>CM077249.1:422500-470000 GCA_039654775.1 Spinibarbus caldwelli | reverse complement strand
TCTCTCTCTCAAGTTCACTTGAAGCTTATTCATTAAATTATTACCATCATTGTAGTAAGTGCAAGATTCATTTATACACCACATTTAAACACAGCTTAAGATGACCAAGTGCTATAAAAGAACTTTAAAATTAAATTAAAAAGTACAACACACACAAATATATTTGTCAATAATAACCTATATGGAACAAAGCACAGAATATACACTGCAAAAAATGCTTTTCTGACTTAGTTTTGTCCTGTTTTCTGTCCAAATATCTAAAAAATCTTAAATCAAGATACATTTACTAGACACATGAAATAGCATAAGAAATTGTCTTGTTTTCTGAAAAAAACACCTCAAAATTAAGTGATTGTTTGCTTAAAACAAGCAAAATTATCTGCCAATGGGGTAAGAAAAATAATCTTAATGAGATATAATCTCAAACAGAAGTTTTAAGCATCACTTAATTTTCTCATGCCATTTTTCTTGTCTAGTAATCTTGATTTAAGATTTTTTAGATATTTGGACTGGAAACGAGACAAAATTACTAAGTAAGAAAAGCTTTTATTGCAGTGTAGCTATACATGACAACAGATTGAAAAATGAATGGTCCAAAAAAGGCGAGTGAATAAAAACGTGTCTTTAGTCTTGCAATGCAAAGTAACTATACCACCCCTGCTTTACTACTGTTATTAACGAGCTAACGCTAACTTGTCATGCTTGTCAAGCTGGATAACGAGTAAACACCAGCACCAGGGACATTACGTTCCTCACTTCAAAACGGAACAAAAGTAGGATTCTGTAGTGACTTACCCTGCTGTTGAACTCCCTCCCTCCTCATCAAAGACTCCAACATGTTTGCGTTTCAGGTGCTGGATCATTGCCGTGGTGCTCCCGTGCCGTGCCATGTCGCTTTTGCATATTTTGCAGTTAACACACTTTTTCTGTTTATTTAGTGTGAAATGCTCCCACACCTTGGATGACTTGGGTCGCACGGATTTTTCTGCCTCCGCCATGTATCTTTCCTCTACCTCCGCTCGTTTTTTTTTTTTTTTTTTTGCTCTGCCCTGTCTATGAGGCGCCGAACTCTGCTAGTATCAGTGCGCGAGAGAGACCAAGTGCGTTCACTCCGCGCCGCGCTCAACTAAAGTTTTTTTTTTTTTTTTTTTTTTTTTAATAATCAAACGTCTCCGCGTCGCGCGACACAACGAATCGATTATGAAATTCGTTGCCAACTCTTTTAGTAATCGATTTTTATCGATTTAATCGATTCGTTGTTGCAGCCCTAGAAAATTTGGCTGAAACTTTTGCTATTAAAACATTTCGCATTGTGTTGTATAAAAGAAACACAATCAGTTTGGAATGAGTGATGGTAAAATGTTTCTGTTCCTTTAAATCAGAATATGAATGATGTGTGTGTGTGATAAGAGTAGCTTGTTTCTGGAAAGGAAAGTTTGTGTTGTTCAGAAATGCTTTTGATGTCTGCAGTTCTCAATGGAAAGAATGAACTATTGAATTTCTCATGCCTACGGGTGGATAAGACTGTGTGTGTGTGTGTGTGTGTGTGTGTGTGTGTGTGTGTGTGTGTAAGCAGTCATTTAGTGTTGCACATCTGAAATCGACAGGGAGGGGCAATGACGATTTCATCATAATAGTCACACACTCACTCACTCTCACACACACACACACACACACACACACACACACACACACACACACAGGGTTCACGTTTTATGGGTTCATTCCAAGTAATGATTTACCTACACCTTACCCTACATCTAAACCTACCCTTCACACAAAACTACAGGCACTTTTACATTCTGTGCAAAAGTACACTTCATTCTGTGTGATTTATAAGCTGTTTTCCTCATGGGGACCAAAAAACGTCCACACAAGGACAACATTTTTTTTTACTGATAACAGGTCAGGGTTTGTGTATCACAATGTTTAACTCTGAAAAGCTCAGCATGCTTGAGACATAATAAAGAGTGCTGTGCACATTGAAATAAGAGAAAACAAACACAATCCTTCACTAAGGAACACTTATGATACTTGAACACAATACAAATGATTATATAAATATTTATCTAACTGAAAATTATTGTTTAGTTCTTAGGAAGAAAATACAATCATACAAGCCCTTTGGAGCTCAGTCACACATGACTGAGGCCTTGTTTCAGAAAAGTAGCAATTACATTCAAAAGAAAAAAAAAATACAGTAATTTATAGTAATTTATAAATGAATGTATGAAAATGCAGCATTTTTCAGTTTTAGTGCTTCTCAGATAAGAAAAAAAGAAAATCTTTATAAGTGCAGAAAAATCACATCCCTGAATGTTTTTAAAAAGTACAAATCTATCCTATAAAACTAGAATGATTTTTTTTCTATAGGGAAGAAAAGCATGTGTGTGCCGGAGAATGATATCTTACTTCAATGCTGTTGATGAGCTCCAGATAGCGCAGATCTCGAACCCTGATGAACGCCTGATGGGAGTGACAAAAAGACAAATATATCCTGAAACATTTTAAAAACAGGATGACAGAGGAAAACAGTGGGTGCGTGCCTCACTTTCTTGGCGGTGTGAAAATCGAGTCCCTCCAGAGCCTCTGTGGCCAGATCCCTCCAGTCATTATCGGTCACACCCAGACAGGCGATCTGATAGGCCTCCTGAAACATGCGTCGCTCCAGGTACTGATACATCGGAGCAGACTGCAGAGATCAACCAGAATGACAGTCAGCAAAAGCAGAAGTGTAACGTGGTCCAAGTATGTCCAAGAGGACAAAAAGAAAAAAGTCACGTTACTGAAAAGTGCCAAAGTCATGTTACTAAGCGACATACAGTATTGCTTCTTTTGACTCAAAGGCCCCCAACTGTCTAAGACAATATTCCGATGAACCCCCTGCAGGAGAAGATATTTTTGTGCTGTAATGATGTTTTCAATATTTTTTTTGTTTTTTACAGAAATGTCTCAGATTATGTATGCAACCTGGTTCACCACTGAGACCATAAATTGGCAGCTCTATTACACATCATCAAGTTCTATTTGTCTGAAGAAAGACATTTCAGGCATGCCAAAAGTGTGGCAGTTCCTTTTCAGGAAATGGGTTACATAACCTGAGACATTCCCTTTCGAATGGAACTCAATGCTGTCATTGCGTTGATGCTCTGGGAAAGTCAATACTAATGCCACCAGACTGAGGAAAAACCCCTGCCTGACAAGGCTGTGTAACACTGGCACATACACTTGCTGAGGCAAAAAGGACCTGGGTTCCTGGGGTTAAATCCATGAGAGGACCAGCCTGCTCCAGCACAAACATCTTGTAAGGTTGCACCCTTGGATAGTGCCTTAGAATATGCTACACTCCTAGTGGAGTGGGCTGACTCCCAGAGGCGGAATGTCCACCTAATAGGCCAGAGAATTGTATTCTAATGGGAAAGGTGCTGCTTGCTTACCTCTGTTGTGACCACCAAAGCAGACCAATAGTTGAGTGGATTTATGCCACTGGCCTGAGCAGTGGAACTAAATCTTAAAAGCCCAGACTGGATATAATAGGTGAAGCCTTTCTTGCTCCGGAGATTCATGAGGGGAAAGTGCTTGAAGTGTGACCGGCTGGCTGGTTGTAGAAAGCACCTTGGTAAAGTAGTCTGGTCTGGGGTATGGTGGAATAACTTTGATCCATCAGTATGTACATGGCTAGCCAAAACAGCTGCCACATACACTGCAAACATAGTGGGGACTAGCCCTGCTCCAGGAATTTCCCAACCGGGTTCACAAAGAGCTGCCATCTTAGGACATACAGTTTTCTCGTTGAGGGAGCTCTGAACTCAAAGTCATAACAACCTCAGTTGAGAGAGCAAAATCTCAGAGCTGGTACCCCTCAGGGGCCAGAGCCAAAGTTTCCAGATCTCCGGCACAGCGTTGAGAGATTGACCCCTGCACTTGAGACAGAAGGTCTTTCTGGACAGGAATCTCTCAGGGCCCGACGAAACATACCAATTTGTAAAACTAACGGAATGCATAGTCAATATAAAACACATACATATACATATATATATATATATATATATATATATATATATATATATATATACATATACATATACATATACATATATATATATATATATATATATATACACACATATAAACACTGGATGACTAGTAATTTCTTACTCTTATATTCTGAAAAAAACTGAGGTGTTAATTATTGGACCAAAAACCTCTGCATGTAATGACATAGAACACTGTATAACACTTGATGGGTGCTCTGTAAATTCTTTGTCATTATTTAGGAACCTAAGTGTGCTATTTGATAGCAATCTTTTCTTCGAAAGGCACGTTTCTAGCATTTGTAAAACTGCATTTTTCCATTTCAAAAATTTACCTAATTTACGACCTATGCTCTCAATGTCAAATGCAGAAACGTTAATTCATGCCTCCATGACCTCGAGGTTAGATTATTGTAATGCTTTATTGGGTGGTTGCTCTGCACCTTTAATAAACAAACTACAGTTGGTCCAAAATGCAGCAGCTAGAGTCCTTACTAGAACCAGGAAGTATGACCATATTAGCCCGGTTCTGTCAACACTGCACTGGCTCCCTATCAAACATCGTATAGATTTTAAAATCTTGCTAATTACCTATAAGCCCTAAACGGTTTAGCTCCTCAGTACTTGAGTACATTATAGTCCTTCACGTCCACTGTGATCTCAAAACTCTGGAACAATCTACCTAACACTGTTCGGGAGGCAGACACACTGTGTCAGTTTAAATCTAGATTAAAGACCCATCTCTTTAACCTGGCTTACACATAACACACTAATACACTTCTATTATTCAAATCCGTTAAAGGATTGTTAGGCTGCATTAATTAGATCAGCTGGAACCGGGAACACTCCTCATAACACACGATGTACTCGTTACATCGTAAGAAGAATGGCATCTACGCTAATATTTGTCTGTTTCTTTCTTATTCCGAGGTCACCGTAGCCACCCAGATCCAGTCTGTATCCAGATCAGATGGTGGATCAGCACCTTGAGCAGGGCTCTACAGTGCGACTGAAAACTACTGCGTGCGACTAAGAAAATATATTTAGGAGCACCTGTGCGACTGACCCGATCAGCATATTTGTGTTTGCGCTGAGGGAGCTTCAAAGGTTTCTAACGTACTTACGTGTTTTTGCAGCGCTGAGTAATGTATCACAGACATATCCTCTCATTATTACAAACAAAGTGTAGACAGAGAGTAAATAAGAGATTAACTGTGCAGTGTAGAGAGCTGCGTTGATTATAATGGAGTTTTGTGAGATCGTGATGAACTAAGGAGAGTAACAGCTTGCAAATGTGATATTGATTTAATACAAGTTCATTAAACAAGAAGTTCATATTAAGTGACTTATATTGTCTGACTACAACACACACAACAACTGCCTTTTTTTGCTCTATTTCGTCAATGAAAATCATTTCAGTCACATTTGAGCCGCTGCGCATCTCCATTCAAACACAGCGGTTTCGTTTATGAATGAACTGCGTTTTTAAATGAATCTAGTGAGTCAATGATTCAATTACCCATTCATAAAGACAGTCAGATGCTTCGTTCCTGAATAAATCAGCCGTTCGAACGAATCAATTAAATGAATGATTCAGTGATAAAATCAGTGACTTTAGCCAAGCATTCACATAATGCATCTCATGATCTTGTACTGCAGTTATATCTGATCAAACACGCATTATTGTTCTTTAGCTTGGATTGAACAAATCATTTTTGCTTGGTTGGAACAGCAGCTACGCTAATTATGTCTCTATTTGTTTCTCTGTTTCTGCCACGGGATTAACATCCCGTGGTAACTAGGATTTACACAAGCTTCAGTCTGGATCCAGAACACCTGAGAAGAGATGATGCCAACCCCTCAGAGGACCTCAGATGAAGCATACCCTCAGACAACATA
Organism: Spinibarbus caldwelli; assembly: GCA_039654775.1. Classification (NCBI taxonomy): domain Eukaryota; kingdom Metazoa; phylum Chordata; class Actinopteri; order Cypriniformes; family Cyprinidae; genus Spinibarbus; species Spinibarbus caldwelli. The sequence continues at coordinate 464,067 of CM077249.1, read as the reverse complement.
CAGAACTACCAAATTTCGCCATAAGTTAAATATATTAAGTTTCTACAATATATAAATATATTGTAGAAACTTAATTTCCTGTAAAGCTGCTTTGCAACGATTTGTATTGTGAAAAGCGCTATACAAATAAACTTGAATTGAATTGAATTGAATTGACTTGACGCCACCTGCTGGCAGTTTTAATTTAATTTTTTAAAGTCTCTTTTCTGTTATTTAAATCATTTAATATTTCTATATTCAAAATTGTATATTTAAAACATTAACCTCAACATGAATTTATGAATTGCACTCATGCACTCATTGCACTCATGCAGCCTCATTAAATGTCTGAAAATACACCTACAAGCCACTTGTGTGTTCTTCTTGTGTGTTCTTAATTTTATATTAAGACCTCGACTTAAATACAATAAAACTTATAATTAAACAAATTAACTATAATATAATAAAATACCTAACTACATAATACTATTATTGTTAGAAATTGCAACAATATAAAAATAGAAATATATTTATACATTTAAAATTTAATTAAAACAATAAGTAAAAAAATAAATAATAATATCCTGGCCAGAGGAGAACTGGCCCCCCGACTGAGCCTGGTTTCTCCCAAGGTTTTTTTCTCCATTCTGTCACAGAGGGAGTTTTGGTTCCTTGCCGCTGTCACCTCTGGCTTGCTCAGTTGGGGACACTTAATTTCTAACGATTATCGTCAATTTGATTTCATATATACTATTTAAACTAAACTGAGCTAGACAATGACATCTCTGAATTCAATAATGAAATGCCTTTAACTGAAAATTGAGTGTTTAATCTTATTATTATACATTACTGACACTCTATCCTCCAATTTGATACTGTTAAGTGCTTTGACACAATCTGTATTGTTAAAAGCGCTATATAAATAAAGGTGGCTTGACTTGACTTCTGTGCCACCTGTGTAGTACAAATTTATTTCTTAAATACTGATTTAATTTTATTGGTAACATTCTTATTCTACTTCTTATTCTGTTGTTTTAATTAAAAATGTTAAAAAGCTTATAAATATATATATATTTTTATTAAAAGATGACATACTTTTAATAAAGTTAGAAAAATTCCATTACAAAGGTTAAAACAAAATTCCCTGTAAATCACTTTAAGGAGTCAAATATCACCTCGTAATAGGAAGGTTAATTTTTTGATCAGAATTTTTGATTAGATTGATTAGAAGTTGCTCCTAAATTTTCCTAAAACAGAACACTGTTGAAACAGTGTGAGCGAGAGACAAACTGATTCCTGTAACTCTTTTTTACAGTCTTCAGGACCCATCAAGATACATGTGGCAGAAGCTGCCTCGCTGCCATATGATCTGAAAGAGGCATCATCAAGGAAGCAATTGTAAAGCATAACGGCAGACAATCTCTTGCTCCTCATTTGGCCATTCTAAATTAAACTTGGCCATAGGACAAGTCACGACCTCAAGCAACTCTTCAAAGGCAATGGATTGAGAAAGTTGTTTTGATAAAACATCTGCCTCATGTCTGCCAACATCAAACTCCTCATATGCAGACACATTAGACCCTCGTTCCGATCAGAAGAAATCACAGGGCAAGCTTCTGAATCCGGAACAGGACCCTTAGAGTTAAGAAAGAGGGCAAGATTCGGGGGACACCCATCTCAAGCTACGCCTCTGCCAACTCAACCTGCAACTCCCATGAGCAATGCCGTCATGCTACTGCCACAATAGACGTGGGACCTGAACCATTAGGTGCAGATGCCTGACTCCCATCCCTCTAGAAGAGAGCCAGGTGGGAGCGGAGCTTTCTGATTTTAAAGCATTCACAATAAATGTAGTTAGCCCTTTCAAGGACTAACCGCTCCCATACAAATGACACACATCTCATGAGAGTCGTCCCCTAGGATAAAATGTGGGCATGGCATCACACCCCTCCTATACAGGATGTTTTCTTTTCTAACTTGTGTTGTGGGAACTAGGAGTGGCAATACATTCAAATTATTCTATAAAATAATTTTGTATGATTCAAAGTATCAGAGTTATAGCCTTGCGATCAGCGCTCTATCATATTGCGCAACAGCACTTTGGGTGACCTGAGTTTGAATCCAGGCTCTGTCCTATGAAAAGAAGGCCAAAAAAAAAAAAAAACAACCACTAAAATAAATTACAAATGACAAACAAAAGTTTCAAGAACATTTTCAGGGATTACAGCAGAGGAAACCTGGTGTTCATTAATATTTGACATTCCCTTCTAACAGAAATAACGGGTGAAGCTGATTTTGCAGCACTTCACATGTATCATCCTATCATTTCTCTATAGTTTAAAGCTTAAGTTACGGTTAAGGTTTGGGTCAGGGGTACAAAAACATGTTAACAAAACATGTTAACCAGGAACATGGCATTTACTCCACACCATCAGGAGGTGTGAAATATGGATTAGATTTTGAATATTGGAAATATTTAAAAGAAAAATGTGACTGTAGTTTCTCAGCCCTGTTAACAGGCTTACTGCCAATGACTTTACTTTTGTTAAACATCCCATGTGGATTTTATTTACACACAGATTACCCATTATCAAGACCTTTCTCCATCATCATCCCAATCAATGGGAGACTGAAACTGTCTCTCGCACCTGAGGCACCTCCACTGCGGCCATAGAGTAGACGTGAAGGCAGAAGATCTTGGATCCGTTGTAACCCACGACAAAACCCTGCAGTTTCTGCTGATGCACTGGGAAGTTACTGGCCTTGATGTTCAGATATCCACTGCCAGAGAAACACAGCATGTCCTCACACTGTGTGTTCCACGCCACGCTGTTCGCATTGGGCTCCTACAGAATCAGGAAAACACAGGCACACAAACACCAGTCAGTACATCTGAATGCTAACTGTGCTGCTGGCACATCAGAGGTCATGCACAGGTTCAGACTGAAGCATGTGAGGCATGACCTGGAAGAGCAGCTCTTTGGTGTGAATGTCGTACACGAGGCAGGTGTTGTGCTCGTCCACCACAGCGAGCTTGCTGCGAGACGTGCTCATGTCCAGACAGCGCACTGACGTGTTCTGCTTCAGCAGCGTGATGGCAAACGGGTTGTCCACGAAGATCTTCAGGATCTACACACATAAAACGCTTTCAGGGCCAATACAAAGTGTGATTCTGAACTGTTTACACTGCTGAGACGGAAGAAAAGAAGCTGCATTCATGCAGCACTAGACAGAAACAAAATGCATTACACAACAGCAATAACTATGACTTTCAAGATGACATACAGCTCCATTTTTCAGTCCCACTAGAAGCCCCTCTCGTCCAGGTGGGCCGCCGATCACTTTGATGTAGCGAATGAGAGACTCCATCAGCCACTCTTTCTCTTTGATGGCTGTGAAGGATAAACACTGCAGTCTCTTTTCCTATACACACACACACACACACACATACAGAGGAGAGGTTAAATGTAAATCATTCCTCACTTTCTTTCTATATATCTATATATAGTGGCCCCAAAATATATCCTGACAGCTAGGTCATGCTTACAAAATGACTGAATAACAATGAATTTAACAACAAAATACCCAAGCAAGCAGCTTTTTTTTTTTTTTTTTTAAGAAATCAAACTTTGAAGGAAAAAATCTTACATAAAGAAGCAATGAAACAACAGATCTAGTGTTGAAAATGACACTTTGTGGTTGTGTAATGTGATCAAGATTAATGTGATGAACTCCATGTACAGTACATGTACATTTATGCATACGGCAGACACTTTAATTCAATCGACTTGCATTGCATTAAAACATCTGATCAGTTCACGCATTCCCTGTGAACTGAACCCAGAACCTTGCCGTAGTTAGTGCCATACTCATCTGTTTGAGCTCCTGAAATGATGTAGTTGTTAATCTGCGGTTAATCTACTACAACACCTGCATGAGCTTCATGTAAAAAATAATCAATGCCAGAGCTGGGGAAAAATTACACAGCTCATTTCTTTTTTAAAATGTTTTTCGGTTTGGCATTTTGCTGTTAAATTCCACTAAACTCTGTTTATCCTGCCTGACCTCACTCTGCATTCAAGAGTTCATAAGATTAGAAATATTGTGCAACATCTGTTTCACAGAATACAACAGACACTCAGGGTGGAGGCACAGAAACAAAGAATCAGCAACTCCCAAAGACTGCATGGTATCTGTGATGAAGGGTGTGTGATGTGGCTTCATTCATGTTTATGGGTCTGTGCATTATGAGCTGTCACTGCCTGGAATGTCATGTCAACTACACATAAAAACCCGAGTTTACAGTTAAAGACCTCAATGTCATCAACAAATATTCATTACACTGAACCTTTAAAAATAAAATTTAATTCTACATGTGCTGTATCATTCAAGTGCTTTTGCAGCTGATTGAATGTAATATGAAATGTCCAGTTTATCACTGTGTGCAACAGAAAATTAGTTTTTAGGACACCAAAACACCTCACTCGCATTATCACGTGAAGAAACAGACTGTGGCTTTTTTTTCAGCTAGACGTTGTAAGCACAGTTTACTAAAAAGATGAACTTGTATCACAAATATGTTTGATTTTCCCTTGCAAAATATGTTTTATATGGTTTATAATCACCAAGCAACAGATGTAGTTTTCACTCACTCCTGTTCCTGAACCCTATACATCGAGCTGCTCCACATCACTGCACATGTTTACTCACAGCAATCAACTGAAAATCAAGTCTTACTAAGTCTGCTGGGACGCAGGAAATGCTGCATAAAATTGGGGCTTCATTACTGGTGGGTTAGTCAGTTATCTCGCTGCCTATCCTGGGCTGAAAATGAACAAAGACATTTGTTTTCTTCCTCCTTACTAAAGGGGCCATTTGGAAGTCGTAAAGTGGCTGAAGTGCTGATAGTGATCAAGGCCTGCTGGATGAGATGTTTAGACACAGAGGGTCTGCCGAATGTCAGAAGAGAGTGAGAGAGAGCAGCTCAAGTCCGCTGATCTCACATGTGCTTCGGTTACATGTAAGTTTATAATGACAGGAGGACGAGAAAATGAATGAAGAATAAGGAAATGTATTTTCAGCTGTTTCTTTCACTTTAGTTGTCTTCAGGGGGATCACTCTGGATCACTCTGGTCAAGGATCAACAAATCACACTACAGCACACGAACTGATGGACAGAAGACACTTTGACCAGCTCGTCTAGACAAAACACTTTCTGTGTGTATTTTTGGTGTGTGGAGTTTGAATGAGCTGCTTCATACCACAAGAGACGGGTCAACATCTGACCCGACCGCAAAACACAGCCTCAGTCATCCTACAGCTCCATGTTTGATCATGCTTCAGATAACACACGTCTTTCATATGAGATCATACACACACAGTATGGATCTGAATAAACGCTTATTCTTAGAGATGTTTTCACTGGGACACTTTCATTCGGTCACATAACTGAAATGCAAAAGCTCCCATGGTCATCACTGCAATGTGGTAAAAATGATATATTATTTAAGTTATGAAGTATTCATAATGGTAGGATTTGTTGTTCTGCATTTATTTTTGTGATGTCAGAATCAGGCATGGGCTACTCACAAACACAAGAGCCTTCTGAACACCCACGCGTCTGCTACAGAACTATGAGACGGATTATGCCATACCAACAGATGAAAAATAAGTGTTGTGTGTCTCTGCTTGAGAACTATTACATATGAAGATGTGCAGTCTAGTGGAATCATTCATGGGATACTAATCATGAAATCAAGACGTGAGCAGAATTAAAAGACAAAACAAGAACCTGAAAATCTTGTGATGTCAATGTCATAGCAAAAATATCACATTACAAAACAGCACCGATGGACCACAATGCACAGAAACCTGCGCACAAACACTTTTCTTGCTGATTCTCTCTCAGAAACTCACCACAGTTTACGACGCTGTGGGAATAAAAACACCCAAAAAATCATTATTTGTCACTTCGACAGACTGGCTTGTGAATTTTCTGTCATGCTCTGTTTTTATCCATCAGACAAATATTGTAACTTATCTTTTAGGAATAAAGATTAGACCGTGTTATGGAGCATTCATATAGAAACCAACATTCTAAATAAGCTTTCTGATGTACTGGATGCTGCTGCAGTGTAATGTTTCAGTCTGGCTCTTTACCTGACACAGTATGATGTGCTGCGAGCAGACCACGAGCAGGTTGCACTCGAAGCGCTTGCAGATCTTCTCTTTGACGCGGTAATGCATGTCGGAGGAGTCGTCGGAGAGCAGCTCGTAGATCAGGATCTTCTCGGGGAGCTGGATGGCCAGTCGGCTGCGGTAGATGGCGATCTTCTTCACCAACTCACGGCATTTGATCCGTACTGTGAGCGAAAGTTGAGGAAAATCAAGAACATTCAAAGACACACAGATGGATCACACTGAAGGCTATCGCTAGGGATTCTGGGCCTGTGACTGTACACACAGTATCTGAGGGACTGCAAGAATAAAAATATTTAGCAAAATGCATTTTTAGGGATGTCAAAGTGAGCACTATAAATGTAAACATCTTGTATTTTAAAAGACATTTACTGAATTTAATACTACTTTATTATGCTTTCTGAAGATGATGAAAATCATAAGTTTAACGGACAGTCTATTGTTTTAAAAAGTAAGAAAAACGAAATCTGCATATGCAGAGTCTTCATCTCTCCTTCCTTACAAAGGCAACATACACATGATCAAAGACAATTTGTATTTTTACTGTATCCGTCTCCTCGCCACTATAACTGTTAGTGTGTGTATATATATATATATATATATATATATATATATATATATATATATATATATATATATATATATATATATATATATATATGCTGTATACTAATTAATTGACAAATGGAGACTAAAGATAAAGGAGCATACAGTTACACACATGCTGAAGTAAGAATAAGTTATGGCTGAAGTGAAACGTTCTCTGTAATCTGTTCTCGAGTTCATATGGTAATGCTGTATTTGACACCTTGTGTGTTTGAGAGCTGCAGTTTGAATGTGATGAATCTGTATGTATTTTCACATCACCTTTCTGCTCAGTGATGAGGTGCTGGACGATGACGTCGGTCATGCTGTCTCGGTAGGCGTAGCGGTCCTTATATAAGCCATGAACTGTGCTGAAGATCAGCTGGAAGAAGGCGATGGTGCCGTCCTGACAGCCTAAAACCTGCACAACACCACAGAGACTGAGCTTCTGAAGAACTCAACCACCACAAACATCCATCAAAGTGCTCATAACCATACAAATCAAAGAGTGCAAATCAGAACACAAAAAGTGTGAAGCACAGACATGTTTATTCACTCTCCTTTTCATAACGATGTTCTGATGTTTGTGAAAGACTGGCGACTGCTTTATAAAACACAGTTTGAGAGAAAAACAGAGCTGTGATTTATAACCCAATATGTGTGGTGATTTTTACATAACTAATTAACAGTCTCGCACATCTCTGCTCTAATTAGATATGCACTGTAAGAGTTCACGCCTTTAATCTCTCCTTCTATTAATAAACAATAGCTTTAAATAGAGGCGAGTGATGACAATAGCCAATCTCACAAACATATTTCACCCCACAAACAAAGAACGAAAGAAGAAACTATAATCTACTTAGGACCATTAGGGGTTTCGAATTGTGACATTATTTCTTTTGTTTAATAATCCCCCAGATTCTCCTTACTGTAATGACCAAAAAATACCTCATTCTCATTACTGTAAGGCAACAAAAAATAAGTGACATTATTTAAATCGTAAGGCGTTACATTGTATTACACTTTCTCATAACTTGCAGTCATACAGGTGCATCTCAATAGATTAGAATGTCGTGGAAAAGTTCATTTATTTCAGTAATTCAACTCAAATTGTGAAACTCGTGTATTAAATAAATTCAATGCACACAGACTGAAGTAGTTTAAGTCTTTGGTTCTTTTAATTGTGATGATTTTGGCTCACATTTAACAAAAACCCACCAATTCACCAATTCATCTCAACAAATTAGAACACTTCATAAGACCAATAAAAAAAACATTTTTAGTGAATTGTTGGCCTTCTGGAAAGTATGTTCATTTACTGTATATGTACTCAATACTTGGTAGGGGCTCCTTTTGCTTTAATTACTGCCTCAATTCAGTGTGGCATGGAGGTGATCAGTTTGTGGCACTGCTGAGGTGGTATGGAAGCCCAGGTTTCTTTGACAGTGGCCTTCAGCTCATCTGCATTTTTTGGTCTCTTGTTTCTCATTTTCCTCTTGACAATGCCCCATAGATTCTCTATGAGGTTCAGGTCTGGTGAGTTTGCTGGCCAGTCAAGCACACCAACACCATGGTCATTTAACCAACTTTTGGTGCTTTTGGCAGTGTGGGCAGGTGCCAAATCCTGCTGGAAAATTAAATCAGCATCTTTAAAAAGCTGGTCAGCAGAAGGAAGCATGAAGTGCTCCAAAATTTCTTGGTAAACGGGTGCAGTGACTTTGGTTTTCAAAAAACACAACGGACCAACACCAGCAGATGACATTGCACCCCAAATCATCACAGACTGTGGAAACTTAACACTGGACTTCAAGCAACTTGGGCTATGAGCTTCTCCACCCTTCCTCCAGACTCTAGGACCTTGGTTTCCAAATGAAATACAAAACTTGCTCTCATCTGAAAAGAGGACTTTGGACCACTGGGCAACAGTCCAGTTCTTCTTCTCCTTAGCCCAGGTAAGACGCCTCTGACGTTGTCTGTGGTTCAGGAGTGGCTTAACAAGAGGAATACGACAACTGTAGCCAAATTCCTTGACACGTCTGTGTGTGGTGGCTCTTGATGCCTTGACCCCAGCCTCAGTCCATTCCTTGTGAAGTTCACCCAAATTCTTGAATCGATTTTGCTTGACAATCCTCATAAGGCTGCGGTTCTCTCGGTTGGTTGTGCATTTTTTTCTTCCACACTTTTTCCTTCCACTCAACTTTCTGTTAACATGCTTGGATACAGCACTCTGTGAACAGCCAACTTCTTTGACAATGAATGTTTGTGGCTTACCCTCCTTGTGAAGGGTGTCAATGATTGTCTTCTGGACAACTGTCAGATCAGCAGTCTTCCCCATGATTGTGTAGCCTAGTGAACCAAACTGAGAGACCATTTTGAAGGTTCAGGAAACCTTTGCAGGTGTTTTGAGTTGATTAGCTGACATGTCACCATATTCTAATTTGTTGAGATAGTGAATTGTTGGGTTTTTGTTAAATGTGAGCCAAAATCATCACAATTAAAAGAACCAAAGACTTATACTACTTCAGTCTGTGTGCATTGAATTTAATACATGAGTTTCACAATTTGAGTTGAATTATTGAAATAAATTAACTTTTCCACGACATTCTAATTTATTGAGATGCACCTGTACAGTAAAACAAATGTAGTAATGAATAAATGGCAATCACAATTGTTAGTTGATTTCGGGATAAAATGTGATCTAGACATTTTTGTGGGATTTACAGACTCCTAGTACATCTAACGACCCTGATGAATGAATAACTCAGGAGATCTCGGACCACATAGTTGGAGTCTGGCTTGACTCTGCAGGTCCAGACCCAGGAGCTCTGTTCCCCGACCGTGCCGAGCCGGACTCCGTCTTTAGTGTAGAGCGAGGCCTGCTTGTCTGAGCCGCCCATCACAATGTACTCGCCCTTAGAGAAGAAGCTGACGCAGCATGGGTCAAAGTTCAGCTGCCGGTCCTTCCCGATCTGCAGAAGACAACAAAACACCACTCGCTTCAGCATGGGAATATACTGTGGCTCCTTTAGTTCCTTCACAGGTTTCTTAAATGCATCACGATTACATGCTGTACTACTCACTGGCATAAAACAAGTCAAGTCAAGTCACCTTTATTTATATAGCGCTTTTAACAATACAGATTGTGTCAAAGCACTTAACAGTATCAAATTGGAGGATAGAGTGTCAGTAATGTATAATAATAAGATTAAACACTCATTTTCAGTTAAAGGCATTTCATTATTGAATTCAGAGATGTCATTGTCTAGCTCAGTTTAGTTTAAATAGTATCTATGAAATCAAATTGACGATAATCGTTAGAAATTAAGTGCACTAATTTCCTAAGTGTTTAGAAATTAAACACTATCATATAACAGCAATTCTGAAATGCTGTGCTAACCTTCTGTGGTTATTAGAAATAAAAATGGCCAAACATGTCAAATAAACAATTATTTTGATAAAGGAGTTTTGTGACAGCAGTCGTCATTGAAATAATGGAGGATCACATAAAAATGATGTGGTATTGCTCAGGACATTTAGCTTCAGGCTGTGGCTCTGGCAGGTGAAACTGCACTTCACCTCTGACGCAGATCTTCAAAACTGTCTACAGATGCAGCTCAGCAGAAAGCCAAACTAAACCTCAAGCCTCTGTGGGAACTCTGGTTCTTGATTCTTTACATTTATCACCCACTCCACACACACATCATTCACAAAACACTGTCAGCTTCGCAAAAAAGAACCCTTAAAATCTGCACAAACCTGATCCTACACGTTGTTAATAAATGGCTCAGAGATGCAATGACATGTTTTGCAGTGTTTGTTTGTATAAGAGCGAGTCTGAGTCTCTCTCGCAGTCAGATATTCATGATGGAGCTCCTCCATGCCGACTGCAGCAGTCATTGACAGATAGTTATCCACAACAGGAGAAGCTACTATATGTATTGAATAACAGCCCATTTCATTTTTTGTTCATTTTTTGCATAAATTGCCATTTCCAGTTATTAAAAGTTAAAAGCATTATGGTTAAAAGGCTGATGTGTATTTTCACTTCTGAAATGTTCTCTGAGCACAAAACATTTTCCAAAGCAGCCAAATGCTGCTGCTGTTCGTCTGCTGAAGGCATGTCTGATGAACGCAAACATATATTCAAGAGTGATGTTCACCATCAGCCCCCTTCACTCTCAATAAACTACAGTTTCTGCATCAGCGGAGCAGCTCAAGTTCACAGATGCAGTTCTCCTCAGGATAAATCAGGGTACTCTAGATAAAAGTGTCTGCTAAAAGAAGAAACACAACTGTACTTTTTAACCACTTGGCTCCATTCTAGTATGTAACGTCATTCATTCAATTCCCTCTGGATAAAATTAAGCCACAGCTTTCACTAATCATCCTCCTGAAACACATTGGACTGCAGAAGTAAAACGGGAACAGTATTTCACATTAACTTTACACACGTCTTTTTGTGGCTGCATACATGGAGCTGAGAGAGAATGAGAGAACGCTAACAGGACAGTCATGTTTTTTATTTGTTGTGAATGCATGTCTGTCTCATGTCTGGACTCTCACATCACAGCCACTGCAGTATCCGGCCAAAACATTGGTTTGCTTTACTGTGCACACGTCTGAATGGACATCCCCTCATCAGTGCTGTTCCCTGTAATAGCTGCAGCGTTCAGGACAGCAGCCGGTTTATGAGCCCTATGAATAGCAGAGTAATGAAGGCAGCATGTTCAGCGTTTGTTCAGACAGCACTGGAGGCAACTACATTACAGCTGCATAACGAGCGCTGGATATTTTCCCTTAATTAGTACACTTCCCATGCTCACCTGAGGCAGGACACGTGTGTGTGTGTGTGTGTGTGTGTTTGTTTGTGTGTGTGTGTGTGTGTGTGTGTAATCATAATGTTTTCCAGCAGAGCTGCACTTAGATGAAGTCTTCTATAAAACATGATCTTTCACACAGCTCCATGTATTTATAGAGAACGTATGGAAAATACTCCTGCATGTGAAATGAGAGGTTGATGTACTATATTAAGTCACAGACGTGATGGATTGTCTGTGTGAGTATTTTGCAGATATGATATGCTCCTGAAGCTTTGGGGAAACACAGAAATGTCCTGTGACAGTTTGACTTCTGAAGCAAGAGACTGGACAAGCAAAGGCAAAGATCAGGCAGCATTCATCACATTACACTGTTGATACTGACTTTGAATTATGATTAACTAAACAAGACCTACTTCAGGCTGGAATACACTCCATAACTACTGCTCAGATTTTTGCCCTGATTCGCAGTTTGTATGAGTCAACAATAGCTGCTGAAAGTCAGAGCTGGTCTGCAGATTTTGGGCAGTCAGAGTTGAGAGATTTCAGAGAAAACTATGTAGTGTATGACAGCAACACACTCCCTTTTTTATCTTTGGACGATGATATCAGACTAGCCGCTCTAATTGATTTGAGATCGCTTCAATTATTCTCAAGTGACCTTACATAAACCTTGCTCCAGATCAAGGCCGAATCAATCCGCTTCAGCTATGTGCATGTTAGTCTGAATCAGGTCAGTAACTATTTGGCATGTCTGTTCTTATGTGGAGTATATGAATGAAAGTATAATTCAATGCATACTGTGTAGGCATGGGACGATAACTGGTTTCAAGGTATACCACGGTTTGGAAAAGTCACGGTTTCAAAACCACTAAAATTTTTCGTTATATCATTTCTGCGGTATGCGCAGTTTTTTTACATGTTGTCAAAGACGGAAAGTGCAGTACTGTGCAGAAGAGCGTAACGAGTCACACAAGCCTCCTCCTCCGGTTGGTGCGAGCGGTGAGTGAGAGTCATCTGTGTTTAGGGTGGCTGAAGGAAATGAATCCCTGGAACTTTTTCCCTCGTCGAAAAAGACGAAGTCTGCTGTATGGGAATTTTTCAGGTAACGTAGACTAATGATGTTCCGTACACAACGATGTTCCGTACAGATGACTTTTTAGCAGTGATCGCTATATAAATACTTCCAGGACGTACATAAACTATATATCTGTGTCATCTTCATTTCTCCCTCTTTCATCCCCGATCAAGACAGAGACCCACCCACTCGCTGTTTGTTTCTTTGTTGAAATAAATACTATTTGGCTTGCTACCAAGGCAGATAACACGGCTAATTAACTAGCTAACGTCAACTAGTTTCCCCCCTCATGTTACTTCACAGAGTGGGTAATAGCAGACTAAAGTACTACGTTTCTGCGATTTAGTACAATAATTAAATTTAGCTGGCATCTATACTTTTAAGCCTCCTGCCATTGTTTACATCTGCTCAAAATCACGACGTTTAAAAAACAAACTTTGCCCCTGTTAGAGTGTTGTAAAGGAGAGAGACCGTGTGTGTGTGACACTCTCGCTCTCTCTTTCCTTATGTGTATGTGCACACATCCTCGTACCTCACCGCTCCAAACTTAATGCAGGAAAGGTGAACATTCCTGCATCAGAACTTGGACTGAAAGATGAATGTGTAGAAAGTGAGCATATCTCCAAAAACAATAGGCTACTGTTCGTAACCCCGGTTCTCTGAAACATCGAGTGGAGAGATCCACCTATGGGAAGGGCATCCGCGCCTGACCTCTGCAGAAGCATCCAATTGCACCAAGTCTGGCTTGACAGACAGGAGCGCGCACCCAATGGCAGGTAAGGGGCCGCCCCTTAACCGAGTGCATATAGCCCCCGCACGCGCTACCTTTCCTCAGTGAACGTATTCGCTTCTCGTGCAGCAAGCGGGGCAAACTTGGTGGATCTCTCCACTCTTTGTTTCAGAGAACCGGGGTTACGAACACTAACCTATGGTTCTCTTTCATCATCTCATGTTTGAGATCCACCTATGGGAGATATGGTCAGCTCCCTGGTTGCCCAGTACACTCACAGCGGGGCCCTGTAAGCCAGAGGACGGTCACCTGGCAAGGCGGTGCTTGACACGTCAACAAGTATCTGACCCCACACAAAGTGAGAATGCAATACCGGCCATGTGCATACAGAACCTGACAACACACATAATGCCAAAGGCATGTATCATAGAAATATACATATGAATATACTGACATATACATACATATAAAAATATAATAAAGTGTCAGGGGAGGGTACAGATGACTTGCTAAATGAGATGAATAAGCCGGGCTGGACAACCCAGGCTTAAAACGGTATAAAGGGTCTAAGGGCACAAGGCTACAAAGAGCCCACACCTAAAACAGAGTAAGCTACCGGGGTGTGGGTAACATCAAGCCGGTAGTATTTGACAAATATGTGTGGAGAGGCCCAGATAGCAGTGGCACAAATGTCCGGCAAGGAAACCCCTTTAAACAGAGCCCACAAGGCCGCTATGGCCCTAGTGAATTGCACTTACATGGCCACATTCCATTAGATTCATATGCGAGAGAGATTGCTTCCACGGGCCAATGAGAGAGGCATTGCTTCGAAATGGGCTTCCCCAGGTTCAGGGGGCCCAAGAAATGAAGAGCTGATCAGTCCTCCTGAAAGGGCCGATCCTGTTGGCTGGTCCCTGCACAACAGGACATAAAACCTTTAGCCTCTGATCCTCCACAGAGGAAAAAGGAAAAGGGTGAAAGACACAAGCTCAAACACTTTAGAAGAAAAACACTTTCTGTGAAAAGCTCAAACACTTTTCACAGAAATTTACAGGCGATATCTCCCTGGGGCTCAAAGGGCTGTTGAGACAGGGCATCCAGCACTCTGGAGAGCTCCCATTCTGGAACTAACCTTATAGTGACTGGAAGGGAAAAGTGAGCACCCTTCATAAATTATGAAAAAAAGAGGGCGTGTTGCCCCACCGTAGTTCTGTCAAACCCAACATGGCATGCACCGATAGCCGCTAATAGCTCAAAACATCAGCGACTGAGCACTGATATGATATTAGCTGGTACCCCTCGCACCACTCCTCAAACAGGGTTAGGGTTAGGGAAAGGGTGAAATCGCTCTTGCTCACATTCACTCTCTAGCCAAGTGATGTGACGTCAGCGAGCACACGGGCCATGTTTCGCATCACTTGTAATGCAGTTTAGCTCCAGACACAGAAAAATATCACATTCTGGGCAGGAGTGAAAACGTTTTCTCTCACATTCACTCTGACGCCGAGCGCTGTGACGTGAGCGAGCACACGGGCAGTGCATCACTTTCTCTCTTGAATAGGCTATAATCATCCAATCTTATATATGTCAGGATCTTGAGACCCGCTATTCTGAGCATGTCCACACCTACTCACACACACAGAGAGATCATCCTAGGCTTGTGCGAGCCCAAAAGGGAGAACTGTGAATTCTTAGCACACGCCTTAGCACACGAAACAAAAGAATTTCCTGTGCAGAGGATAAATGCTTATGTGGAAAAAAGCATATTTTTAGATCAAATGATGTGAACCAATCGATTACTGACCATAAGGGAGAGCCGTGTGTTAACATTCTGAAATTTAATTTCCTCAAATATTTGTTCAACACTGAGATCCAGAACAGGACGGAGAGAACCGTCATTATTTGGAACTGGGAAATAACAAAGAGTAAAAACCCATCTGCAAAGTGCAGGGGAGACACTCAAACCAACCCCTTTCTCGAGGAGGAAGATTTCATCTTTCAGAATGTGAGTGGAGCTCTCTTCCATATGACAAGAGAGAACTCCATTGAAACGTAGGGTCTTTTGCAAATTGAAGTCTGAACCCCTTCTTTATTGTGTGAATCACCCATTCTGGAACTGACAAAGACAGCCAGACTGTTACGTGATTCATGAGCATCCCCACACATATCAGAGAACTGTTTAGAGCTGCTAGTTCGGTTGGTTCGCTCGTTTGTGGTACAATGGCGCCATCTCGTGGGTAACGAAAGGGCCGACATGTGGGACTGTATTAAGGAGATGTTCTCTCTTATTAAATAGGCAACACTGAGACCGAAGCCTTTATGAGAGAAGTGTGAAGGAAGTTGCGTGGTGACACTGCAGTTTTTCTCACTGTATTCCCCTCTGAAAACGGGGAAACACACACTGAGCAACACCGAGAACAGTGAAGCCCGTGCCACTGAACAGGTACCTCCTGACTCCGCCGACAGAAAACATCCGTTGTTTAAAACGGGTAAATACAAGGCGCAGAACTGGTGTCCGGAGGGCTGGCCGCCCGTGAACTTGAACTCAAAGACACCTTTGGCCGTGCAAGAAGCCGGCCGCTTACTCAGAGGGAGTGGGGTTGGGTTTTTTTTTTTGTTTTTGTTTTTCCTGGCCGCACAGAGAGCATCTGGCGCGGCGCAGGCTTCCTAGGAAGCAAAGTTTGAAACCCTTGCCCTTCTCCTTATCAGGATCGAAGAGAGCCTGATCAGGCTAGACCGGCGCTTCACCTTTCGCTGTCAGGGAGGAAAAATTAGCCACGGTGGGTGCTCTCCGACCACCGAGAGAGCCATAGAGCGCCCGCTTGTTCGACAGTTTGACGGGCATTACAGAGAACAAGGTCATTCACCGTGAATAACTCCTACCAGAGAAAGCGGGTGATGGCGACCCTTTCTCCAGTTGTTATCCCATGTCGACCAGCAGTTCTCTGGTAAGCGGATGGCAAGGAGGAAACGCTAAGGGCCCTTACCACCAAAGCCGGGACTTAAGAAGAGGCCTGATGAATGGACGCAGAAAACGATCCATTTGATGCTATATGCGTTTCACACATGCAGAGAAGACAGGAAGAAGCTGCTTCCTAGGACCGGGGGAGGGTCCGAGAAGTCTCCCGTCGTACGAGTCCTTTTCCTGGTCCGCTCGCTCACAAAACTCGAGGAGGACCGATTGGGACAGAGCCACAGGAGCTTTAGCCTGAGGGGGCTATGGATGACGGGATGGACTCCTCGTCCTTTGAGCCGTAGAGAAGGCCTTTATTGTCCGCATCCCCGGAGCCGGGCGGCTCATCAATGAAATGGGGATCAGTCTGCAAAATATCCTCAAAATGAGAAAGCATTGATTGGCCCAGCTAAGAGATGCTGCTCTGCGGGAGGCCCCCGGGAGCGCACCGATGTCGCCTTAATCCCATCCGAGTCAGACAACCCCGAGTTAGACAACACAAACTCGACAATCCCTGTGTGTCAGCCACCTTGAGCCTCCGACGCAGGATCACGAATATTTAATTATATAATTCGATGGCTTCCTGCGCGTGTTGAAGACCCATGCAAACAATGCAAAAGGGATGGGAATCACCAGCAGCGATGAGTGCGCCGCACGCTGCCGGGCTGGCTCACGACAGGTTGTCCACGGTGGTAACCGGACTCGGTTTGGAAGGAGCCAATAACAACGGACAATGGAAAAGGACAGGTAGGAGGCGGGCAGCCTAGTAATTAGTGCGAGTGTGGACGGCTTGCAGAATAAAAACAGCTGACCTGGTAAATTGACAAGCACGCCTGGCAGAGGCTGATCCAGAGATGTGTCCTCCTGTCGACGGTTAAGTGAAGTCAAAACCAATGAGCTGTGAGTAAATTTCAGAGGTTTCGAGAAGCGAATTTCAGCTGAGGAAAGGTAGTGCGTCCGGGGGCTATATACTCTCGGTTAAGGGGCGGCCCTTACCTGCCATTGGGCACGCGCTCCTGTCTGTCAAGCCAGACTTGGTGCAGTTGGATGCTTCTGCAGAGGTCAGGCGTGGATGCCCTTCGCATAGGTGGATCTCGAACACGAGATGATGAAAGAGAACCTTTGTTGAGCTGCAGGTTTAATGACTTTTTTTTATTTATTTATTTATTTTTATCATTTATTTGACCTTTTTTTTTTTTTTTTAATATTTTATTTATTTATTTATTTATTTTTTACAGAAATTATGTTTTGATTATGGTTTTGATTATTTAGGTGACTGCATTTTTTTTTCTTTTTTACAGAAAATAATTTATTTATGTTCTGATTATTGTTGAGCTGCAGGTTTAGGCTCACTTAAAGTGACTGCACTTAATTTAATTAAGAAGAATTTAATAATTTTTTTAATTATTTAGCCTGACATATTTACTGTTCCAAAATGTTCTATATGTTTCTTAAAAATAAAATACATTGTGTTCAGTGGGAAAAAAAAAGTTTTTTTTTTTACCTAGACATTTAAAAATAACATTTTAGAACGGTAATCGCAATACAGTGATACCGCGACATTTTTTATCTAAGGTTACCATACCATCAGAATCTCACACTGGCCCATGCCTAGTTGTGTGTACTTACAGTCTGTGAATGAACATTAGAGCGCCAAATCAAATCAAACTCTAGCCCAAGTCAAGACCCAAATCCCTGTTTGTAGCAGTTTTCTCTACTCTCACTTTACACAGGTCAGCTTTGTAAATCTTGAAAAGTGTTCAATATCTTGTTGTTCAGCAAATCACGTCTCGGGTTCAAGATTCTAGTCAATTCAAAACAATTTACATGCAACATCAAGACAATGTATTTTGTTGTAAACATACTGTAACTCAGACTTACTTAATATGATCTGCAAGATTAAAAATTTACCATAAGAAAAGAGAAGCTAAGAAAAGCGGGGATTAAAGTCCAAAACCTGACTTGAAATAATCTAACAAATCAATCGGGGCTAAAGCAGTTCCATAAACGACAATTTAAGTCCATTAAGCATTAAGCTTATTCTTAAGCAGCCCTTAACGTCGATCATGGATCAAATCGATCCACCATGGCAAACAGCGAATATATTTGTGCTGTTTAATGCATTTTTTCCTCAGTGCATGTTACATTCTTCATCTGTAAATTTTAGATAGTCATTGAAAATATATCCATTTTGCTGTCAGGAGTGTGCAAGGCTTACGCGAGTTGTTGTTTTGGTAAATTTGCTTTATGGAACCAAACCAAGTGACAATAGACAGGTTTCCATCCTAAGTTGCGAATTTAACTTATGTGCAAAATTTGAATATCGCATAAAACATTTGCGAATAAGCACCGTTTCCATCCAACAAGTCAGAGAACTAAATCGTCACTTCCTGATAAACTGGCACTAAATATCACTAAGAAAAGTAGGAGAAGCCAATGAATAAAATAATTTTCAAATATAATAAATTACTTGTGCCTCAGAGCGAGCAGACGAAACATAGACGCATATGAAACTCATTGCTTTCGGAGGTGAATGCCAGCTGTTTGAGAACGTAGTCGTGGTAGACCGTTCTGGGAGGAAATACAGAAATACTCTGACGAAAGACTTGGTTGGAGCATTTCAGAATGACCATAACAACATTTCAGATGCTGTGCAACAAAATCGGTCTGCTGGTTAGTCAGATTATGCCATTCCATAGCGCAAAGTCACATGACTTTTTGGAATGCTCACGCGGAATTTATTCACAAAATGCATTTCCATCTCCCTTTATTTGCACAAGTCAAAAACCACCTCAAGTGAGCGTAAAATCTTTTTTGCAAATTAAGGGATTTCTTCTCTAAATATGGGGTTTCCATCACTCGTTTTTGATGCGATACTTCAAAAAATAAAAAATAAAAAGAGGGTGATGGAAACATAGCTAATAAGACTAACTGAAATAAGCCTGGCTTATTTGGTAAACTTGTTTTATGAAACAGCCCACAGGAACAGAAAACCAACAACACTGATAGAGAGAACTTTGAAAACAACAGACAATAGACAACATCAAAATACAGACGAACAAACAAATGGACCTATGAGTGTCAGTGAGTATTTCTCAGAGTTTGGTGAATGTCAACACTCAATCTCTCTTTTGCATGAATTTGACATGACCATTTGTAATGTGACAGTGTAATAAAAACATATTCCACACACCAACCTGTTTCCCACTGAGCTGGTAGAACGACAGCCTCTGACCCCAATCAGCCACTGCCAAGATATCATTGTGTTCATCCCTGAAACACACACACACAGATTCAAGAAGACTGAGGAACATCTGTCCTGTCCAGCGCCTGTGTGCTTTATCTGAGATCATCTGCTGCTCTCAGACTCCATCATCATCCATCACCTACACTGATGTGAGGAGCTCACAGCCGCACCTGGACCAGCTGAACTGAGATCAGCTTGAGCTTTTCCTGCTGTCTGAGGATAAGGTGCTGCTTTTCAAAGACACTCTGATATAAACGCATACGTGTATGTAAATCACTGCATGTGTCTGTGAAAGTGCTAATTATTTCATATGGAGATGGGAACTGCCAGCTTTACACAATACTGCACCTGTAATTACTTTTTAGACCCATTTTTATCAAATGGCAGTAGGTGTGAATTCACACTCTGACAGGTCTAGACTGTGAATGGGAGCCAAAAAGCATATACTTTTTTGTTTAAATGTGATGTGACAGTGAGATGACAGACTGCTGTTGCTGCACTCCTCTGATTACATCAGTAAAACACTGTGTTTGTAGGGTGAAGTTTGGGGAAGAGGAGGATTTCAGTTCCAGAATGACTGACAGCACCTTTAGAGAAAAACCACAGCGTGAAGACTGTTTACAGGCTCAGTGTGCTCTTCTCATATCATATGTCAGAGCTAGACATGAACAGGATGAACAGAATAACTAGTGTAACAGAGCCCCCTTGTGTCTGATGTGCAAACTGATCACTAATTCAAGTATGATCTGTTTAATGAACAACAAACATATTTTGACACTGAAGCCACAGTTAATACAGTCTGAATGAGACTGAATCAGATTACAAACCATCAAATCAAGAGTCTTAAACTAAATGAAAATGAGAAATGTTGCTTTGACAACTAGCTGAATACATTTCTCATTTTCATTTAGTTTATGACAAAAACACACAACAAAACAATTAAAACTTTAACCAAAAATTAAAATGAAGTATAATATTTTAAATATATAAAACATATACAAACAAAATCTAATACTGGCAAAAACTATTAACAAAAACTAGAAGAGCATCTCAGTGACGCTAAAATAACACTCCATCACTGTAAAAACTGCTGCTGCAATTAGTTATAACAACTTAGATCACTTAAATATTCAACTTAAGTAAACTGAAGTTGACTGAACTTATAATTTTAAGTCAAGCATGAACACTTACTTGGATGGGTTCCAGGCGATGGACCAGATGGGCGATGAGGAGCCGCCCGGACGCTCGATCTTCACCTTCTCCTCTCCGTTCTTGTTCCTGATGCTCACCACTCCATTCATCATCCCCAGAGCCAAGTACTGGCCGTCATTAGTCCACCTGAGATCACCAGCAGACGCGTCACACATCACACAGCCCTTCACCGCAGCACACGGTGATATACCTGTCAAACTCACCCACAGCACGTGATCTTACTGCTGACTTTATGTTTAGAGACAGACTTCTGCTCCGGAGACCACAGACCTGCAACCCACAGCAAACACATCAGAGAACAGTGACTGAACACGACAGCAGCGTTCATAAAACCTGCTACTGGACCGGCCTCTGACTCCACTACATTCACTCACAGTCATACATCTGTCAAATCAAAGCTGAGTTTGCCATTAAATGCGTCACTGCATCAGTGTCTCAGCAATGGATGCTCTGCAGTGAATGGGTGCCGTCAGAATGAGAGTCCAAACAGCTGATAAAAACATCACAATAATCCACACCACTCCAGTCCATAAGTCCACACACACACACACACGCACTCTCTCACACACACTCGCACACTCTCACGCACACTCTCTCTCACACACACACTCTCTCTCTCTCACACACACACACACACACTCACCGAAGTCTCCTGAGGAGCACGAGGCCAGCTGGTGTGTGACGGGGTTGTAAGCCACACACTGGATTGAATCATTGTGACTAAAAGAGTCAAAACACGCACAAACACAGCTGTCAGTGAAGTCTGGTCTGACGGATGGCAGCACGGCATGATGGGACCTGTGACTAAATGAAACACTAAGATAATAAACGTCATTACTCTAAACACAGAAAGCTCACGTGTATTTGAGGATGCCCTCCAGTTTGGAGGTCCAGATGATAATGCTTTTATCTGCTGAACCGGACGCAAAGCGTTTCCCTGTAGGACAGACACGAGGAAAGTCATGCAGATACACATGATGCAGTTAATTAGAGATTATTACAGGTGATATCATTACCATCTTTAGCGTAAGCCACACAATACACAGTGTCTTTGTGTCCCTTCAGTGGCTGAATCAGGGTGCCATCAGCTGTGTCGTACACCTGCACATCACACACACACACACATCAGTTATCATGATCTGAACAAAACCACCTGGATTCACTCAACACCTGTATGGCAATATATATATATATATATATATATATATATATATATATATATATATATATATATATATATATAGAGAGAGAGAGAGAGAGAGAGAGAGAGAGAGAGAGAGAGAGAGAGAGAGAGAGAGAGAGAGAGAGAGAGAGAGAGTGAGAGAGTGTATATACAGGTGTATCTCAAAAAATTTGAATATCATGGAAAAGGTCTTTATTTTTTGTAATTGAATTCAAAAAAGCAAACTTTCTTATATTCTAGATTCGTTGCACACAAACTGAAATATTTTAAGAGTTGTTTTGTTTTAATTCTGATAGTTACGACTCACAGATTTGGAAAATTAAAAATTCTGTATCTCAAAAAATTAGATTTTCTCAAAGATCAATCAAAAAAAGATTTACAAAACAGCAAAACAGAAATGTTCATGATCTCCAAAGTAGGTTTAATTATGCACTCAATACTTGTTTTGGGCTCCTTTTGCACAAATTACTGCTTCAATGCAGTGTTGCATGGAGAGTGTGAGGTGTGCTGAGGCGTTACTGAAGCCCAGGTTGCTTTGATAGCAGCCTTAAGCTCGTCTGTACTGCTTGGTCGGATGTTACTTAACTTCCTCTTGAAAATATCCCATAGATTCCGTATGGGGTTCAGGTCAGGCATGTTGGCTAGCCAATCAAGCACAGTAATATCATGGTCAGCAAACCACTTGGAAGTGGTTTTGGCACTGTGGGCAGGTGCTAAAGTCCTGCTGGAAAAGGAAATCAGCATCTCCATAAAGCTTGTCAGCAGATGGAAGCATGAAGTGCTCCAAAATCTCCTGGTAGACGGCTGCATTGACTTTGGACTTGATAAAACACAATGGACCAACACCAGCTGACATCACGACACCCCAATCATCACTGACTTCAGAAACTTCACACTGGACTTCAAGCAGCTTGGATTCTGTGCCTCTCCAGTCTTCCTCCAGATCTTGATTTCCAAATGAAATGCAAAATTTACTTTTATCTGAAAAGAGGACTTTGGACCACTGAGCAACAGTCCAGTTCTTTTTCTCCTTAGCCCAGGTAAGATGCTTCTGACGTTGTTTCTGTTTCATAAGTGGCTTGGTAGCCCTTTTCCTGAAGACGTCTGATTGTGGTGACTCTTGATGCACTGGCTCCAGCTTCAGTCCACTCCTTGTGAAGCTCTCCCAAGTGTTTGAATCGGCTTTGCTTGACAGTATTCTCAAGCTTGCGGTCATCCCTGTTGCTTGTGCACCTTTTCCTACACCATTTCGTCCTTCCAGTCAACTTTGCATTTAACATGCTTTGATACAGCACTCTGTGAACAGCCACCCCTTTCAGTAATGACCTTCTGTGACTTACCCTCTTTGTGGAGGGTGTCAATGGTTGTCTTCTGGACCATTGCCAAGTCAGCAGTCTTCCCCATTATTGTGGTTTCAAAGAACAAGAGATACCTAGAATTTATACTGTAGGGATGGTCATTTAATGAAACTCAAATATAAATATTCTAATATTTTTGAGATACTGGATTTTTGAATTTCATGAGCTGTAAGCTCTAATCATCAAAATTAAAACGTTTTACTTTACATGTAATGAATCTAGAATATATGAAAGTTTCACTTTTTGAAATGTTACAAAAAAAAAAAAAACTTTTTCACGATATTCAAATTTTTTTGAATATGTATGTATGTATGTATGTATGTGTGTGTATATATATGTGTGTATGTGTGTATGTATGTATGTATGCTGAGATACACACACATACGTATATATCTCAGCATATTAGAATGATTTCTGAAGGATCATGTGACACTTTAGACTGGCGTAATGGCTGATGGAAATTCAGCTTTGCATCACAGAAATAAATTATACTTTAAAGTATATTAAAATAGAAACCATTATTTTATATTGTAATAACATTTTACACGATTACTATTTTTTTCTGTATTTTTGATCAAATAAATGCAGCCTTGAGCATAAGAGACTTCTTTAAAAAACATTACAAGTCTTACTGATCTAAAACTTTTGAATGGTGTATATATATTTAGCTTAACAGCTTAATTTTAAAACAGTTAGTTTTCAATGCACTCAATGTTATTTTAGTATCGAGACATTATTATAGCTTCTGTTAATATTTTGAATAAGATTTTATTTTATTTTATTTTATTTATTATCTTTTTTGCTTTCATGTTTGTTTTAGTTAAAATTTTAGTCATTTTGCTGTGTTGTCATTTTTATATGTCTTTATAGTTTTATTAATTCTTATTTCAGTTTTAGTTATTTTAGTACATCACATTAAACTAAATGAAAATGAGAAATGTTGCTGAAATAAAAGTTGGTTTTATATAATATTTTATTTTAGTTAACATTTATTTTATTTCACGTAACCATTTTTATAGTTTTAGCTTTAGTTAACTACAATATAACCCTGATGTGAACGTGTTTTCTTGGACTGAATATATGGAATATAATATATATTTTCAAATGCTTAAAAATATATTTATATTCTTAAAATACATTTTCAAAAATATACTAAATATTCAAAAATTTATTTGAAAATATATATTTCAGAAGAATCAAACGTACAGCACAGTTTGAACATGTTTCAGTACCACAGCGCTATGGAAGCAGAATAATGCCAATAGTTTTTGAAACATAAAGCATGCTGAATTCCACAAATCAAAAAAATATGCATTGCAATTAGCAGTGCTTGTATTTTAATGCCTTGTTATTTCCAGGGGTTGCATTTTTAGGTCCTGAAATTTAACATAGTTGTTTATTTAAGCTGTGAATATTTCAATTCAAAATATTTCACACACATTTTCATAATTAAAAATTCAATAATTCATTTTCAGCTTCCAGAATTCACTTCCAAAATATTCAGTCTGTTTAAAAATACGATGTATAATATTCGACAGGCAGATTTCGGTCATTTTATTTCACTTTCCAAATTCGCTGCCACAAATTCAGTGGTTAAAATTTGGCAGAAAATTCAGTGGTGCACATCTGGGAACCGCAGGAATAGCAGTAGAGCACTGATGCATGATCTCCAGCTGATGTCAGCCGCTCACCAGCAGGTGGCGTAAGCGGCTGTTGATGAAGGCTATATGTGGATCAAGTCATTCGTTGACAAAAATTGATTTGCAGAAATGGAGCAAGCCCTAAGTAGAAGTTTTGATTATTGGGGCCAGTATAAACGTGGAAATGCTGATTGTGTGTAGCCTATGTTTAATTCAACATCTTTGCTGTTTCCCGTAGCCTACATGTAAGCAGCTTTCTCTACCACAAAGGAGATTATAATGCTCTTTTACCCAACACTGAAGTACAGAACTAACATTACATCTGAGGAAGACATATAATGCTTTCGGTTGCTTAGTTTCTGTAACTTTGTATCATGACTTGTGTGACGCTGTGCTGTAATACTGGGGTTCCCCTCATACAGTGATATAAGACCTCAGATCTCACAATACACTTTACTGATGATTATGCGAACAATAATCAACAGTTAAGCAGATGTAGAATATGAACAACCGCGCAAGGTTCCACGCTGTTTCCCTCAGAAATCAGTTAAAGAAAACGCATTATGCGGCTCAAGTGCACTAACGCAATGACAGCTATCAGGCTTCTTTGAGATGCGCCTCGTCTGAAATGTAGGTGAGAGCATAATTATTGAATTTTTAATTATGAAAATGTGTGTGAAATATTTTGAATTGAAATATTCACAGCTTAAATAAACAACTATGTTAAATTTCAGGACCTAAAAATGCAAGCCCTGGAAATAACAAGGCATTAAAATACAAGCACTGCTAATTGCAATGCATCCTTTTTTCGATTTGTGGAATTCAGCATGCTTTATGTTTCAAAAACTATTGTCATTATTCTGCTTCCATACAGAGCTGAGTACAGCAGTATTAACAGTCTAGTTAGTGTGGAGCCTGTTAAGTGTGTGTACCTGTTTTTCTATCCCGGTGGGGACTTAAACCTGAATACACACAGACTCAGCGGGACTCGTGTCACGGTGGGGTCCTAAATTGAGGTCTCCACGGGTAAAGAAGCTTATAAATGACACAGCATGAAGTTTTTTGAAAATCTAAAAATGCAGAAAGTTTCCTGTAAGGGGTAGGTTTAGGTGTAGAGTTTGTACAGTAGAAAAACCATTACACCTAAGAATGTCCCCACAAGGATAGTGAAACAAGTGTGTGTGTGAGGTGTGTGTGTGTGTGTGAGGTGTGTGTGTGTGTGTGTGGTGTGTGAGGTGTAGGTGTGTGTGTGTGAGGTGTGTGTGTGTGAGGTGTGTGTGTGTGTGTGAGGTGTAGGTGTGTGTGTGTGTGTGTGTGTGTGTGTGTGTGTGTGTGAGGTGTGTGAGGTGTGTGGTGTGTGTGTGTGAGGTGTGTGAGGTGTAGGTGTGTGTGTGTGAGGTGTGTGAGGTGTAGGTGTGTGTGTGTGAGGTGTGTGAGGTGTAGGTGTGTGTGTGTGAGGTGTGTGAGGTGTAGGTGTGTGTGTGTGAGGTGTGTGTGTGTGTGTGAGGTGTAGGTGTGTGTGTGTGTGTGTGTGTGTGTTTGAGGCCTGTGTGTGAGGGGTGTGTGTGTGTGTGTGTGTGTGTGTGTGTGTGTGTGAGGTGTGTGGTGTGTGTGTGTGTGGTGTGTGTGAGAAGTGTGTGTTTGTGAGGTGTGTGGTGTGTGAGGTGTGTGTGTGAGGCCTGTGTGTGAGGGGGGTGTGTGTGTGTGTGTGTGTGTGTGTGAGAGAGGTGTGTGTGTGTGAGGTGTGTGTGTACCAGAACTCGGTTTCCGGCCGCGACTATGAGCTGAGATCCGTCGGGTCTGAAGGCGAGGTCGTAGATGCTGTAGGACAGACAGCGCGGGTTTTTAGGAGTGAAACACGATCATGACACACAGCAGCGACTCCTCTGAAATACCGGCTCATATCACTGAAAACAGTGTGTTATGAATATAAAAGCGAAAGAAACAGGCAGAAATCACTTGTTTCTCTCAAGATGGGCCATCGATGCTTACATTGTTTACATAGCAACGGTTGCTAACCACATTCATACCGCTCTGCAGTTAATGTATGTAAAAACCATGAAGCGCCTCACCACTGCTCAACTTTATCCCGGTCATGAACTTTATCTATCCATGTGGGAACAGCCCTCATTCTGGAAAAATCACAGTCTCTTCTGAAATGCGCATGAATTCAACAGATCTGCACTGAGAGCGATGCAAACCGGAACAGGAAACACACAACACGGAGTCCAGCAGATGGACTGTCAAAATAAAAGTCCATCCAAGTGATGCTGCGTTCAAGTCCTCCTGGGACGTTCGCACTTACGTAATTATGACGTCAGGTGCGTTCAGGACAGCGTAGTCGGCGCAAGATAGCGGTGTACCTTCTTTTAATAAATTACAAGAAAATACAACAGGGTTTGTTAACTCTGCTTATAGAAAATGAAGAGCAAAGAATTCGCATCAGGTGCGTTTTGCGTTTTTAATATTTTTTAAAAATAATTTATGAAGCCACTTTAATCTGTATCGCATAAAAACGTATTAATTGTTATATTACAATCCTGCCACATTCAAAAAGCTTATTTTTTTGTAAATAAACAGCCTGACAATGTCACTGCTGAATATCCTAAAGTATATCTCTATGCAGTTCTACAACACTGACAGCCCACAGAGCTCTGAAGAGCGGTCTAGAATGAGAAGAACTTCTGAAGGTGTTCAGAGTCACAGGAGCTCACTACAGAGCACTTCATCTGCTGGAGGTCTGAAAGCGCTCGTGTTTTTGTCCTTCAGAGAAATGTCAGATAAGTTCAGTGTTTCCCGTGGATCAGCTCATAATATTGTCCTTGAGGTTTTGGAAGTCACTTGCTCACGTACAAAACATGCCCCACAGATTGCGACAAAGGAGTCATTTCAGCGGTGTTTTATCGCTTATGTGGCATTAGGGCCATCATCGGGGCCATAGACGGGTGTCACAGAAATTCAAAGGCCAGCTATCAGAGGCGGCGATTACCTGAATAGGAAAGTCTTCTGTTCTCTTCTACTACAGGGCATGTGGATGACCAAGGACGCTTCCTAGACATTTTTACACGTGTCCCAGGCAAAGCACATGACTCAAGAATGTTACGAGTCTCTACATTTTTTGAAAACTGGCAGCAGAAGATGGGCACAAGTTACCTCTTAGGTGACACAGCGTATATCTCTGGTGACTATCCCTTCATCTCTACGCCCAAACGTGATAATGGTGCACTTACCGATGAGGAACTGCAAAGGAATGTGAAAATCAGCTGTGGAAGGGTCTCTGTCGAGCAGGTCTTCGGAAGGATGAAGTGCATGTGGAGAAGGATGAGTGATCTCCAAAATACGAGGATAAACATTCTGGTGAATATAACTGTGGCAGCATGCACACTGCACAACATGAGTTTAAATGAGGGACAATCAAACGTATGTGAAGAACATCCCCACGGATGCCCTCGTATCCAGGATGAAAACCTGTAATCTTGTATTGCAGGCATTCCTGACACATTTCCACAACACATCATACATAAATATGTAAATATTTTGAGACATATCACTTTAATTATTGGGTACCGTTTGTGTTTTTATATTAACATGTCATTGTTTTGAACTGTGAATTTTCAAGAAATCTGTCAGTTTTGTAGCAGAGAATGACAAGAAAGAGAATGTGAAAAGGTACTGAACAATCTTCTTTAATGCAAGAAACAATTTTATATATCTTTTTTTAAACTATTGTCCACTTTTCTGTTTATTGCACAATTAAAGAGTTTAAACTGAAACATTGAAGGAATTCTTCCTTTTGTATGAAATTCAGTGAAAATGTATAAATTGTCTGCAAAAACAACACATTACACCAGTATCATCGGACACTTTCAAAACATGGATTTAAGGAAATTGAAGTAAACAGTCTTCAATAAATGAGTAAAGCCAGGGTTTTTAAGCTTATGAACAATTTTTGAAAAATAGGCTCTTGTAAATTACAAAGTTACCAAAACAACTTAAGTCTTCTCAGCACTGTGAACTCTATCACATCTTTCATTAACATGGTTAAAGGGATAGTTCATCCAAAAATGAAAATTCCGTCATTTACTCACCCTTATGTTGTTCCAAACTTGAATATGTTTCTTTCTTCTTTTGAAATAAAAAAAAATATTTATTTTGAAGAATGAGGGTGAGTAAATGGCAGAATTTTCATCTATGGGTGAACTATCCCTTTAATGGCACAAATGTTGAAAAGTGCTCCATTAAACCTTTATAACAAAGGAACACAAAACTCTAAGCATTTGTAAAATGCAGAAAAAACTATTTTGACACACTACAGTTACACATTCTACTGCTTTTCCAGAAATGTTTGTATAAGTGTGTCTAAAGTTTTCTGTGATGCATTCATCGGTGTCATGATTTCATCATGACGTGGCTGAGTAGCTTCCTCAGATTCCCTGAGAAAATTAAGGAGTTCATGGTGACCAACATTCTTTTTCTTCTTGCGGCGACTAGTGGAATGGATGGCTGAACCATCAGAAGATAGGGAGGAGGTTTCAGCTTCAGGAGAAAGCGGTCTGCTGCTGGAAGATGAATCTTGTGGAGACGCTTCACTTGTCCAGGGAGAAGAGGGCCCTGACGAATTCTTACCGAGTGCCTCAGGGTTCTTAATGTGGACACCCACTGCATCACCGATTACTGGGAAGTCAACGTCATCATGATTACTTCCAATCAATTCCTTCATCTCAGTGTAAAACTCAAATTTGATGACACCTCGTCCAGTTGATTTGTTATTGTCTTTAAATTTTCTTAAAGGCATCCTGCAGAGTCGCCCACTTTCTTGCCACTTCTGCCTGATCAAACTGCAAATTAAACTGCTCAGTCATTTCTGTCCAGAACGGTTTCTTTTGTCCACGGCCCAACTGTATCCTAGAATCCAGCTCAGACAGTGATTTTGGTAGCTCACCTTTAATGCTGGTAAGGTGTACACACATCAAATCAGTGAGGTAAAGAGTTTCTCGAGTGAAAATGTGGTGGGGGGGACAGGTGGACAAAGGAGGTAGTGAAGTAGAAGGTGTTGTTGTAGGAGATGTGTGGAAGCCAGAGGGTTCAGGGTTGGAGTAGGTACAGTAGGATGGCAACATGTCAGTCGTAAAACCAGGGAAACTGCTAGAATCTGTGTGGAAAGAACAGAAACACAAGAATAATATTATGTCCTTCTTATGCTGCCAAATCTCTAATTTGCACAAAAGAACTAGCTGTAAAAAAAAAACAAAAAAACAACAACTTCAATTTTCAAAAGACACACGTCATGTAAAAACATTCATATTAGTTTAAAAAAAAAATATTATTCAGTTTGTTGTATTGGTGTTTTATAGTAGTGTCTTTAATATATCTCAGTGATTTGTAAAGATCAGATGTACAGATGAATAATTTTGATTTAGTATTTAGATTTATTTGATGTTAGTATTACTGTGACATTTAAAAGCAGAGATTCAATATTTTTTTTTTTTTTTAACTGTCCCATACACGGTTATGTAGAGAAGATATAGCCAGCAGTGAAATGTAAATCAGGTCATATTTGTTCATTAAAGTGTCACTTATCAAGAGTCAGCTGCAAGATATTTGCAGATTTGTGAAGGTAATTACAGTACTAAAATGTTTGGAAACAAAAAAAAAAAAAAAAAAAAAAATGAAAAGTTTCTAATGCTCATCAAAGCTGCATTCACTTAGACAAAAATACAATAAAAACAGCAATATTGTGAACTATTATAACAATTCAAAGTAATTGTTTACTATTTATATAAAAAAAAAAAACCCTTAAAATGTACTTATGTCATGTGATCAAAGCTGAATTTTCAGCATCATTACTCCAGTTTTCAGTGTCACATGATCCTTCAGAAATCATTCTAATATTCTGATTTGCTGCTCAAGAAACATTTCTGATTATTATCAATGTTGAAAACAATTGTGCCGTTTAATATTATTGTGGAAAGAATAATAACAGTAAACTTTTCTACGTTGCTATGACTATAATTTTGACAAAATTGTGAATAGATTCAATGAGTCGTATCGAGAAACTGTAAAATGATGCAAATAAAAAAGTAAAGGTCAATTACCGGTGTCGCTGATTACGTTCAGTCGTATTTGCATTTCTTCATCATGATAAAGGAAAGGGGAACCCTCTTTTTGGTTTTTGGTACAGCACCTGGGTCACTGGTGTTGTCAGACCAGGATACCAGTATAACTGATTTTCAGCATCAACAAACACTAAAATACAGAGATTAAAAAAAGCTGTTAGCTAAATGCAACATGGAAAAAAACCAAAAGATTTTTCACCTATAGGTGCAAAAATGCTAGCATTTTTTTTTTTTTTTTACTTGGATCTCATTAACTAGCTGCATAACAAGAACATGACCAATTTAAGTTTATAGGACAACTAAACTATCAATTTCAACAAAAATTTACCGTCAACTACAGACGTTGCATCCATTGATTCCGCCATGTTTCTCATTGACACCCCCAACTCGGAAACTCGGGACTTAAAGAAAATTTCGAGTTTCCCACTCATAATAACGACTTTGTGGTGGCGTTCATGTGCGTTCAACTCATAAATATGATCTATCCGACATGAGTTGAACACACCATTAGACCAAGTTTAAAGTCCCCGAGGGTGGCTTGATATTGTTTAGTTTCGTGACTGTATTGATTGATTTATTACTACTATTATTATTTGTATTGTTTTGTTTTAACAAGAGTGTCCTTTTCTCGTGACTGGCTTGTTTTTTGTTTTGTATAATGTAGAATGCTTACGGTCACTGCATTTGAAACGTGGATTTTATTTTGGTGCATCTGTTCTACTCATCAGTGCTGTCTGTTACGGCTGTCTAACACTTTGAGATGCTTGATTTTCTTCCATAGTGCTGTTATGGATATTCTGTGTATAAATGTGTGTTTTGTGGTCTGTGCTGACTCGCACATCTGATCCACTCTTTGCTGTCCCGTCTCTGGATTCGTTCCAATGGAAACCATATTACTCTGTAACTGCAATCATTTCCATCTCAACCGACTTATGAATGAAAAACTTAAATATACATTCATACATGCATACCTAACCATTTCAGATAAATGGATGAATTTGCACAGGAGTGAGAGAAAGCTACAGTGGACTCAAATCATGCAAAAATGTTGCTAATTTAATGGCTTTTGCGTTTGAGAGAGTTACAGAGAGTCAAATCCAGAATTTGGAGATCATCGGACAGCAACTCTGACGAGAAGCTGAAGTGCAGAAGGACATCATCAAAACTGCTGATCTGTTCTGCTGGTAGAGATGCTGAATGAATATATCTTCTACATGCAAATGCTGTCTGTTTAAGAGCACACATAACCTTAAGATTTGCATGCTCACACTAAAAGCCACAGACCTTCATATTTGATTTCATGGGGTCTTTGTAAGAATAATTTAATGTAATTTTTTCTAGCCATATGCACATTAAATATGGAATTTATAAAGTTCTCATTTTTTGATGCTGGAATGAAAATGTTTTCATTTCAGAAATTTAGTCATCACATTTGTCATCACAAAGCACCTTTGACCACCTTTCATACAGTGACGTCAGAGCTGATGGAGCTAAGTGTCATGGTTGCCTTGGGAGGCGCGAGGAGATGACGAGACGAAAAGTAAACTCAAAACCGACTTACTTTAATAACTCAAAGGTAGGTTATGCAGGCAGGAACAATCACATAGGGACACAGAATGACATTTAACAGACGACAGGAAACATTGGGCGGAAGACACTATAAATACTGAACTAAATCAGAGGAGAATAAGACACACTTGGAAACTAATGAACAGATAATCAGACTAAACGAGAACAGGAAACAGGAAAAACCAAATAAGGACATGGAAACACAAGACACAGGGACCTGTCAACAAGCTTGGTCCCCCCTTTGGCCCCCCTAAATTTGGAATCATATTACAGCAAACAATTTTGGGTGAAATGCACAGTTTGTCCTGTAAACTATATGTATATAAAAATAAAAAAAATCACCAGCTGCTAAATTCGTTAAATGTTGGTTAACCAATTGTTAAAACCAATATATCCTAATGGAATATGTCCTAAAACACACTACAGAAAACCATTTTTAATGGTTAAATGTTGATGGTTTGTAATGATATTTGTAGTGTAAACCATTAAAATTTTCTGTTATGGTTTTATTGTGTTTTTGTTTTTTCAGTAGGGACATAAGCCTATCAGTTATATAGTGGTATTGTGGCTGCTGTGTGTCACATGGCAAGCATGAGAGCCCCACCCCACCCCACTCCACTCCACTCCACTCCACTCATGCCCCCTCAAAAATAATGAGTGCATGATGCCCCTGACACTACAATACAAAATTATTTGTTAAATAAATTAAACATGATGAAATATTTATTTAGTTGAAATTGTAGATTACTTCCAGAGATTGCAGTGATACATGACATGGTGAAAAATGACTGAATGAATAAAAGTAGGTTAAGATGAATTTAAAAATTGTGCCCCCTAAAAGCACAAGTGGTCCCTGTCTGGCCCCTCCAGTTACTGTGGTCTAGAACCACCCCGATACTTGGGGAAGCTTACGCGGCTTAACTGGAGGTCAGGAGCCCTTCCTGGGCTGAACTGGGGATCAGGAGCCCTTCCTGGGCTTAAATCGGGATCAGGAGCCCTCCGTGGGCTTGACTCAGGAACAGGAACCCATCCTGGGCTTAACTTGGGAACAGGGAAGTGCTTACAAGAAGCTGGCACTGGAGGGAGCTCTGGAGGAGCAGGCACAGCAAAGCACTTTCGTGGAGCGGGTAGTGGGGTGTTTGACTTCGCTGCGGACTGCGAGCTTGGGTGAGCTGCAGATGGCAGGCTTGAGGGAGCCGCGGATGGTGGCGTTGATTTCCCCGCGGACGGCAGGCTTGAGTGAGCCGCGGATGGCGGCGGGCTTCAGGGGGAACGGCAGACGTACTGGACGGTGAGCTGGTTCTGGCTCGGGCCTGGACACTCCCCAGACACCGGAAGACTCCTCCCCTCCAACTAAGCCCCGTTGTGTCAGGGAGGTCCACGGGGCGATGATAATTGACCCCGAGCCAGAACAGATGGTTAGTGGCGGCCGCGTCCAGCACCATTGCTGCGGCGAGCCCGCAGAATTCTCCGGTGTACTCGTAGAAGGGGAGATCCTTCTGGGCTAGGGCAAGGAAGTGAGCGGCAGCTTCCATGCCATGGAGGTGAAAAACAAGGAAAACTAAAAACTTTTCAAAAATGGGAAAACAAAACAGGGAAAAGGAGTGCTGCTTACTTCTTGTTAGGTCGGCTGTTCTGTCACAGTTGCCTTGGGAGGCGCGAGGATACGAAAGGTAAACTCAAAACAGACTTACTTTAAATAACGCAAAAGGTAGGTCATACAGGCAGGCAGGAACAATCACATAGGGACACAGAATGACATTTAACAGCCGACAGGAAACATGGGGCAGAAGACACTATAAATACTGAACTAATTCAGAGGAGAATAAGACACACCTGGAAGCTAATGAACAGATAATCAGACTAAATGAGGGCAGGAAACAGGAAAAGCCAAAATAAGGACATGGAAACACTGGGAACACGTGGAAACACAAAAGACAGGGACAGAAGTCTGACACTAAGAGTGCTTTTGTTTGTGCTCTTTGATTTCTGAAGTTATAATGAAAATCCTTCTTCACTCATGAATGGATATGAAATCAGGAGTGAAGGATAGTGAGGTGCTCCAGTGTGCAGGACTCTGCTGTGGATGGACAGTGATAAGGAGTTAATCTGTAAACACACAGGGCCAAAGTCCTCTGTGATCAGTTACACTGTTCTCAAGAGATTCGGCCCTTGATTCATCAAGAGATTCATCTGCATCTTCTCTTTCTTCTTCTTTTACCCCAATCACTGCTTGCTGCAATCATTTTATTATTGTGGTACATAATGAAAGAAAACTCTGTAAATGTCCATCCATTCATCCATTCATTCTCCTCTGTAGGGTTTCGCCCACAGACAGAGTATTATAAATCTGTCATTCATACTCAGCTTAAACACTGCTATCTACTTTTGAAACAGCAGCTAGTGTGGAGTCTCTGTTAGGGCCACGTGTTTCTGAAATCTAAGCAGATGCAGGACCACATTAATAATAATTGACTGTCTGTCTGTGCATCTGAAACGGTGCTGCTTCCAGCTTTCATTCACGAGGCGACTGTAATAAAGTGTGTACTGCAGGGAAAGATTGATCAGATGAGGTTCAAGTTCAAAGTTCAGTATTTCTTCATCACAAACTTATTGTACAATGGAAGGGAAATGTTTTATTTAGAGTGCCCTCATGATTGTGTAATGCTGTAAAAAGCATAGAAGACTAAAGAGAGAACAGAAAATAAGAGCTATATATACCTCACGCTGCATTGTTTGCTCCTGACATCAGCGCTGTAGGCCTGACTCTGGAGTTTCACTGGTGTTTCAGAGCTCAAATCCTCGTCTGCCACACGAGGG
The DNA here is from genome assembly GCA_039654775.1 of Spinibarbus caldwelli. Taxonomy (NCBI): domain Eukaryota; kingdom Metazoa; phylum Chordata; class Actinopteri; order Cypriniformes; family Cyprinidae; genus Spinibarbus; species Spinibarbus caldwelli. The sequence goes on along the minus strand of CM077249.1, from coordinate 428,582 downwards.
TCAGGCACACTTTGTGTAAGAATGTGCAAAAGAATGTGCATGATTAATTTTTTTTTTTTCAGTGATAAGAATAGCAGCCTTTTCCAACTTTTTATATTAGTCATATGTCTGACTGACACAATAAGGAACAGATAAGACATTAACACACAATAACACCATGACTTCACCTGCAGGACACAGAGGAAGGAAGGTACATCTGAGCGCATTGTGTTTACTGAGACGCCTTCATCTGATCGATTTCTGATGAATATCCCACTATGTGTATATGTGACGGCTGAGCTAAAAGTAGCATCAGAAAGTTACAGTTAGTGGTCAGTGTGAATACAAATGTAGGGTTTTGCCTGACTTTTCATTTCATTCACAATAATTATTTCATTTCGATTATAATGTTACCTGTTTCTGATGCAGAAAAGCTAGTTCATGCATTCATGACCTCTAGACTGGACTATTGTAATGCACTGCTAGCTGGTTGTCCTGCATCTTCAATAAACAAGCTACAGGTAGTCCAAAATGCAGCGGCTAGAGTCCTTACTAGGTCAAGAAAATATGATCATATTACCCCAATTTTACAGTCTCTGCACTGGCTACCTATTAAGTTCCGCATCAGTTACAAAATATTATTACTTACCTATAAGGCCCTTAATGATTTAGCTCCTGCGTACTTAACTAGTCTTCTACCACGCTACAATCCATCACGCTCCCTAAGGTCGCAAAACTCTGGACTTTTGGTAGTACCTAGGATAGCAAAGTCAACTAAAGGAGGTAGATCCTTTTCACATTTGGCTCCCAAACTCTGGAATAGCCTTCCTGATAATGTTCGGGGTTCAGACACACTCTCTCTGTTTAAATCTAGATTAAAGACACATCTCTTTAGCCAAGCATTCACATAATGCATCTCATGATCTTGTACTGCAGTTATATCTGATCAAACACGCATTATTGTTCTTTAGCTTGGATTGAACAAATAATTTTTGCTTGGTTGGAACAGCAGCTACGCTAATTATGTCTCTATTTGTTTCTCTGTTTCTGCCACGGGATTAACATCCCGTGGTAACTAGGATTTACACAAGCTTCAGTCTGGATCCAGAACACCTGAGAAGAAATGATGCCAACCCCTCAGAGGACCTCAGATGAAGCCTACCCTCAGACAACATACAGAACTACCAAATTTCGCCATAAGTTAAATATATTAAGTTTCTACAATATATAAATATATTGTAGAAACTTAATTTCCTGTAAAGCTGCTTTGCAACGATTTGTATTGTGAAAAGCGCTATACAAATAAACTTGAATTGAATTGAATTGAATTGAATAATTATTAAATAGATGCTAGGATATCACCAACGCTCTTTATGAGTCGTTGAATCATGTACTCAACAAATTCATTCAACAATGCTGGTTCATTCAGGAACAAAATGCCATCAACCCGATGACATGAGAAATTATAAGTATTATAGTTGGTGATTTTGTATGAATTCGTAAGATTAGAGTCAAACTCATAAGTAAAAGGTTCTATTTTGGGAAAAAAAAATATGTCAGATGTCCACCCTTACATGTGTCTAAACAAGACATGATGCTCCCACATGTCATAAAAGAGATATTGCCTGCGGTACATTGTCCAGCGATTCGCAGCGAGTGACAGGGAATTCTGCTTCGGAATGGTTTCTATTTTTCAGCATCGTGTTTTGTATAATATTAAAATGGTATAATCTGAGTTCATATGTGTGACTTTAAGGGACATAATGAATAATTTACCTCAGATCTTGAAAATGTGAGAAAAGATCTGCGAACACTGTGTGAACAATCAAGTATGCTCCATAGCAAAGATGGCATCAGTCACAGTGTATGTATTTAGTTTAAATGTTTGATAAACCTTTTTTTTTTTTTTTTTTTTTTTTTTTTAAATCAATTAGATTATGTAGTTATCCATTCATGCAGAGAGAGCCTGCCCACACACTCATATGATTGGCTGTAATAAGTGATTGTGCATATTTCAGTAATGTCTATCCGTTTTTGGCTTAAATAAAGTCAATGTTTCATACGGATAAATATAATAATATTCATCCCTTTTTTCTTTTTTTTTAACACGTGAGATCAAACTAATCAGAGCCGTGGTGGGGGGTGGTCAGTGCCCCCCTGTCAACAAGCTTGACCCCCCCCCTTTGGCCCCCCTAAATTTGGAATCATATTACAGCAAACAATTTTGGATGAAATTCGTAGTTTGTCCTGTAAACTATATGTATATAAAAATAATAATAAAAAAAATATCATCGGCTGCTAAATTCAAATCTGCGTTCGCTGGCTGGCACAGAGCCAGAGGTACGCACGTTTTTAAAGCACTGCGCATTATAACCAATCACATACGATTCTGTTGAGCTCATGAATGCAAGGACCAATCAGAGGCGTTCAGATGAGTCATCGCTGATACACGCTGTTTCATCACTGCGTGCGCTGGCTGACTGAATTCTAATTCTCTCATCAGAAACAAAGTGAAGAAGTACGAATGTAAGTAAGATATTAATTTCACAGTGTAAACAGCTTTAGAGATTATTATGGCAGTTTTTGAGAGTGCTTGAACTCGCTGGACTGAAGTGAAAATGTTCTTTGATATTGTAAACGTTCTTTGCTCTCTTCTTGTACACTGAAAGTGTTATAGGCTAATTAGTAACTTACAATGTTTTTATTAAATTCACATTAAATACAAAGTCAGTCATATTAAAAGTATTTTATGGCATGACACCCATATCTGGTACTTAAGTAAAAAGACGGGCTTTTATGTGTAGTTAATAGATTACAGTATTAGGCTACTTTGTCCATCGCCCATTATAGACCAAATAACAATCTATAAAGGTGCAAAATACATTTACTTACACATATTTGAGAATCGAGATATTTCATGACATATTTTAGAGATATATCGAATAAAAATAAATAAATAAAACCCCTGCTGAAAAAAACAATAGACACGATTACAAAATTAGTAATGGTTTTACTGGTTATAATGGGACTTGTATTGGTTTTACTGGAAACTGTAATGAACCCTGTGGGTCTCTACTGGTAATTGGTTGCCTTCTACTGGTGGCTTGTTAAAACCAATAAATCCTAATGGAATATGTCCTAAAACACACTACAGAAAACCACTTTTTAATGGTTAAATGTTGATGTTTGTAATGGTATTTGTAGTGTAAACCATTATTATAGTGTAAACCAGTTATACAGTGGTATTGCTGTGTGTCACATCACAAGCATGGGAGCCCCCCCTCGTGCCCCCTCAAAAATAATGAGTGCATGATGCCCCTGACACTACAATACAAAATAATTTGTTAAATAAATGAAACATGATGAAATATTTAATTTAGTTGAAATTGTTATAGATAACTTCCAGAGATTGCAGCGATACATGACATGGTGAAAAATGACTGAATGAATAATACTTAAAGTAGGTTAAGATGAATTTTAAAATTGTGCCCCCTAAAAGCACAAGTGGCCCCTGTCTGGCCCCCCAGTTACTGTGGTCTAGAACCACCCCTGGTCAGTGCATTCCTGAAGTGAATGTTTATGGTGATTATTCACTGTTTTAGACTGCTAGTATGCAGAATACATTATGATATGTGTTTCAACTTGAAATATGACGTTATTTAGTTATTTATTTATTTAGCATATCCTAAACAGAGATCCCGAATTTTCAGAACGCCTGAGGTGCGTCTCAATTTGCATACTTATGCACTATTCTGTGTTTTTTATTTTATTTTTTATTTTTTTAGTATAAACAATGTGAACAGTGTATTCACAATAAACATTCCATAAAGAAAAAGTGCCCTTTAAACCCGCGGACAGAGATCCTCCCATCGGAATCAGGTGAGGTGATCTGCAGGTGTAGCGATCTGTCTCGCTGTCATTATAGTGCTCGACCTGACATTAATCGACACGTTCACTGTCAGTATTGAGTTCATGAGTTTTCTTGAACTTTTATGTCCCCTCTATAACGCTAGCTGTTGGGAAGGCGAGTGCGCTTTGAACCTGTGACAGGAGAAACAGGAGGAACCTGAGGGTCTCTCACACACCTGAAAGGCGATGGCGCAGCGGGGCGCAGGTGCGCTGGAGAGCGCGGTGTGGCGGGACTCCTCTGGCCGGCTGCCGCTGGAGCTGAGCGGCGGAGCGGAGCGCGGACACTTCGTCTGGGTGCGGCCGCTGAGGCCCGGCGCTCAGAGGGACTTACTGCTGGAGCTGGACGGTCTGCGCGTGTCTGGACTGGCCCTCTATGACGTGCTGGATGTCCTGGACCACTGCGAAGACCCTATCCGAATTACAACTGTCAGAGCAGGTGACTTACAGCCTTCTTTACATTACTATATTATATTAGGGCGCTGAAATTTAACGTGCTAATCAGATTCGTTTAATCTTGTTATTATGTAACTGATTTATTATGTAATCTGCATGATTTTTAAGAACTAATCGAAACCGTGGGAACCTCAATGAGCCAGTGAAACCAAAGTCTCTTTATTATCCCATTATTAAAGCATGACAAAAATGATTACAACTTATGTAAATGTCTTTAAAGTAAAGCTTTTCATTTTAAATTATTACAAGGTCCACTTTGTAAAAGTGTACTTCTGTGTGTTAAGAAACAGTAATGAAAGTACACTCAAGGAGCCTTTTATTTCATTAATAATATATTATCTGCAAATACAGTTAAATACATATACTTTTAAAATTTGAAGTACACTACAAGTGTGGTGTGTACTGTCAAAATTACATTCCCAGAATGAACTCAAATAAGGCAGGAAAACCTTGATTAGCTGCTTCATGTGTGGTTTGCTTAGGTTTGGAGCTAAACTCTGCAGGTCTATGTTTTTACAACTACTTGGGAAAATACAAAACAACTATATATATATATATATATATATATATATATATATATAAATGATGAAGCTGTTTGATATGTTCCTCCCTCACTTATGGTTCACCAAAGACTACAGAATAATAATTAAATTATGCTTATTTTGATGCGTTACTAACATATTAAAGCACATGCAGATTGTAATTTTAACTGTAGTGTATTATTCAATTTTGCATTTAAAGTTAATATTTAAAATGTACTAAACTGCAACTTCATTACAAATGTGTAATTAAAAATGTATTTACACACAGGACATAAAAGTTTCAAGATGAATGATATTAAAGAACAAAACAAGTATTAAGAATTATGAAATTACCTACGTTGCATTAGTTGAACTTTAAAGAGCTTTTTGACCCACTTATGAAGGATGTAAAGAGATAGTTCACCCAAAAATAAAAGCCCTGTCATCATTGATTCTCCTTCATGTTGTTCTAAACCTTCTATATGGGTTTCTTTATTCTGCTTATCATAAAAGAAGATATTTTAAAGAAAAAGTTCCTAACAGTTGCTGGTAGCCAGTGACTCCCATAATATTTTTTTTCCATACTATGGAAGTCAGTTTGGAAAAACATGAAGATGAATAAATGATGACAGCATTTTAATTTTTGGGTGAACTATCCCTTCACGTCCTACTTACAGTAAGTGGGTGAACAAGCTCTTTAAAGTTCAATTTATTGCATTTAATACTCTAATGAATTTCATTTAATTGTAAATAATAATTACCCCAAATCATTACATTCAGTTTGTGCTGAAGTTACATTATATTTGGTGTTAATGCTAACCAATTACCAGTTTAACCAATTAATGCTAAACTGAAGCTCTCCAGGCCGATTAAAGCACCGCTAAAAAATAAAAAAATAAAAATAAAAAAATAAAAAAGACAGTTAATAACAGCCATGTGTGGATTTTAGCAGAGGAGAACTGAACGTCAACTTTACCCATGATTAAACTGTCAGCTTTTCATGAGTTCAAACACAGCAGGACGAGCCACTGTGACATTTATTAGTCAGACTTACATCACACACACACCCTCATAAACACACACTGAGCTGTAGCTGTGTGCCTCGTCTGAGCAGGACTGTGTTCATCTGTGGACAATAATTGACCAGGTTATGTAACAGTGCATTATTCCACACCTCTCACATAACACACAGATCTCTGGGAACAGAGGCCTGTCTCTGA
>CM077249.1:370000-417500 GCA_039654775.1 Spinibarbus caldwelli | reverse complement strand
AGGTGGCAGGCTGAAGAAGGACTTGAGTTATTTCTTGAGCCAGCGCTTTCAGAAGGGCTCAGCAGATCAGCGTCTGCAGGAGAGCATCAGGAACAACCTGCACCGCTACAGCGCTCCCTGTGAGTCCAGCAGAAACACTAAACACACCAGAACGAGCGGCTAGAAAGTCTGAACTGCCTTTAGAAGCTTGAAGGCTGTCGCTGTAAGGTTAAACAGGCCATTCAGACCCTCAGACGTGACAGAAAATACAGAGACACTAGTACTTAAGATCAGCTGACATCATTTCTAAGATAGCTTCAGTTTTTCACTCCAATTGTAGAAATGCAGCATACATGGAGTCCTGTGAGGACTCTTCTCATCTCCTTCAGGATGGACACATGCCTCTCGTAACCCTAAAGAGCAAACTTTCCTCCCAGGCTGAGCTTTATCAGACTCCTGCCATCGTTAAACTAATGGAGCTGAAACCCTAAAAGAGTAACTGCACTGTGTTTGTGGGGAGGCTCTCGACAGGCCAAATGATTCCCGTTTATCAGTCATATGAAGGAAATCTATGGACAGGTTCATCTTTCCATGAAAAAATGTCTAGACCAGGGGTCTCTGACCTTTTTTACAACACAGACCAGCTTCATTTTGAAAATATTCTCGCGGACTGATATATATATATATAATCAGAATAATAATTCATTTGCTTACATGAAATCATCAGATTGCATCTCCATAGTAATTGTAAGTGTTATTGTCTTCAGTCCCGTGGCACCGCTCACGTCAGGTGAAGACATTAGATTCAGGATATTGAGGCAGTTTTGAGGGCTTCATGTCCTGTTAGCTCGTATATCTCCACATATGAAACACAAGGCGTCTGGTGCGTGTGAACTGCTCCTGGAGACAAAACTGTATTCTACAAACCAGTCAACATGGTTATGGTTAAAAGCTGCTTTCTTTCTTCCCTTTTTCTCGTAGGTAGCTGTCTCTCCATTATCTCCATCGCTTTGTCTTTTCTTACCTCCTCAACTAATGAAAATTTCGAGGGATGTTTGTTTAACACTCATGTTAATAATTAGTAGCTGAACCTGTTGCAAGTGTTGAAGTGATGTTTTTGAGAGTTTGAGAGACAGAGCTAGTAGAAATCTAGAGAAGATTAATGAGTTTTGAGAAATTAACAGATGCAATATACAAGTAACAAATTATAAAAATGAATAGTATTGTACAGTAATTGTGCATTTTGTTTATGACTGACATACAGTAGCTCAGTGAGGTCTAAAGCAGGCGACCATCGTCCACTAGAGGGCCTCAGCAAACCTCCATTGGGACCTTAAAATGATTTTTTATCTCTCTAATCACTATCCTAAACTGTATACAGTTCTTGGGAACATAGGTTACAATACAAATTACATCTATCGTTTGTGTAAGCAGCTGGTTAGTCTTTGTCATCACTTTAGGATTTAGTTTATTCTGTCGGGCATTTTATGTCTGTAAACAGCAAATATACAGTAGTACAGAAATGAATGCAGAGAAACGAAAGTGTGAAAGCTGGCTGTTGTTCCAGTAGAGCTGATGGAGAGCAGGAGCGCTGTGATTCGGAGCAGGCTGTGCACAGATTAAAAAGCTTGTCCTGTTTGATTGCACGTTCTGCCGTGTGTCTGCTGCCATGTGACGCTAAATCCGCTAAACTGCTTCAATCCCTCCGCGTTTGAAGATTATAATGATTCTCTGAAGGTCTGAATGTGATATATTGGAAAGAGACTCCACTGCGTTCACATGAAGAGACGCACAGAGTCACAGCGCGTCTAATGAACACAAGAGTGTGAACGCAGGGGAACACACACACTCACACGAGGACAGTAACTATAGCTCCACAGCACAGCCTATTTATATTTATATATTTATATTAAAGATAAATGTGTATGGCGAGGAAAGGCAAAATATTAAATGTCATGGATGAATATTTACTGAGTAACTCACTATTTTGGGGTCAATATGATAATTTTATTATTATTTTTTTTATTATTATTTTGTTATTTATTATTATCATTAACTTTTTAAGATTCAGAGCCAAATTCCAGGCGGATAAAAATGACTTCAGAAAGATGGCAGCATCATAATGTTATTTTTACACAGATATCAGTAGCTCTGTTAGTAAAATCTGTTGACTTTAGCAATCTTTGTTAAAAATCTGGTGACAGTTCAAAAATAGGAAAAACTACTTTTCAAGTTTTTTTCTCCAAAGTTTGCATGTCTGTAACTCAAGAAGTATTAAAGATATCTTAATGCCCTTTTAGATATCGAGTCTTATCAAACTTTGCTTTTGGCATCTTCATTTTCAAGGCCCTGCATGGTTCATTTCCAGAGATATAGGGATCTCAATATGGCTCCAGGCGTAAAATGTTAAATTGTACACATTTTCAGTGGTCAAAAAACAAATGTGGGTGACTTTGCATAGAGATGATACTTATTTTCTTTTAAAGAGGATTGTCTGAAGAACAAATAATATTAAAACTAGAAATGTATCTTGTTTCCATCTATCTAAACAACTGCATCGAACAGATCTGTCTAAGTGCCACAAAGTGTGTATGTGTAACTCAAGAAGTATTAAGCATATCTCAATATGATTTTAAATTCTAGTTCTTGATAAACTTTTCTTTTGGAATCTTCTTTTTCAAGGCCCTGTATCATTTAGTTCCTAATAAAATGCGACATGAAATACAATCCATGTGTTTTCTTCTCTGAGGTAAATATATCTGTTGTGCTCATCGCAACAAGAAGCTATCGTGTTCATCTGCCAACTCTCATTCCGGTCCGGAGAATCAACTCAGTGAAAAAAGTACACAGATTCTTTTTGGGAGATTTCTAGGTGTTGTTTTTTTCATGTTGTGTTTTATTAATCTTGATTTTTCACAACTTGTGTGCTTTTCCTGGGCGAGTCGGAGTGAACTGCAGTGCTAATAGAGTCTCATGAATGTGCAGGCGTGCACAGAGACCAACGGCCAAGTCAGGATATTCCTTAAATAATATGATAAATTTCAGTTTGTTTCTCACCAAACCATATCATATACCCACAGAACACTTGAAATATATGGCATGTGATGCATAGGACCACTTTGTGATACTTTTGCATCTTTTTTAAATGGTTTTAATCGCCATATACTGCCATTATATGGACAAGCACGTGTGGGACATTTTTTTTTTTTTTAATCTCTTTTCATGGTCTGGAAAAGAAAGAAGGATATACGGCATTAGAACAACACTAGGGTGAGTAAATTATGACTCAATTTTCATTTTTGGCTGAACTATCCCTTTAACACGGAATGACCCAGAACTGAAGCTGTTCATCAGTGAGAATCTTATCCACGCTGTGAAGACGCACATGATGATGATGAATAATGATACATTAGTCTGTTAGTGTAGATAATGAAATCAGACCTGTCTCATTTTCTCTTGATTAAAGGGGACATTGAATGCTAAATTCACGTTTTTGATTTTCTGAGCAGTATGACATCAGATTGAGCAGTAGCTCATTATCATTTAAAGAGACATGCACTGAAATGTCTTGCAGTGAACAGAGCTGTAAAAAAAGTTGTTGTTTTGCTCGACCATTGAGGAGTTTTAAAGTATTTTGCAGACATTTCATGAAGACCCTAAAGAATCATACCAACTTGTGGAAATGGGCATCTGATGTGAGCTAATGATTTACTTTATCAAATAAAGTAAAAGTTAACTATTAAAACTGAATGTTAGATCAGGATGGAAAGAGTGGACAGTCTCTGATTTGGTTCATTTAGTGTTTTGTGGTTTAATCTGTTAGATAAATACAGTATTGCCCTGATAGTATTTGAGTGAGACAGCAATGGAAAAATCAAATAAAGACACTGGCACTTCATTTGATGCATATTAATCTGTGAGATTTTCTCATTTCTGACCGTCTAGTAATGACAGATGATTGACTGTCAAACAGGAGCGCTAGCGTTTACAAGACAAACAACACCCTTTTCATGTCAGCATTTCACTTCTGGATTATAATTTGCAATAAGGTTAGCAATTAGACATGTTAATAAGCAGTATCATCTGACTTCACTGACACTGCTGTGTTTTTCTAACTGTTCAAAGATTTCCTTCCATTTATTTGCTGTTTTTACCTTGTTGAAATAAAAGGTTATGGGAAGTTGATGGGATAGACTCAAACACTATTTTGAACTATGGCATAGTTATGAAGTAGAAATAAAACATTTGTTTATCTTCAATTTAGTAGCCACCCTATTAGACAGCTTTTCACATTTCTATAAAATAATTATTTGTAGTTTCACAAAGCACTATATATATATATATATATATATATATATATATATATATATATAGTACATATAAATAATATAGAATATTCTGTTCTATTCACCTTCTCATTGTTTATTATTTTTCTATATTTTCAAATACTACTAAAAAATAAAAAAATTAAATCAAAACTGTAAATAAGACAGGGAAATATGTACGCATTATTTATGGGATTCTTTTTGTTAGCTGCTTTTTCTTCACTCTCTGCTCCACTGAAGTAAATACATGAATAGGACAGAGAATGCAGTTCATATAAAAGCAGTTCAAGCCTGTGTTCAAAGCTGATTGGTGGCCTCTTTCTGGGTGTGTGCTGTGATTGGAGGATTTTGTTCCATCTGATCTGTTCTCTCTCTGTGGTTGGCTGACTGTGGGTTTGAATCTCTCTTTGTTTGTATTTAAAAGAGTCTTCTTTATTTTAGCCTGATGAAGGTCTGTGTGCCAAAACATGTTGGCAACAAAAAACGTCTCGGGTTACGCATGTAACCATGGTTCCCCGAGAGGGAACGAGACGCTGCGCCCCCTAGGGGGCACTATGGGGAATGCAGTCTGCATGACCGGTGTCTGAAGCACGTGTAAAACCACGCCAATCTGTTGGCCCACCTGGCCCATGACGTCATAGGCGGGATTCCCGGAAGTATAAAAGGGCACCTGCCGAGTACGTCATCCACTTAGCTGTCTGAAGCAGACGTAAACAGGCTGGCCGAAGGCATGGCAAGGGGCGCAGCGTCTCGTTCCCTCTCGGGGAACCATGGTTACATGCGTAACCCGAGACGTTCCCCTTCTAGGGAATTCCACGCTGCGCCCCCTAGGGGGCACTATGGAGAATGCAATCCAACCAAGCCATGCCGAGGCACATGCCTGTCCACCTGGTGGAGGAGCACCACGGAAGCGACATACATACGCCAAGCCTTTCCTCAGAAAGGGGCCATGCCACTGACGCCACGGGCCATTCACGCAACTTGGCAGAAACGGGGAACCCAAAATAGATAAAGGGGAACAACCCACCCAAGTTAAGAGCACAGCCATCACAGATGGCTATGCTATATGAGTAGAACTACCCTGGATACACAAGACCACTGAAGAGGGTACAGAAACCTCCAAAGGAGCTCAGAGATCCCAAAAGAGAGTAACTGCTGAGCTGGAACATGGCCATCCTCGGATAGCAATGCTTTAAGGTCTTATGAAGACTTGTGGACCAGAAAGATATATCACGATAGCCTACCTACAGAGCTGCCCAGACCAAAGAGAGTGGGCCATCTACTTACTACCCTAACAGGGGAGATAGAACTGTCCAGGCAAAGGCTCAAAGAGACCACTACTTAATAACCCTAAGAAGGAAAGCAGTCACTGAGCTAGCACACAGAAATCCTCAGATAATTATGTTCCCAGGAAGGGCTACCGGACTGAAACTAAGATAGCTAGGCTCTAGGAAAAAAGGGCCACTCCATAGGCGGGCTGACCGCAGTGGAACATAGCTAGCCTCAGATAGCTGTATTTAGGTAAGCCCATCCCGTCATACCAAATGGCTAGAATATAACCACCCTCAAATGGCTACACTAGGGAGGACCCCAATCCGTGTCAGAGCCTAGATAACCTTCCTACAGAGCTGCCCAAACCACAGAGAGTGGTCTATCTACTTACTACCCTAGCAGGGGAGATAGCATTGTCTAGACAAGGGCTTAAAGAGACCGTTACTTAAGGAAACTAAAAAGGGAAGCAGCCTCAGATAGCTATGTACTTAGGAAGGTATAAGAAGGGGAACTGACTGGAAAACTACCCAGACCACCAAGTGTGGACTGTCTACTTACAACCCAAAGAGGGGAGACACACTGTCTAGGTAAGAGCTCAAAGACCGCTACTTAAACCCTGAACAGGGGAGCAAACATTGAACTAGCACACAGCTATCTTTATATAGCTCGAAAGGGGACCACCCCAGGAGAGGCCTCAGTGCAACTGCAGTAAACACAGCTAGCCTCAGATAGCAGTAGCTGATTAAACCTCGTCTTGCCATAGCAAAGACTGGAATATAACCACCCTCAGGTGACTATACCAATGGATGTCTCAAACTTATGTCAGTTCCCAACAGATACTAGGTAGCTTTCCCTCAGAGCTGCTCAGACCACAAACAGTGGGCTATCTACTTACCACCCTAACAGGGGAGATAGCAAAGTAAAGGTAAATATACAAGAGACCACTACTTACAAACCCTCGGAAGGGGAGCAGTCACTGAGCTAGCACATAGATATCCTCAAATAGCTATGTCATACAGGAAGGAGCTACCAGAAGCGGGACCGACCGAACTACGAGCCATAGAAAAAGGGCTGTCTGCTTAAACCCAAGAGGGGAGACAGTACTGTCTGGGCACGGGCTCTAAAAGAGACCGCCACTCAAACTAAAGTAGGGGCCGAGCTCGCAGACAGCTATCTTTAGAAAGCTATCTTTCTCTAGGCAAGGGGACCACTGCAATACCACCAGCAGTAGCTGTCTAGTTAAACCCAGAAAGGGAAACAGTGGGGGAGAATCAGGATGCGCCAGGCTTAGGACACATAGGACGGTCGCGCCTCTAATTCAGCACATTCCTGAGATCGTCTCTTCCATTGTTAGTGATAGCCTTTCCTCGCCAACTCCTAGAGGGAGGAGGGGCGCGGTTAGCAACACTGGATTTCTGATCTTGTCTATGAGCCTCAGAATCAGGATGCGCCAGGCTTAGGACACATAGGACGGTCGCGCCTCTTATTCAGCACATTCCTGAGATCGTCTCTTCCCTTGTTAGTGATAGCCTTTCCTCGCCAACTCCTAGAGGGAGGAGGGGCGCGGTTAGCAACACTGGATTTCTGATCTTGTCTATGAGCCTCAGCCCTAGACTGATCGCCCCTCCCTAAAAAAGGATTTGGAGCGCCGCGGAATGAATTTCCTGAAGGCAGCCGACTGTGCCTTCGCCTCCCTGAACTTTTCCACAACCACCTCGACAGAAGTGCCAAAAAGCCCGGTCGGTGAAAGCGGAGCATCGAGAAGAAAGTCTTTCTCTTTCTTCTTGATGGCCGCGAGATTAACCCACAAATGTCTCTCCGTAGCCACCATTGCTGCCATTGAACACCCAATGGCCGCAGCAATCTGCTTAGTGGCGCAGAGAGCCAAACGCAGTTCTTCAACTGCCTCTGGCGATAAGTCTTTGCCCTCATCCAAATCCTTCAACAGATCATCCTGATAGGCTAGTAACACCACCATGGTGTGCAGAGCACCACCAGCCTGACCTGCAGCCACATACGCCCTGCCATTCAAGTGTGAAGTGGTCTTAAGAGCTGCTGATGAGCCTTCAAAGAGGATGACTTGCCCTGCGAGAGATAGCTCGCAAACGTCTGCTCAACAGGGGGCATCCTCGCGTATCCGCGCTTGGCCACACCCTCAACATTCGCATAATCTGCGTGTTGATAAACATGCAGCCGAAAAGAATACGGTTTCCCCCAGGATTTGGATATCTCCAAATGGAGATCTGGGAGAAACGGAAGACTCCCGGGGGCTGGACGATCAAGACCGGCCAAAAAACGCTCATCTAGTCGACCGCGAGCCGGCTTTGGCTTCCGACACGTTCAGAAGCACGACCCATCACACCCCGTATGCGCGGCTGGGAATAGCCGATGACGACTCAGTGCTCACACTCTCATCATCGTCACCAACCACATCAACCTCTTCATTTTTGTCACTACGAGAGGAAGAGCCCAGCAGTGCGCTCTGATCAGGATCAGATGGCTCCAATGACAGAGCGTCTGGATCCCGCAGCGCTCTAGAGCTCGCAGCAGAAGTTTTTGAAAGATCCATGCCTTTGTCAAACTTTTCCGCGAGCTCAACCTCCAATCCCCATGAGCTGAGTTTCTGCTGTGCCCCAGCAGCAGCGGGACCCGACCCACGAGGTGCAGACGCTTGCCCCTTTCCCCCCGAAAAAAGGGACAAACGTGTTCAGAGCTTACGCATTGGAAATGATTCACAATGCTCACATTTGATGCCCTCAAGGACCGAACGCGCGTACTCCCCCCCCAGGCACATCACGCACAAGTCGTGCGTGTCCTCAGGTGTCAAAAACCTAGGACATGGAGGCACGCACTTCCTGAAACGCTCACCTGGGTTGACAGACATGGTAACACACTGCACTCCAAACAGACGACTCCTGAAGACAGCAAAGAGGATGACGTACTCGGCAGGTGCCCTTTTATACTTCCGGGAATCCCGCCTATGACATCATGGACCAGGTGGGCCAACAGATTGGCGTGGTTTCATACGTGCTTCAGACACCGGTCATGCAGACTGCATTCCCCTTAGTGCCCCCTAGGAAGTTCCCTAGAAGGGGAAACAATAGATTTTTGCACTGACTCTTTCATTTCTCTGCTCCACACGTGCAGCTGGTTTTATTTTTGTCTTCACCAAGCATTTTGGAGTTTTCCATGCACCCTGTTAGGGTAAACTAATGAACTAATCATACTGTAGTGGCACAGGCTCAAATGTCACTGGACAATCTAAAGTGGAGCAGAAATATCCTGCATGGGCTAATTCATGAATCAGTTGAATTTACAGCGACCAAAAAAAAAAAAAAAAAAAAAAAGCAATGTTGAGTATTGTTCTTTCCGGTCTGCATGGACAGATGAATTTGCATTCTTGGTTTGTCTCATTTGGCAGCATCAAGCCAGCTGCTTAAAAAAAAAAAAAATCAAATGCAAAATGCAGGCAGTCATTCTCGTATCTTAACAACAGTAAAACAAATCTGACTCACATCTGACTGTTGAAAGCTTAAGTGCCTGCATGAAGCTAAATCTAGCCACTCAGCTGAGGTCCAGGTGCCACTTTATTCAGCACTGGGTCACAGTATGCCCTAACCTGCCATTTCTAAGGTTTGCAGGTGCTGTATTTCCTCACACACTCTCATAATCGTGTTTTGTGTCCAACCCTGTCGTGTGCCTTCAGAACACTTGTGATATACAGCACACATGTGATATGCACATTTTTGATGCTTTTGCGTCATTTTCTATAGCTTGAGTAAAGTCACCTGCTGTTGAATGGGCAAGAGTGAGCAGGACATGTTATAATTTTACACAGCTTTAGAACAACACTGGCGTGAGTAAATGATGATTGAATTTTATGCCTTTCATCTTTTTTAAACAATCGAGAGCTGATAAAATGTAGAAACTGTAACTTGAATGCAATGTAAGTCGCTTTGGATAAAAGCGTCTGCTAAATGCATAAATGTAAATGTAATGTATAAATGAGAAGGCGAGTAGGAAACTTTCATGCGTGCACAAACTGGCCCTTTAAGAGCCGCTGGTGTGTGATTTGGATGCATTTCCCGCTCATGCAGCAAGATGGAGGCACACATCTGAGGAACACACACACACACACACACACGCGCGCGTAATGGAGCTGCTGTGTGGATGGACTGGGCTGTGGAGTCCAGCGGTTTAGCATATGTAAAGAATAAAGCACAATAGACTGATAGGGTGGGGGAGGATACTTAAATGCAGACTGTGTCCTAATACACCGAGCTGCCTGCCCATACATCTTTAGGGCATGCTTTCAGTGTGTCTGTGATGGCCAAACACTACACGTTGAGGCCGTGACACCAGAAAACATGGTTTTAAGCCCAGAAACTCCTGCTGAAAAGAGCAGCATGGATGTTTTGGAGCGTAAGGTTCAGACAGCTCGCTGGAGGCTGCAAACACAGAGCGTTACAGCACACAGTGCAAACATGATCCAGAATGGAGTCACATGACGAGCGTGTCTTTGTCCTCTTTGTTGAGTTTGTGCGTCCCCACCCCCTGCTCTCCTGTGGGCTTGAGCCGCTCTCATGGAGCAGCTAACAGGTGCCTGTTCGTCCAGAGGTTCCCCTCCATAGATGGCTATTGTTATGGTGTGCAGTAAACGCTGCCACTGCGTAACCCAGAAACTCCAGCCCTCTCGCTCTCTCTCTCCCTCTCTCTCTCTCTCTCTCTCTCTCTCTCTCTCTCTCTCTCTCTCTCTCTATCCCTCCCTCTCTCTCTCTCCCTCCCTCCCTCTCTCTCTCTCCCTCCCTCCCTCCCTCCCTCTCTCTCTCTCTCTCTCTCTCTCTCTCTCCCTCCCTCCCTCCCCTCTCCCTCTCTCTCTCTCTCTCCGTCTCGCTCTCTCTCTCCATCTCTCTCTCTCTCTCTCTCTCTCTCTCCCTCTCTCTCTCCCTCTCTCTCTCTCTCTCTCAGTCTCTCTCTCTCTCTCCATCTCTCTCTCTCTCTCTCTCTCTCTCTCCCTCTCTCTCTCCCTCTCTCTCTCTCTCTCTCTCTCTCTCTCTCTCTGTTCTCTCAGCTGCTGCTTCCTGCTAAAGCGGAGTTATCCCTGATCCCTCTCTCTGTCCTCCCCCATCTGCGTTCCTCATTCTCCAGATCAGTTCTCCGCCGCTCCTCTTTGGCTGGGCTCCGGATCCCATCGGATACTGTTCTCTGCCAGCCGCTGACACAAAGAAAGGATTAGTGCTCGATCGCACCGGAGCGTGTGCCGTTGGTGGAAGGGACCGTATTCTCGCTTGACACCCAGGCAAGTGTGGATTTATTTTTGGATGGCACAGATTTGGACTAACTCTGGTCAGAAGTTGTGCTGGCCATATGGATAGCGTGCCTCTGTACCCCAGGATCGGCTTAGAGTCTGTTATTTGTGTGCTAATGGCTGTGCTAGTTTGTGATCACGGTGTTGATGTTTTGAAATGGCTGTCCTGCTGGATCTAGAGCTGTGTTAGCAGAGGCTCTGCTTTGAATTCACAGAGCTGAAGGTGAGAGCGGCGAGAGCGCGGTGCTGATTTATGGAGCAGATGTGCTCTCGCTCTGATCAAAGCCATTTTGGTAGATCAGACTGACACTGCTGATTTGTTGTTGTTGACGGTACCTGTGCTGATTTAAGGTTACGGTGCTGCTAGCGGAATTCAGCGTTGATCTGTAAACGCTGCAGACTCTTTCCGTCAGATAGGTTTGCTGAAATCTATGTGATTGAAGGTTATTACATTTTCACATGACACATCTGAAATGCAGCTGTCAAGCTGGCCAGTAGAAAAGCTTATTGGTGGATTGTCAGTGAAGATGTTTGGGTGCATCCAGCGATCGCTGTTGTCCTTCTGACTTAATGGAGAATCTGGCATTTCAGATTAGCAAAGGCTCTGCTAGCCAGTAGGTTCAGTGTTTATCTATAAACATTGTGGGCATGTTTGATCAAATAAATTTCAATGTTACACACAGCGTATTCAGTCGGATAACAGCAGAGGCCTTTAGCTGTCCTCGTTTTCCTGAAATGGCCTCTTGTGTACTATTGTGTTAAAAAGGCCACAAATCAAAATCAAATGATGTGATGTGATGTAAAACCCGAGGGGTGAAGCCTACAGGCAGGCCTGGATTAACACAGTTTAGTGCTCTAGGGTGACCACATTTGAAGTCCCCCCCCCCCCCCCCCCCCCATTTATTTAATGGCATTTATTATTATTTTTTATTTTATTTTATTAAAAGTATGTCTGCTAGCTACTCGCTCATGCTAATTTTGCAATAGAAAATCATTTTGGATGGTTTGATTGAGTGGAGTGCTGTAATTTGCTTTATAGTCATAAATGTGCAAAATTTCGGAGTGCCTTATTAAGATTATACCACACATCATCACATTATTGCATGTTTTGGTTCAGGTTTTAGTTCAGAGTAGAAGTAGTTCATGATGTGGAGAAAAGAACGCTTACCTTAAACTAGTTCCAGAAACTGCTGTAGAAAAACCTTCAGTTGATTATGTTGAGATGTTAATAAACAGATTTCAGTATGTCTGTCAAAACATATCTGTGCTGTGTGCCTTATTATGAAATATAGTTATAGCTAAACAATCTAACAAGATAACACAAAAAAACAAACAAACAAAAACATTCATGACGATATGATGAACAGGTGTTTCATTTCATAGCAGTTACTATATTGTGGATTTTAGCATGATTGGAATACCATATTGATCATCTGTTTTTAATCAGAGCATGAGTACTGCATTAGAAAAACACTTCAACTCTGCTAGTCAAATGGTTTGACTGTTACATTGAAAAGCAAATAAAATATAAATAGTTCGTCATAGTTAGAATAAGGTGTCTTAAGTGAGCATACATTTATATACACATTTCTTTGGACTTATTTCAAATATTGTCAATTTTCATACTCATATTAATTCATATTTGACCAACAA
This sequence comes from Spinibarbus caldwelli, assembly GCA_039654775.1. Taxonomy (NCBI): domain Eukaryota; kingdom Metazoa; phylum Chordata; class Actinopteri; order Cypriniformes; family Cyprinidae; genus Spinibarbus; species Spinibarbus caldwelli. Next base: position 404,963 of record CM077249.1, on the reverse strand, counting down.
CAGTCTAGTGATGTCAAGAGAGTTCATGCATCAGTCAAGATAAATCTTTTATACTAAAAGGACTGAAAAAAATCTTTAAAATCTTTAAACAATTCTGAAAAATGTCTGTATATGATACATCTTGTTTCTTTTGTCAGAACTGAAAATAATGTCTCTTGATGTTTCTGTCAGACAGTATTATTGGTGTTTTGTTACAGTGGACTGAATGGTTTTATTTGTGTTCAGCAGTTTTTGTGTGTCTATGAGAGATATTACTAAGTGTTTCCAACATATTCCAATATGAGTCGATAGGAGCATCTCAGCGCTCGACACATGAGAGATGAATCTAGTGGAAAGTGGTATCGCAGATAAAGACGGGGATCTTCAGGATCAATATTTTGACATGGTGTGATCCAGGCAGCGACGAGGAGAAACTTGAGTTGAATATCTTCCTCGTCCAGCTCATAAAGGCTCAAATGGCTCTTCATTCTCTGCTTTCAATCTCTCTCTTTCACACACATGCACTATAAACACACACACACACACACACACACACACACACACACACACATACACACACTCACACACACTCACACACACACACACACACGAGAGCTTATCCAATTCATCTGGGCATTGTGGACAGCCCGGTGCTGCACAGAGACTCTTTTCAGAGCTGAAGCGGGCAGCTGCAGCGTGAGGATGCAAATCTCAGAGATCCGCCAATCTTATGGCAGGAGAGACAAACAGGGCAATAAGAGGAAGAGGGGCTGAAGTTGTGGAGGTGGGCGGGGCTTGTGATGAGGGAGGGGCTTCAGTCGAGGCACAAACGCTGGAGGTCAGGGTCAGATGCTCTCCAAACAAAAGAGTATTTCTCAGGAAGCGACGCTGGGAAGCGTGGCGCTCACCATTGTTTTTGTGTGTGTGTGCGTGTGTGTGCGTGTGAGTGCGAGTGTGCGTGTGTGTGTGTGTGTTTGTGTGTGTGTGTGTGTGAGTGTGTATGTGTGAGTGTTTGTGAGTGTGTACTGGTTTTTTGTGGTTTACGGGGACAAAATTTGTATAATGACATGGGTATGACAGAGGTATTACAATTTGAAGGTGGTTTATGAGGACACTGCCTATGTCCTCGTAATTCAAAAGGCTTAAAAAACATACTAAATGGTGTTTTTTTGAAAATCTAAAAATGCAGAAAGTTTCCTGTAAGGATTAGGTTTAGGTGTAGGGTTGGTGTAGGGCAATAGCACATACAGTCTGTATGGTATAAAAGCCATTACATCTATGGAGAGTCCCCGTAAACCACAAAAACAGACGTGTGTGTGTGTGTGTGTGTGTGTGTGTGTGTGTGTGTGAGTGTGAGCAGCTCCCTGGTGTTACAGTGCAGAAAACAAAGCAGTTGAAATGTAGTGTCATTTATATTTATATGACTGTTAGTTTCAGTTAGTGCCCTTGATAAAGACAAAAGCTCAATATGCAGTTATTGTTGTTGTTGTTGTTGTTTTCACATGGTTTGAGTATGTATGGGTCAAAGACGAGACGTCACATTTTGGTGTCTGAATCAAATTAAATTTAAAGTGATTTAATATACACAAAGTATATTAAATGCAAGTAAAGTGTCTACTTTAATGTTTCCAATAACCTTTATGAAAATAAAATGTCAAAATACGGGTGAAATAATCGTCACAGATATGTTTATGTAAAAATGAAATATAAAAGAAAAAGTGATCATAATATGTGATTAAATGATTAAAAATTGTTAAAAAAAATGGGTAAAACCTTATCAGTGAATAAGATAGTGGCAAAGATTGGGGAAGATTTCAAATGACAGTGAATTCATTTTGGGGGCTACACTGTGATCCTGAAAAAGGTCTTTTAATGTCATTTAATGATTCTGGTTCTAAATATGCCTGACGAGATTTTTGTTATATGAGCTATTTTTACACTGAATGAATGTTTTTGTTTTTTTTTTCTCTGCAAATGAGGGTACAAATGTATGATAGTCATTATTTTTTTTTACTCAGATTCTAATGTACGTAAAATAAATAAATGAATAAAAATAAATAAAGCTGTATTAAACTTATTGTTTTGATGCTTGTCTTTATACGTCAGATTCCCGCATTACCAGATCAGCTGTGATGGACTGTATGTCAGTGATGTTAATGTGATCTGGAAATGCTTGTAGTAGTTCAGAGGTGATCATCAGGGCCTGAGGTCACAGCCGATCATTGAGCTCTGAGAAAAAAATAAATAAATAAAATTACATCATAAATATCTGAAAAGAGGGATGAATATCATGCTTCTGTCTAAAAATAGCCATGCCTCATTTCATTTCACTTTTTTTTATTTAAGAGGTCGGGGTTTATTGTGTGATATATGATGATGTGACCGATTTTAAAGGATGTTTTGGCTCAGTGCAGCTGTGTGTGTGTGTGTGTGTGTGATCTGAGACTGCACATTGTGAATTGTGTAATATCACGACAGAGTGCCAAACGTGTGCTGTAAGCAACTCAGACAAATGTTTTCAGCTGAAGGGATCAGAATAGAGTTATGTGGAATTTACACATACAAACGAGCCATGCTTCAGCAGATGACATTATGTTTGCAGTGGAGCAGCTGTAGGACTCATCATTCTCACACTGGAGATGTGTGCTCCACATTCCTGATCACATATCTGAGGAAGATTCCTGTCAGGAAGCAAACTCTCTATGCTCTAATTATTGGTTTGTCTTCAAATGAACATTTTTGGGACATGCTAGCATGCTAAGTCAGTGAGAAAACCACGCAAACATTCAGTGGTCAGTGTGGGACAATCTACATGAGCATAAAGTCACATCAATACTGAAGCGACACATGCACACACATTCAAAGTATCAGAAAATTTCAGTCAGAGTATAAAATATCAGTGTATTTCACTCAAATGTAGGCCTAATAAATGTTTTAATTTGCCCAGCGTGATGACGACTGTGACAAAAGCACTTCAGCCGTTGATTGTGGATCATATGTTTAGGTGTTTGATTTTTTTTGTTGGTAGTTGATAGACTTTTTCTGTGAGTGTTGAGTGCCATGTTTATCCTGGCCTGTATTGGGTATGATAAATACACTTTTCCACTGCATGGTACGGCACAATACGGTTCAGTACAGCTCACTTTTGGGGGGTTTTCCACTGGTTACAGTACCTGGTACTTTTTTTAGTACCACCTTGGCCGAGGTTCCAAGCGAACCGTACCGTTACCAAAACGTGAGGTGTAAACTCTGCTGATCACTGATTGGCCGGAAAGAATCGTCACTGCCTGTCACTGAACTTGTGACACGAGACACAACAGACCCGCTAGATTTAAATCAGCACAGCCAGTGAAGGACCAAACGCAACTGTTTTGAATGAGCGCACCTTTCTTTTAACAACCAAAAAAATGACTGTTTTGTTGTCTGTTGAGGAAGTACAGATGTTCCTCTCATTAGCTGAGGAGCGGATCCAGTGAGAGCTTGATGGAGCGACGTGGAATTAAAAAGTTTTTCAGGAGTCACGGCAGTAGAGGCGGCGCAACTATAAGGACACGTGAATAATCCCGCCCACTCTAAAGCGTAGTGTTGCCAACTTAGCAATTTTATTGCTAAATTTAGCAACTTTTCAGACTACCCAAGCAACTTTTTCTTCCAAAAGCACCTAGCAACAAATTTAGCAATTTTTAAAATGTATTTGGCAACTTTTAGCAACTTTTGATAAGTGACTCAGACAATAAAAAGGCACACATTTTCCATCCAAATTACACAAAAAGAGGAAACCAAAGATGACTAGCCGCTATCTGCAATTGTTCAATTTAATAATAATAATTTAATAATTGAGTAATTGTTCATTTATGATACACTTTAGTAGTACCTGCGATTGTCGATCAGTTAGCACACTGTAAGAAAAATAGAAAAGATATTAGTAATTTTCCAGGACTTTATCCATTATCCATTGTAACCCTGTAACCCGAAAATACAATGTGTAATTTAAAATGCAGGTAAAATACCAATACGGAAAATTAATTCATATTAACATAGTAGATTGTGCCCTATTTGTACAGACTTTTCTTAGAGTGTAGCACACTAACTAACTACTAATACACTGCTTAAAGCATAATTGTTAAGAATGTGTAGTGTTTACTTGCTGTTCAATAATTCAGTGTATTTAAAATATAGTTATTTATATTTTAATATTGTATTATGCATATTATTTTACAAAAAAATCTAAATTAACATGTATAAAATTAATTTTTTGCTGAGATTTGATGTTGTGACAATTTTGCATCGTGATTACGCAGTGACGTCATCGCGCAAAGACATCACAACGTCATTTAGCAACTTTTAGCAACAAATCGACCGTCCTTTAGCAACTTTCTCTGAAAATTAGTTGGCAACACTGCTAAAGCGGTACTAAACTGCAGTGGAAAGCCAAACTGAGCCGTGCCGTGCCATTCTGAATCGTGCCGAGCTGAGTCGTACCACGCAGTGGAAAAGCGCCATTATTCATGACGCGTGTTGTCTTAGCTCTTTATTGAGAAGCTGTTGATGTAAGGCTGGAGTCATAGACTGGCAGATTGACTTTGCTAGACTATAGTGAACTAGAGCTGATAAATGCTAACATGATGCCAGTATGTAGGTTTGATTTACAGCACACAACAGACGCATGACTGTATGACACACCAGTCACCTCTCAGTAATTGCAGTATCTCTGGTTGCTTGGTAGTTATTATTTCCTCTGATGAATAACAAATACTTTATAAGATGCTATTGTAAAGACAGACCAGTAGAAATGATGGAGCCAACATTACGCTTGTTTCAGGTGTTTAGAACCAAACTATTATGTGTGGACTGAGAAACACTTTGGTATTCTCGAAGCAAGCTATGCTTTTCTCTCATGTAACTCATAGTTATCATACGTAAGGAGGACGAAAGTTCGGGAACCACTGCTTGAAAGTTTAAAGTATCAGTTACACTTTATTTTGATAACCCACTTAAGACATTCTATTAACGGTAGACTAACTAATATTCTCATTAGAGGATCAGTAGACTGTTAGGTTGGGGTTAGTAGGATAAGTTGACGTACTTATAACAAAGTGACTTACAGTCAGTAGAATGTCCATCAAAATAAAGTGTGAGCAGATATGAAGCAGACAGTCACTAATATTCTTGCGACTGCTGGTTGATGTTATAAAGTTACTGATAGTTAGTAGAATGACTAAAGTGGACAATCAGAGTAAAGTGTTCCCATAGTATTTAATATATACTTAAATATGAAAATATGTTCAAATATATAAGTGGAGAGAGCTCTGTGGTCACCTGACCAAAGATACCTCTGGTTCTGTTTACCCGGGGTTTGGACTGAGCCAGGTTAACTAGTCCTACAGCACTGATTCTAAAGCTGCTCAGTGTCCTGATCAATACGATATTTTACAGCTAACTGAAGGAAACAAACAGTTGTTGAGGGGCTGAACTGAAATATTAATATTTAAATATTAATATTAATATTTAGTTTGTGTGTGTGTCTTGAGGCCCTCTGCGGCCCCAGACCCTTGCCTGAGATCCTCTGAGAGAGATCATGTGTGTGTCCCTCTACTGATAGTGAAGCTGCCAGTGTAAACACTTCAGAAACAGCAATGTGGTGCCTTCATTGCTGAGGAACATAATGCTAAAGCCGTTTTACTGATAAAAGTTGAGGGAAAGTGTTGACAGCTAGTTTCTGTGCTCCTGCAGCTTTTTGTGCGTTCATACAAAACAGTGATTAAACAGACCGAACTACCTGTGCATTACACGCTTTAACACACACCTTCCAGCCAATCAGAATAGAGTATTCAAACAGACAGTAGCTAAGTTTCCATCCAGTTTTTGCGCTGTTTTGTTATCGACAAGAAGAATATGCGTTAAAAAAAAAAAAAAAAAAAAAACTTTGCGAAATTTGCTGTCTAATTAATGAATTAATAAAACGAAAGAAAAAAACTGTGCAACAATTAGCAGCCTATGTGCAGAATTTCGGTTTATTTTTGTGATGCGCTGTTGAGAAAGCAGCATCCTGTTTGTTTTCTTTATTTTACAAAAACACAATGTTTTGTCTTTATTGTGAATGTATACAAATAAAGGAAATATTTAGAATAGTTTTAATAATGTCTTACTCTTATATGACCACAAATGTAGGAGTATTGTAAGTTGTTTCCACTTTTATAAGGAAAAAAAAAACAAACAAGTGATCGTGACGTCGCCTCACACGCGCAGTTAAGAATTGCTAACTCGAAAACACAGCCTGTTCATTGTCATAATAAAATACAGTCAGCCAAACATATTGAAAAAACATGATATTTTATTTCCCCTCACTCCACAACAAATCCTTTAAATTTAACAGTAGAACAGAACAAAACAAGAATAAAAATATAAGAAGCTATTAGTGTCACGTTCGCTGGAGGAAGGAACGAAGAGATGAGGAATTCACGAAATGAGAGTCTTTAATAATCCAAATAGGGAACATTGAGCACATGAAGACATTCAAGGACCGACAAACATGAACTGAAAAGACTGGAGCTTTTAAACACAGGATAATGAGGGACTAAATGAGACACACCTGAATCAAATAAAACTCAATCAATGGGAGACAGAAACTGGGTCACAGGGAGCAAAACACACACTGACAGGTCTATAATCCTGACATAGACACATTGACATAATCCTATAGATACAACAGAGGGAGGGGTGGGTGGAAACTTGGAAGGAGGCTCAGGAGGAGGACGGACACCCGGGAGGGGGCCGACAGACACGGTCCGAGGGAGAGACAAAGGAGGGAGGAGCCAGGGAGGAGACAGGAGGGACCCGGAGCAGGAGGAGTCCAGCTGGACCCAGGCCACAGCCATGATGTCGACCCACGGTGGAGCCGACGGAGGGAGGAGCCATGGAGGAGGAATGGCCGCCGACTCCAGGGGGCCGACCAACGGCGGCGGAGCCCAAGGTGGAGACAGAGAGCCAATGAGCCAGGAGAATGCTGAGGATTCACGGGGCCAGGGTGGAGCCGAGGGCTCTGGCGAGAGAAAAAAAATTCTGAGAATGCTGAGGATTCACGGGGCCAGGGTGGAGCCGAGGGCTCTGGCGAGAGAAAAAAAATTCTCTTCCAGTGATTCTGCTTCAGTGTGGAAAGGTATGAAAGAAATCACCAATTACAAGTCACCATCCCCCAGCACTCTGGAGAATCAACACCTGGCAGACGGTCTGAACGAGTTCTATTGTAGGTTTGAAAAAACACCCCACACCCGCCCTGAACACCTCTCCACACAACCATTCACACAACCATTCACACCTCCAGCAACCCCCGTCTCCCCCACACCTGCAATTCAGATCAGCGAAGATGAGGTGCGCCAGGTCTTCAGGAAGAACAAAAGAAGGAAAGCACCAGGCCCAGACGGTGTGTCACCAGCCTGCCTAAAAATCTGTGCTGACCAGCTGGCCCCCATCTTCACACAGATCTTCAACAGATCTCTGGAGCTGTGCGAAGTCCCCTCATGCTTCAAACGCTCCACCATCATCCCCGTCCCAAAGAAACCCAAAATTACTGGACTTAATGACTACAGACCTGTGGCTCTAACATCTGTGGTCATGAAGTCATTTGAAAGACTGGTTTTGGCTTATCTGAAGTCCTCCACTGGACCCTTACTGGACCCCCTGCAGTTTGCCTACAGAGCAAACAGGTCTGTGGATGATGCAGTCAACATGGGACTGCACTTCATCCTGCAGCATCTGGACAGACCAGGGACTTATGTGAGGATCCTGTTCGTAGACTTCAGCTCCGCTTTTAACACCATCATCCCGGACACCCTTCAGAACAAACTAACTCAACTCTCCGTCCCCACCTCCATCTGTCAGTGGATCACCAGCTTCCTGACAGACAGGCAGCAGCTAGTGAGGCTGGGAAAATACACATCCAGCACTCGTACGATCAGCACTGGAGCTCCTCAGGGCTGTGTTCTCTCCCCACTGCTCTTCTCCCTGTACACTAACGACTGCACATCTAAAGACCCCTCTGTCAAGCTCCTGAAGTTTGCAGACGACACCACACTGATCGGCCTCATCCAGGACGGTGACGAGTCTGCCTACAGACAGGAGGTTAAGGAGCTGGCTGTCTGGTGCAGTCTTAACAACCTGGAGCTCAACACGCTCAAAACTGTGGAGATGATCGTGGACTTCAGGAGGAACCCCTCTGCACTCCCCCCACTCACCATCATGAACAGCACTGTGACTGCAGTGGAGTCATTCAGATTCCTGGGCACCACCATCTCCCAGGACCTGAAGTGGGACAATCACATAGACTCCATTGTGAAAAAGGCCCAGCAGAGGTTGTACTTCCTTCTCCAGCTGAGGAAGTTCAACCTGCCACAGGACTTGCTGAATCAGTTCTACTCCGCCATCATTGAATCCGTCCTCTGCACTTCAATAACTGTCTGGTTCAGCTCAGCTACCAAATCTGACCTCAGAAGACTACAGAGGGTAGTCCGGACTGCTGAGCGAATCATTGGTACAACCCTCCCCACTCTCCAAGAACTGTACTCATCCAGAGTGAGCAAAAGGGCTGGCAAAATCACTCTGGACCCCTCACATCCAGCACACTCCCTCTTTGAACTGTTACCGTCTGGTCGACGCTACAGAGCTCTGAGCACCAGAACGACCAGACACAGGAACAGTTTCTTCCCTCAGGCAATCCATCTCATGAACACTTGACATTAAAAGTGGAACATACAACACTATTATAAATTATTTATTCAACACACATACTTATTTTTTTCATTTCAGATCTGCACATATTAGACCTGTACACCATAATTGTCTATATATTGTGTTTTTGCTATTTGTACATTGCCTATTTGTAAATTATTCTTTTATTATCTGTGCCCTGTCCTGTTGCTGTCTTTCTGTTGCACTGTAGAGCTTCTGTCACAAAAACAAATTCCTCGTATGTGTAAGCATACCTGGCCAATAAAGCTCATTCTGATTCTGATTCTGATTCTGACTGAGGCGGAGATCCGCGGCGGAGCCGGAGCAACTGAGGACCAAGGTGGAGCTGGCGGGAGGAAGGAGCCAACGGAGCCGGTGGGATGGAGCGAGGAGCCGAGGTGGAACTACTGGGTCTACAGGCCGAGGCGGAGTCCGGGCCTCGGAGGCTGGAGGTGGAGGTGAGGGGTTCTCCAGCCACAGCGACGATGGAGGATGGCAGACCTGCGGAGCTCACACCACATTGATGGTGGGCTGAGGGCGAGCAGAGGGGCTGCCAGGCGACAGCGGTGGAGGAGGCAGGAGCGGGTGGGAGGGCGGACGGGCATTTCTCAGCCTCCGGGCTTTCAGGGTGAAACTCTGAAGGATGCTTTCGAGGAGTGGGCACAGGCGGGCACTCTGGAGGAGCGGACACTGGAGGGTGCTTGCGAGGAGCGGGCACAGGAGGGCTCTCAGGAGGAGCGGAGCTGGCTGGGACCAGCCGAGACGAAGGAGATCCAGGAGACGAAGGAGAGAGGAGAGGAGAGAGGGGGAAAGTTGACCTCCAGGTCAGTTACCCAGTCCATCAGATCCCCTTCTAAGTCCACCAGCCCCAGATGTCCTATCAGCTCACCCTCAGCCGCGGTGCAGGGGGCGGAGCTCCACTCCACGCTCACACCGTCCACGGCTGGCTCCCTCGTGGTGGCCACTGTCGCCGGTTCTCGCACCTGATCTGACGTGTTGGGCTCAACTTCCGGGACGATCTTCCGCTCAGTCGCTCGGCTTGACACACTGACAGGTCCATAATCCTGACAATTAGCAGGCCAAAAGGAATTAATTTAAAATGTTATCGTTCCAATATCCACGTAAAACAAGATCTTCAGAACAAAATGAATAAATTTTAACTTGCAATGTACTAAAGGAACATCAAATTAAGATATGTATGTTTGAGACGTAACTTAGTTTAATAATTTGAATATGATTTAATGCGCTTTTGAACTACAGGGAAACTGTGTTTTAACGTGAACAACACCACGAACACGGGCGCTGCCTATAGGCTAATTCTGTCATGTGACAACACATTTATTTGCGTTAAAGCCCCTTTTCTCTACAAAAAGTGTTTCCAAACAAATTTTTGTGACTTAAGTAGCGATATAGATTTAATGCGCTAAAGTTAAACGGAAAAAGATTGTGTCGACACATGAGAAATTTTATCGATAAATGGCATTTCCATCACCTATATCGGTAAAAATTTTGAAGCTCTCAATATTTTTTCACAAAAAAATCCTTGGATGGAAACCTGTTCGTTGACTGAAATAGAACGATTCAAATGACTACATTCTGAACCTAATTTTCTTTGTGTAAAAGGCAGCATGACAGTGCAGGGGTTGAAATGTATAATTGATCTCAAATTAATAAGTAAATAAAAAATAGACATTATTGCAAAGTTATGTCGTATAAAATGTTATGGGTATTCTGTTGGGTGCAGCAGCCTGACGTTCATCATGTCCAGCTCCTGTTTCCTCTTCCTCTCTAAAAGCAGCTGATTTGATCTCTTTTGTTGGTGTTTTTAATGGTGTTTGGGTCTGTGTGAATACTGTAAATAATTAACAGATGGCGTTCTGCTTTCTTCTCTTCAGCTCCTGTCGCTTTCATTGGTTTTCCTTGTTCCCTCAGTCACATGAACAGAGAGTGTGTGTGTGTGTGTGTGTGTGTGTTTGTGTGTGATCTGTGTCCGCTGGTGCAGAGATCCTCCTCAAATCACATCTCAGTTTCTCCAGTTTTCACTTTCAAAGTACTTTATTGGCATGGTTGTTTCACACACTGTAGAAACACAAACCCCAGCAGTGACACACGAGAGTCAGTGATCTGTACTCATGGTTTTGTAATCTGTAAACTCTACTTGATTTGTAAACTCTTCCCTCATTTGAACACTTTGTAGCCACAGATGTTCCTGTAATTTGACCTGGTTACACAGATCACCTTCGTTTGCACACTCCACCTCTGCTCTCTCTCCACTTGTCAACATTTGTAATATATATATATATATATATATATATATATATATATATATATATTATATTTATAATAACCAATAACATTGTCATTAGATTTGTTAATTTAAGTAATGTTTTTTTGTTCTTTTAACAGAATGTTCTTTTAACTTATACTAATTGATTAATGATTTGAATACATTCTGTTAAAACAAAATGGGAAGAGAGGACATTTAATTTCAGTGTTCCAATATATTTTATTATTGACAAAACAGAAATATATTTTATTGTTCATAAGGTAATGTTTGTTACTGCAGGAATAACAAACTTATATCAGTTCAGCTCAGTTTGATGAGCTCCACTGTTAACCAACATCTGCTAATGATGAATGAGCTCATCTGCTGTTCATTTACTGCTAGAAAAACAACAAAACTGTGTTTTAAAATCAGTATGTTGCCATCTTAAGGAGACACAAGCTAGTGTTTGCCACTTATGCCTTGGGCTCTTTTACATAAATGCCTTTTATGTATTTTTTTTTTTTTTTACTGTATAAATCTCCACTTCACTCTCTTCACTTGATGTTTTATTTAACAAAAATGCAATACAATATTTATGTCTTAATTTGTTTGCTTTCAAACATTAATTTATTTATTTTGGTGGAAAACAACAGAAGTACAAATTATTCTCTTGACAGGATGGACTGTCAAAGTTTTAATGAGCCAATTTCTGTTGTATTAAAGATGTGAAATACGTATATAAACTGAGACTCGCAGCAGCGCTGACACTGGGAGCAGCAGCACTCTGGAGTGTGTGTGTGGTAAACAGACTCAGATATCAGCAGATGACACACACACACACACACACACACACAGTCGTGACGGGGTTAAGAGCGGCAGATGTTGGGCTGTGTTTGGACACACAATGCTCTGCAGTGACAGCAGGCAGACGGCAGGTTTCAGATATCAGCACTGCCTGCTGTTTATACGCTCATTCACCACACTGGATCTGCTCAACTTTTGCTCTTTAGTTCATTTAGTGTTTGCCCTGGTTTTACAGCCTGGAAAAACATGGCGTTCTTCAAAATGTTGCTCTTTCACATGATGATGGTCTAGCCGTTTATGTTTGTAGTGTTAATTAAACTGAGCATTGATGACAGAGATCAGCAGCATGACGTCATGATGATCTGCTGATGTGCACAAACACCTGCCCCATCCCTGTAATCGAGCACTTTCACATTTACACTCATGTCGCTGCGCACTCATATATAATTAAATAGTAATCGTAGTTTCTCCTTCTCTCAATTTATTAAGCATAATCATCTGTGATGTTTGCCTGCTGATTATTTATACTGACACACAAAGAGGTTAATAACATGTTTGAAAAATATGGTTAAAATCACACACTCACATGAGATTATGGGCTTGAGAGTCTTAGTTGTCTGAAGCGTGATAGCAGTGATCTTGAGCTCTTCATGGAGGCTCGAGAGTGTGTGCTTTCATCTGTTTAATGCTGCTCTCATGGACTACTGCTCTATTTATACAGCTCAGAAGATCACTGCTCACTCTCTGTATGTGTGTGTGTGTGTACTGGTTTGACTATACTTGTGAGGGGTCAAATGTCTTCACTTATATTGTGAAATACTTTGTCAATCCACTAGTGAGACATCTGATTGCTCCTCACTAGTTAAAAAGGCTTATAAATCAGCCAGAATCTGTTGTTGACGTAAATCTAGTGTTCTGCAGATATTTCTGTGAGGGGTAAGTTTAGGGGTAGCGGTTGGGTTAGCTGATAGAAAATATCATTAATCTGATAGAAAATCAGTCAATGTCTATGGAATGTGTGTGTGTGTTTGCAAAGTAATCCAGTAATCTGTGTGTGAAAGCAAGCTTGATGACTGCTGATGATATACAACACATCCTCAGTCCTCATGTTTGATATCATCTTCATCATGATATACACTAGATTTTTGCTAGTTTTTGTTTTCTTCTTCTTTTTTTTCCCAGAGTGTGTGCCTTTTCTAATTCAGTGTAGTTCAGGTTTTCCACTCATTTTGACCAGTTAATCTGCATGACCAAAAATATAACCATTCATTCTGACAACAGCACTGAAATCACATCATCTACTTAAAAACAAATCCACACTATTGATGGACAGTAACAAACATTCAACTGAAAATTCAGGTTCAGTTTGAATAATAATAACAAACAAACAAACAAACAATAAATAAATAAATAAATAACAATAATCCACACAAACACATTAAGGATTTCAAGAGATCATTAGAATGGTGTCAAACCTTGTGAGACTGAGACACTGACGACTGGAGAATCAGATTTGTGAACACTCTTTACACTCAGAGTTATAAAGTCCAGATGAAGACTGAAGAACTGAGACAGATCAGAGGAGATTTCTTGAGAAGAATCTCACCTTTCCATCTGTTTTAATGATTTAAGGATTTACAGGTGAACTCAGTATGATTCACTGGCTCTTATTTATATTCACACATTGAAAACAATAACCAAAGCATGTCTTACAGTTATGACAATTTTATACAATTTTATTTTTCAAGTAAATCACAAACTGGTGTGTATGTAACGGTACCTATAAAATCATTGCATGCTGTAACTTTAAAGTACTAAAGCACTCACATTAGGGAGGTTTCTTGCTTTGCTTTATGTTATTAAGAGTTAATTGAACTGTGAGTTTTTGTGTTTGTCATATCACTGCCTGTCCAGCAGAGAGAAACAGAGAGCACCATCCTCCTGCTGACGCCCTGATCATCATCAGATCACCTGTGTGTGTGTGTGTGTGTGTGTGTGTGTGTCAGTAACTGTGTGACTCTTTGCTCGCTTTGCAGGGTTTTGATGTGTTTTGTTTTCTTTGGATTTATAATTCATTTTTTTTTTCCACTTAAGGTTTTCTGTGGATCTTTACTCTCTTCAGTCTTGATTGGATCCTTCATATTTGTGTGTTTATTCAAAAGGACTCAGAGTAAAGACTTCATTTTCCTGCAGTACAGTAGAGCTTGGGTTTCTGAACCGCTGTGCTCCGGGTTTAGATCCCATCGGTGATATTTTATATCTTCAAAACACTGATTTAATAAGTAACTTGTTTGTCAGGATATATATATATATATATATATATATATATATATATATATATATATATATATATATATATATATATATATAAATCTACCTCACATTGTTTTTATAAGTCCATGAAAACCTGCAATGCTCCTAGACGCTGAGGCTGGTGTACAACAATGAAAAAAAAAAACATGCTTTTTCTATCACTGTGAAGATTTTATTAATTTCCAGAACTTTTTCAGGCCTGGAAATCACAATTTTAAAATTGCCTGACATGTCCAGGTTTTTCATGACTGTGGAATCGCTGCTAATTGAACATTAGACGGAAATGTAACCAATGTTACTTTGTTTCAAAAGGAAAGAAACCTGACTTTGTTTTCCTGCAGTTACTTTCCCGTGTATGAGAGAAAATATCATTGTTGTGACAGCCGCTGTATTTAAAACCACTTGGTAATGTAAAAACCTCACTGTCATTCTTCATGGAGCCTTGAACTTTTCTCACAGAACTAAAGGTTTTCATGACCTCAACAACTAATCGATAAAATTGATTATTATCGATAATGAAAATCATCGACAACGATTCTCATTATCGATTAGTCTGGTCTGCCCACAGTGCACGAACAACTTCAGCCGGTCGCGTCAAATTACAGCACTGAATAACACATTTCTGTGGACATGACAATTATTTATTTTAAGCTTTAAGTTAATGCATTAGTGTAATGACTTGCTCCTGTCAGGCACTTTGACAGATGTGTGTGCGTCCTCAGCGCAAAAGCGTTCAGTTTACAGTCATATCCTTATCTGTAAATGTCACAAATTCACGTGAGCATTTCCATTTTTGTATAAAGTTCCGTCCTGACAGTCTGTGTTAAGTTTAAATCTTTACTGAATGAGCGCGAGCGCGGCGGACGCGTGAACGCGCGTCAGAGAGATTAATATTCAGCGCAAAAACATTCATTGTGCTGAAATATCTGTAGTTGAAGGTTAAATTAAGGTTTACAAGTCAACATGTAGTGCACGTATTTTATGAGAGTAGGAACTGTAAAGGGATAACCGCGTGTAGTTGTCTGAATATAAATATCAGACGCTTCATAGCCGCCTTTTACAGGATAAAGAAATTACGGTAAACGTGACTGTGATCAAAAAGTTGGTTAACACTGAATTTGTGTTTTTATTCGTCTTTATTATCTTTATTATTATCTTAATTTTTGATGAAGATATTTAAACTATAGGCCTATATACAGTGCTTAACAAATTTATTAAAACAAATTTATGTAAGGTTTATAACAAATTATGTAAGCTTTGTCCCACTGCTGCTCTAAACAGTATTGGTGTTTACTAAAATCATTTTTTAGCTATCTGTATTGGTTAGTCCTCCAATATGCGTAAGCTCTTTAGTGACAGTGGGCTATTTCTAATGCTATAATATAATTATTGCTGTTATCTATGAAAGAAAGAAAGATCTATGAAAGATTTTTTCAGATACCCAATTACAGTCAAAAAGTAGCTAAACAATGCCAGCAAGAACGCATGCTGTTATGAAAGGCAGGAGGCCATTTTTTTATGATGTGAATAAATATTTAGTTGTTTCAGTTTGTTATTTGCCCAATAAATGACAATAACAGATTTAGATTTAAATAATTCTTTGACAGATTCCTAAAATATTAGTGTTTTCTCTTTATTATGACAGGTGGTCTAATAAATTGTTAAGCACTGTATGTTTTCATAGCATTCAGTTGACACATTTGTTTGAAGGACATTGGGCAGAATGTGGAAGTGTTTTTGTCAATAAAATAAAAGAAGAAAGTTGTAAAAGAAAAAAAAAAGCAGATTAATCGATTAATCGAAAAAATAATCGGCCAACTAATCAATTATCAAAATAATCGTTAGTTGCAGCTCTAATGAGCTCAGTCATTTTGGCTTGTATGGTTTCGTAGGCCATGTGCGTTCGGTGTGTTCTGACTCTGTTCTCGCCCTGAACAAATTATGATTGGTGCTGCGATTAATCAGCAGATGAGTCTCATCAGATCAGTCTGTATGACTGTAAGTCTATAGTGAGTGCTGTGAATGGCAAAAGAAAGTTGTTTAACAGTATGTATCTGGACTTAGACAGAGCCCTTGATTGCCTTTAGCTTGTCTGTCACCGTACAGTAGACTTCTGATATCTGTATCGTAAAAACTGGTTATTCGTATTCATCAGTAGTAACTGTTATGAACTGTATTTCACCTCATAATAATATTGCTGTTTCCCTACAATTCACCAACAGAACTGTTTTATGATGTTTTATTGCATTATTGTGCTTCTGTTGTGCTTGTTGTGTTTATTCAGAGTAAATTTAGAGTGATTTTTAGCTGATTGCATGCTGGAGGTCAGGCTCGGTCTGCACAGCGTGAACCAGGATCATCAGTGCGCTGTCAGACTCAGAACGGTTCATAAAGAGCAGAGCGACGGCTTTAACTGCTGTCCGTCTGCACTGTTGGGTCATTCAGAGTCAGGAGCCCAGTGTTTCTGCATCAGATCCTGAGCATCAGGTCACAGAGCCCAACACCTCTGGCTCAGTCTTCCAGTCATCCATAAACATAAGAAATACAATCAACATGTTGTGAAAGCTCTCAGACTTTCCCAGTGTTTCTGTTCTCTGGCCTGCTGTGGTCTGAACAAACGAAGAGCTTCTCTTGGGTTTGGAGATCTGACCCTCCACATGTTCCTCCTGCAGGTACGACCCGTCCTCCTCGTGACAGCGAGCTTCATGGTGTGGACTACAACTTCCTGTCTGTGGAGGATTTCCTGGAGCTGGAGCGGAGCGGAGGACTGCTAGAGATAGGAACTTATGACGGTACGTCAGTCACAAACCCTCAGTCCATCATCATTTTCATCCATCATCGCCACCGCAGCTCCAGCCGCCCTCACACAGCGCTTCATGTCAGCTTATGGAATGATCACCGTATCCATGTGCCATGTTAAAACCGTTCACATATCCAAAAATAGCATTAGCATGCTAGCATAGCCAGAAACAAAGCAAAAGAAACATGCTGGTTTGTGTTCTCTGGCAGACTCACGCTGTGGATGATTGACAGCTGTACAGTCAGAGCATCTCAAACACTTTGATGGATGCACAATATTCACAGAAACCTTTGACAAACTCCCATTTATCAGTACAGATAGAGAAATATTTGACTGTATTAATGACAGAAGTTAATGATGTTAATGATATCCAGAAATCTTTTGCCCTCTTTGTATGACTGAACTCAACTTTTATTAGGTTTTTTACACTCGCTAGAACACATTTCTCAATACTAAAGTCACTTTTTCAAAACTCTTCACACAGTTCTCCTAACCATCTTTCAACTTGACACAGCAGTTCATTTCACATTCAAAATGCACTAAAACTACCAAAACACTTCATTAATGTCTCAAATCAACTCATTCTAACATAACTCTAGCAAAGGCTTTCACCAAACAAACACACTTTATCACTCATAACACAACGACCTAAAACACTAACAACAGACAACATTATAAAATGTTTGGAAAATTTCTTTACAAAACAAGAATGATACTCTCTACTGTTTAGAATTCACTGCAGTTTATGTTACATGCTCCATGTTTACATTACAGTACAAAATTATTACTGTTTTCCACTTTTGTACAGATGGTAATGAAAGTGAAAGACTAACACTTGTGAAGATGTTCAACTACATACAACTGCTTTGATTTTTTACATTCAGAAAAATTTTCCATATGACATTACTGTAGAAATGTTGCAAATTTCTTTCTTATTCATTTTTATACTGTGCTAGGTTTTGAACTTAAGTTTAACAGTTTTGAACATAGTATGTAAACGTGCAAATTGGCTTGTATAGTACATAAAGTTTTGGTGGTGTTTGTGTTGAAGTGATAAAAGAATTGATGTAATTTGACAGATGTGGTCAATGAATGCATTTTGTGCCAAAGAAATGATAAATGATCCACAGTTTAGCCACAGAGACTGATGCTGTGCTCGCTGTGTGAAGAGTTCTGAAAAAGTGACCTAAGTATTGAGAAATGTGTTCTAGTGATTGTAAAAAAAACTGTAATAAGTATGAAATATAATGTGTAACAGTGTGTCATTTACTGATTTTTGTGTGTATGTGTCCAAAGAACAGAAATGTTAAAAATCCATTATTATATAAAAATTATTAGTAATGCATTAAATAAAGTTGATGGCAACATGTTAGATGAATACCATTTATGATATACACAACTATGAATTCAGTATTTTTCAAGCTACCTTCAGTACATTGATATTGCATGTGTCAGACTCCAGTATATAAACATTGTGGCCTGTAGTGGCCTGATATACAGTTGATTACAGTCTCTGACCAAACCTACAGAAACGTCTGTGTACTTCTGCAAAAACACTACTACACTCTCTAGTGTCAGTTTTAGAGGAAAGCCTACAGATACCTCTGCTGTATTCTCCTGCATTGAGCTGAGAGTGAGTGTGTGTGTGTGTGTGTGTGTGTGTGTGTGTGTGTGCGTGTGTGCGTGTGTGTGTGCGTTTTACCTCTCTCTCTCTCTCTCTCTCTCTCTCTCTCTCTCTTTCTCTGCCATGCTTTCTGTCCCTCTTTCTTTTCAAGCATGTTAATGGGTTCCTGGTTGCCTAGGTAACTATTATGGGACACCCAAGCCACCCATCCAGCCTCTCAGTAGGACAGTGATTACCCATGATGCTTTGCGATATAGTTGCACTGGTTCCCAGAAGCGCTACAGTCGCATGCAGCATGCAGGAGTAGAGCAGAGAGCGCCACAGGAGCATGCAGACATGAACAACACGTTTACAGGTGAGTGTGTGTGTGTGTGTGTGTGTGTGTGTGTGTGTGTGTGTGTGCTGATGGAGCTCTCATTTTCTGTTTGTGAAAGTGTGTATGTGTGTGTGTGAGTGTGTGTGTGTGTGTGTGTTTGTGTGTGTTTGTGTTTGTGTGTGTGTCTTTGTGTGTGTTTGTGTGTGTGAGAGTGCATTATTACTAGAGTTTGAGTTTGTAACTGCAAGATAAATAGAATAGAACAGCAGAATCTTTCCTGACAGCAGTTGCTCAGTAACATTGTTGAGGCTGGTTCAGTGAAGCTCTACAGATTGAAGGCTTTATTTTGTGAGGGTCTCAGCTGGTGTGTGATTTGTCGTCTGTAAAGACACTGAACGGTGCTAGCTGTGTATTAGCATTCTGCTGAGCTCTGGTCTCAGCTGCAGTCCTGGACAACAGAGCAGTATGAGCCGAGATCAACACGACTGAATGCACTGCGACCAACACATGAAGATCAGCTGATTGTGAGCTTACTGTATTCCATTCAGTATTGACCAGTCAGATAGTTCAGTCTAATTAAAGAATCAGTTTACATTTAATTCGGTACCAAAAAAGATCAATAGAAACTGTTCAAAAAACCTTACCAGAATCCATTTACATCTCAGTCAATGCAGAAAACTGATTGGACTGTTTTCCCTAAAATGTATATGTTCCAGTATGTTTTATCTTGATTAGAGTAGCTCATGATGTTAACTTAGCAACATACTAACACCAGAAGCATGGGCTCATAACTAGGTTTGGGTATCGTTTGAATTTTATTGATTCCTTATCAGTTCATAGTTTCAAAAAAAAAAAAAAAAATTGCAATTGAGTAGAAAAAACAAATCTCATAAAAAAATTAAGTCTAACATAATTATTCTGTTTTTTTTTTTTTTTTTACGAAGCGTTCTGTTGCAGCTAAATAACATCAGCAAGCATCATACAGAACACTTTTATACTTAGGAACACTTGCCTATGGTTTTAACAAAAAATACCACAGTAAAAACAGCTAGACTAATAAAAATTTCAAACATTAAATTGTTAAAGACAAGTAAACAGTCAGTAATAAAACAAGAACAATCAAATCAATTAGCTAGCAATAGCATAAATAAAAATAACTGAACAATTTTCAAGTACAGAAATTGAAATCAAAAGTTTAAAAACACTATAGTTTTATTTTCATAAATAAAATATAGATTCACTTAAGACAAAAAACGTCTCTGCTTATGATGATATACTGATTTTTGTGCATATTGTCCGGTAAATGTGAAAGAGAAGTCAGTTCTGACCTGGAACGGTTTTTTCTGCAGTGGAAATGCACAGAACGGTTTGTGAACGGACACAGACCGCAAACCTGTGCCTGCACCGCTGTTCTCTGTGCTCGAGCTTCAGATGTGTGTGCGTCACTCAACAGCGCACAGGTTCTTTCCCCTCCTGCTCTTAAATCAGTCAAAATCACTAATCATTCGAATCATTAAGTGAATCGAAATGCACGTCTTATCGAATCCCCGGTTCTTGATCATTTGGATCCGGTTCTGAAATGGAACCGGTTCTCTACACCCAGCCCTCCTCACAGCTGAGTGTTGTGTTTAGGAAGCTCGTCCAGATCTCTGGGTGCGTGTGCATGCATTTGTGACTCTTCTTTTGTGTCTCCTCCCACTTCCTCCTGTATTTTACCCAGAGTTCTTAGCTCGTAGTCTCTTCCCCTCTCCCCTGCTGTGCACAGGAGACTCCAGCCGGCCGGACAATGCCCCCACCTATGTGCTGAACAACATGTCCAAACCGCTGGGCCTTCCTGCGGACCAGGACCCGCTCGGACCGCTGCCGGACCACTGGGAGATGGCCTACACCGAGAACGGAGAGATCTACTTCATCGAGTACGAGCTGCGAAATTCACTCAGTACAAGATCAGTCACACACACGCTTCATCTGCTGGTGCACTGTCAGCAATCACAGCTCACGCTTCAGAAATCTGTGACTGACCGTCTCATTACTTTCATATTAACACCAGTGTCGTTTACAGCCACAACACAAAGACCACCTCATGGATGGACCCTCGATGTCAGGACAAACAGCCCAAACCTCTGGAGGACTGTGACGACGATGGTAAGACACACACACACACACACATTGGCTCCACCACTGCTGTGTTTTCATCTGGACCGCTCTGTTCCAATATCATCTCAGCTTATAAAACCATGTTATTTAGCTGGTTGTTCAGTGCTGCTTCACAAACGTCTGGTGTGTGTTCACTACATGGGAGACACACTTAAATTCACACACTCTTGTCCATAGGCAGTGGGCTTCAAGATGACCTAAAATGATGTCAAATGAGACAAAACAACCATTAAAATAAGCTAAAACAATTCTAATAAGTTAAAACAAGAAATCCAAATATTCCATATTATGTTAACACCCCTCAACAAGTGTTTTTCACTGAAGATTTCCAAAGTCTTGGAAAACCTGGATATATGAGGAAATTTTAACTGTGAGATTTCTAGACCTGAATGGAAATTAATAAACTCTTAAATTCCATGAAATTTGTATTTTATTGGTTAGATATTAAACATTACAAAAATCCTTCCCCTTAATCTTTGTCCAGAAATCACAAACAGCTGGAAGTGATGGGTCCTTCAGATATTTGACCTTGAGCTCTGCTGTCATAGGGTAACATCAGCGTCAGGTTTGTTCATCAGAGAGCCTGCCGATCGCTGAAGATCTGCCTGACCTGATGAATGCTGTTCAGCTCAGGCTGTTGTAGCAGGGTCTCTGACCAGCAGAGGGCGTCCTTCATCAGCAGTGCTCATTACTGCCATCATCAACACCAAAATCTGAATATCATGAGGAAAAAAAGATTTCTAAACAAGCCCTTAAAACTGAGACACATCTGTTCAAAATCAGTATTCAACATACAAACACATCAATATTCAAACTGCTTTTGAGTAAATCTTGACAAAAATATGCAGTTCTTATGTAAGAACTGTACAAATATACATTTTATTGTATTTCAGGAAATGTTTGATGTGTTTATTGAGGATGATCTGATGAGGTCTGTACTGTGTCCGATCTGAATACTGTTCAGAAAGATTACAAGTCACAATTCACAGTACATTCTAAAAGAAGTGCCATACAAGTGTGCATCTGTGCATGCTTTCTGCACTCATATATTACCCACAACCCCCCACTCCACATTCTCAGTCATAGAAAACAGCAAAGCTGAAGCTAGTTTTTAAATATATGGACATAAATTTAAAGCCATGATGATTTTGAAAGTAATGAATTGATCCAAATAGTGAAGCGTTTGTATGTTCATTATCTGAGGAACTGCATGCTGTAAGTGTGTGAAGCAGCCCGCTGATCATGATAATTCTGTGCTCGCTGTGATGTGCTGTTATTCTGTCATACTAGCCAGGTTTCCATCCAAGGATTTTTTTGCGGAAAAATATTTAGCGCTTTAAAATATTTACGATATAGCTGATGGAAATGTCTTTTATCGATGGAATTTCTCATGTGTCGACACAATCTTTTTCCGTTTAACTTTAGAGCATAAATTCTATATCGATACTTCAAATGTCGCAAAAATTTGTTTGGAAACACTTTTTGTTGAGAAAAGGGGCTTTACCGCAAATAAATGTAGTATCACATGACAGAATTAGCCTATAAGCACCGTTTCCCTGTAGTTCAAAAATGCATTAAATCATATTCATATTATTTGTATCTAAAATTATTTTATACATGGTAAGAAAAAGACGAGTCAAACATACTTATCTTAATTTGATGTTCCTTTAGTAGGCTAGCCTACGTTTATGTTATTTTTTTACATTGCACTGTTCAGTTTAAATAGCCTGTAGTCTGTGCCTTTCAGCGTGACCACCATACCCCCGTGATATTATGCCAAGCACTTTTTTTTTTCATGGATATTGGAACGTGAAGTACAAAATTTTAAATTAATTCATTTTGGCTTGTTAGCTTCTTCTATTTTTATTCTTGCTTTGTTCTTTCTAGCCTACTGTTAAATTTAAAAGATTTGTTGTGGAGTGAGAGGAAATAAAATAGCATGTTTTTTCAAAATGTTTGGCTGACTGTATTTTATTATGACAATGAACAGGCTGCATTGTCGAGTTAGTAGGCCTAATGCTTAACTGCGCTTTCCTTATAAAAGTGGAAACAACTTACAATAACCTACTGTAGAGTAAGACATTATTCAAAACTGGTCCAAATATTTCTTTTATTTGTGTACATTCACAATAAAAACAAAACATTGTGCTTTTGTAAAATAAATGAAACAAACAGGATGCCGCTTTCTCAACAGCACATTGCAAAAATGAGCCGAAATTCTGTATATAGGCTGCTAATTGTTGCAGTTTTTTCCTTTCGTTTTGTTAATTGATTAATTATTTAGAAAAATATATTTTGCATATTTATTTCTTTTATATATAATAGCGTATGTTTTTCTCCATTCGCAGAAGCGCTGCAGGTGCGTGACATGACCATGTGAATTATCATGTTCATGTTGTTTATGCTGCTTTTTGCGTGTATAAAATTAATCCCTTGAAAACAAATTTAGATATTTTAATAGGTCACAGCCACCTATCAATTCAAATTTAATTTAATTGTAATTTAACATAATCTTGTTGGTTAACGGTTAATAATGACTTTATTTAATAATAGGTTATATAATTAAGTTTTGTTTCAAATGGATGAAGAACAGGCTACTAGCCTATATAATTTACGCAATAGATGAAATTATGTATGGAAACAGCTCAAGAGCAATTTTTTTTTTTGCGATACACCAAAACTTACGCGACAATTCCTTTTTTTTTTAGGGATGACATCACGCACACCATTTTATCAGTAAAAGACCAGTTGGATGGAAATAGGCTGTAGACAGCAAAGCTTTTTTACGCATATTCTCTTTGTCGATAACAAAACGCACAAAAACTGGATGGAAACTTGGCTATTGATCATCAAATATTCACACTTGTCTGTTTGGTCTTGTCTCTGTTCTTCTCCTGGAGAAGAGGGTGTACATACAGAAGAGCTGGACAATGATCTCGGTACGTCTCTCTTCTTGCCTGTCCCAGGTTTGGTTATTAAAACATTGCTAGCATGACTCTCTCTGCATGCAGTATGTGTGTGTGTGTGTGTGAGGATGTCTCTTATCAGGTCTTTAGTACTGAGATATTTTGTGAGTGTGTGAGAGAGTGAATGTAATGCTGCTAAAAGCTGCTTCTCAAACTACCAGAAAAGTGTGACAATGCTGAATGATTTTGGGAAGCAGTCTTTCTCAACACTTACTAAACTCTGAAAGCACATAGCTGCAGCGTCTGTATATTTCTTTGCTCAGCGGGTCTTGATTTGCCTGTGTTTGTTGGTTTGCGTGTGTCAGAACTGCCTCCTGGTTGGGAGAAGATCGACGACCCGGTGTATGGAGTCTATTATGTTGAGTAAGTGTAAGATCCCTTCATCTCACTCAGTTCAGGTCAGAGACTGAATTAAACAGATTCCCAGTGTTGTGTGTGTGTGGACTTTATTCTGTTCTACACTGGTGTAAATGGTCCATTAGCTTGATCTGTTTGAGTCTTGTGTGCACTTTTGAAAACATTTACTGTTGGAATCATTCAGTAATAAAACACACCAGATCACGGGCACATTTCAGGTTGCATCAGACATTGTATGGTTTAGTATAGAGAACTCAGATCCATCTGAAGATGCTGAGTGGCTGTGTCTCTGTGTCTCAGTCACATTAACCGTAAGACGCAGTATGAGAACCCCGTTCTGGAGGCACGGCGGCAGAAGCAGCTGGACGCGCAGCAGTCTCCGGAGGGCGGACGCTACATCAGAGGTGCGGCTCATCATTCATCAGCTAGAACATATATCGAAAACACTACCAACTGAACATGCTGACATATGCTGTTACCTGTGTGATGCTGTAGTATTCACTTCCATAGCACTGTGAGCGTTGAGTAAGAAATTGTAACACTGTCATGAGTTTACACATGCTTACATATATCAAATGAGTTACACTTTATTTTCATTTTCTACTCAATTGCTAATTTTGCTACTTAATTTACTTTATTTCTTCTTTAGACATTCTACTAACTGTAAGTATCTTTGCAACTACATGTCAACTAACTCTCATTAGAGGATCAGTAGACTGTTAGGTTGGGGTTAGTAGGATAAGTTGACATGTACTTATAACAAAGTGACTTACAGTCAGTAGAATGTCCATCAAAATAAAGTGTGAGCAGATATGAGGCAGACAGTCACTAATATTCTTGCGACTGCTGGTTGATGTTATAAAGTTACTGTTAGTTAGTAGAATGACTAAAGTGGACTATCAGAATAAAGTGCATCAAATGAATTGACTAGACTCTAAGTCACAAAATCCTTTCAAAGAGATGTTTTTTTTTTATTCTTTTGAATTAAGATTCTTATGCTCACTAAGGCTACTGTTATGTGGTATTACATTAAAAAGTGTAATATTGTGAAATATTACCATTTAAAATCACTGTTTGTGAATATATTGTAAAATATGATTTATTTAAAATGTTTAAATTTAAAGCCGAATTTTCAGCATCATTTCTCCAGTCTTCAGTGTCACATGATCCTTCAGAAATCATTCTAATATGCTGATTATTTACTGTAATTTTTGGTCAAATTAATGTATCTTTTATTTATTTATTTATTTATTTATTTATTTTTAGTAAAAAGTTAGAAGCAGTGCTTGTTAATGATTTTTATCATTAACAAGCACTATTGTGTGTTTTTTTTTTTTTTTTTTTGGTTTAATGTTTCTTTCTGTTGTCGTTGTGTTTGTTCGTGTCAGAATGGATAGAGGAACACTCGTCTGCCGGCGCTGTGATCGGCTCTTATGTGCCCAGTCATCTGGAGACATACAGAGACCCTCAGAGCAATCCGTCGGCCCCTCAGGCCCCGGGCCCCAAGCGTGAGACTTCACTCACATTGACTAAATGAGCATTCATTATGACACAACTGAATAATGAGTAACTCAGTGTGTGTGTGTGTCTGAGCAGGAGGAAAGCCGTTCTTTACCCGTAATCCAGCCGAACTCAAGGGCTCCTTCATAAGCACTAAGCTGCTGAAGAGCCGGCGAGGCTTCGGCTTCACTGTGGTCGGCGGCGATGAACCGGACGAGTTCCTGCAGATCAAGAGTCTGGTGCTGGACGGATCGGCCGCTATGGACGGAAAGATGGAAACAGGTCCAGGCTTTCTCTTTCTCTTTCCATGTTCATCTGAGTTTGTGTCCTAATCAGGCACCGCACGCACTTATTTAGCCCCGCCCACACTGAAATCCAAGCACTGCCCCTCTTACATATTAATCATCCAGAATGAGAGAGAGATGCACACACTGCATATCAAATTACAAAATCCACAAGAAATGCTGTTAGACATGCAGTTTGTGTGTTTGCCTTGAAGCAAATCATTTTAGCTAAGTCCCTTTTTTCTGTAAATTGTCCTGAATGATACCTGAAGAGTAAAGGACTTACGTTGAAGTGAACTGTGTCAAACGTTGCGTTTGGTTCAGCATATCAGCTGCATGCCTCCAAAATAAAGAATTTACAAAGAGTTTACTAATTCGTTAATCACAAAAGGGAACTCATTCAGAAGAACGATTAGATTGTGATACACCAAAATTTCAGCAACCGAATATATTTGGTCAAAACATAAATTTTCTGTCTCTGCCTGAAATAGTTTTGCAGGGCTGAAACCGATGTGAAGTGATCATCTCTTCCTCTTTATTACATCAGAAGAAATAGAACAACTTACTGTAATCAATCATGAATCAAGGAATCAATCAGTCAGTGTTTCAACTGCGGAAAGATGTCAATAAAACAGCTTGAGATCAATAATTTCACACAACGTCACATTTACCTCAGGAGACACATTCGGTGTCCATAAACTCAATAATCAGCTAGAACAAAAAAAACTCTATTTTGATAAATATAAGCACTAGATTAGAATAAATTTGAATAGATTTGAATAAATCTGTCATGAAAACAAGTTTGGGTTACGCTTTGTTTTAAGGTGTTCTTGTTACAGTGTAACTATACATTTATGTACTGAGTAATATTAATTAACTACATATACTTACTATATATTTAGGGTTTGGCTTAGGGTTACTTGCATGTAACTATGCATAATTTATTGTTATTATAATAGTAAGTACATGTAACGTATAACAAGGACACCATAAAATAAAGTGCTACCCAAGTTTGAATTGCAGCCACCTGTAAATGTTTATATTTCAACAGCAAATTAAAGTCGTAACAATCAAACAAATGACGCAATTGGCTTATGTGCAACTGAAAAGTTTGTACAACAGTGTTTTTTAAATTGTTTCTTAAATACAGCTCAATGCATCCTTAATTCTTGGTTTTGGCCCAGAATGCATCATCTGTTTGGTCACACAAGTGGAGCTGTGTCTCTAACACGTGTGTGTGTGTGTGTGTGTCCCTCAGGTGACGTCATCGTCAGCGTGAACGACACGATCGTGTTGGGATACACTCATGCTCAGGTGGTGAAGATATTCCAGTCCATCCCCATCGGCTCCATGGTGCAGCTGGAGCTGTGCCGCGGCTACCCTCTGCCCTTTGACCCTGATGACCCCAACACCAGCCTGGTGACCTCAGTGGCCATCCTGGACAAAGAGCCCATCATAGTCAACAGTCAGGAGGGCTTTGAGCCCATCCCCGGTCTGGCGGTTCAGATGGCGCCCGTCAGCGGCGGAGGGACCGTTGAGCCCGTCCCGTTCGGCCCCGCTGCAGACAGCGCTCTGATGGGCCCCGCTGACAGCTGCCTCGCTTACACCAGCGACGTGGTGACCCTGGCGTCGTCCATAGCCACGCAGCCCGAGCTGATCACGGTCCACATCGAGAAGGGCGACAAGGGCTTCGGCTTCACCATCGCAGACAGTCTGGCTGGCGGAGGGCAGAAGGTGAAACAGATCGTGGATTACCCACGCTGCCGAGGGCTGAAGGAGGGTGACATCCTCTTAGAAGTCAACAAGAGGAACGTGCAGGGCATGAGCCACAACCAGATCGTGGATCTCCTCAGCAAATGTCCGCGAGGGAGTGAAGTTACTCTGCTGGTGCAAAGAGGTGAGTGCATGCATTCTCATACGCACAATCTGCTTTACTGACCAGCATAAAAAAAAAAAAAAATGCAAAATATACAATATACTATGACTCTGTAATGAAACTACTCACAGTGTGTTTTTGCAGCGTTGACCGATATGGCCAAATGCAGTGGCCAATCAGAGGCCTTTTCACCAGTTTCTACAGATTATTACTAGTTATTATTTTGTCTTGTCATGCAATTATTTTGTGAAAATGACTCACATTTTGCAGATTTGGCAAGGTGTAGGTAAATGTTGTTGTTGCTTGGCAAAGGATAAAGTACTGAGTTTACAACTGCAGTTTCAAATCATTTAAATCTGATTGCCTTTCTGGGCTCGGCTGGACTCACTCAGACTCCAGCCAAAAAACAAGATATTTTCTGTCATTGTCATGCATCAGTGTCTGTCCGAACATACTGTACATACTGTACATACATCGGTTCTGGACATCGCTGTGGCAGACAGGCCAGAAACATGCTACTCATCTATATTCACAATGAGCTTTGCATTGATTTCACTGATAGCACACACTTGCTTATGTTTGTCAAAATCTATAAAAGCCTGTCAGCAGATATCTAGCATTGTGGAGGATTTGAACAGAAATATGCCTTCTGTCATATTTCTGTCATATTCAGAATAAACTGATTTTTTTTTTTTTTTAGCTTTATTTATATAGCGCTTTTAACAATACA
Organism: Spinibarbus caldwelli; assembly: GCA_039654775.1. Lineage (NCBI taxonomy): Eukaryota > Metazoa > Chordata > Actinopteri > Cypriniformes > Cyprinidae > Spinibarbus > Spinibarbus caldwelli. Next base: position 376,264 of record CM077249.1, on the reverse strand, counting down.
GATTGTGTCAAAGCACTTAACAATATCAAATTGGAGGATAGAGTGTCAGTAATGTATAATAATAAGATTAAACACTCAATTTTCAGTTAATGGCATTTCATTATTGAATTCAGAGATGCCATTGTCTAGCTCAGTTTAGTTTAAATAGTATCTGTGAAATCAAATTAACGATAATCGCTAGAAATTAAGTGTCCCTAAATTAAGTGTCCCCAACTGAGCAAGCCAGAGGCGACAGCGGCAAGGAACCAAAACTCCCTCTGTGACAGAATGGAGAAAAAAACCTTGGGAGAAACCAGGCTCAGTCGGGGGGCCAGTTCTCCTCTGTTCAATTCCAACCGCAGCCATGTCAGATTGTGGTAATTTCTTACAATAATAGTATTATGTAGTTAGTTATTTTATTATATTTTTAGTTAATGTGTTTTATTTTAGTTTTATTGTATTTTTAGTCGAGGTCTTCACTGGGATATGTCTCTGGGGCTCATCTAGGTGTCCTGGTCTCCGCTGACGATCAGGGCTGTAGACATCATCTCTTGGTGCCGATCCACCATCTGATCTGGACACGGACTGAGAAACAGAATAAGAAAGAAACAGACAAATATTAACGTAGATGCCATTCTTCTTACGATGTAACGAGTACATCATGTGTTATGAGGAGTGTTCCCGGTTCCGTTTGATCTAATTAATGCAGCCTAACAATCCTTTAACGGATTTGAATAATAGAAGCGTATTAGTGTGTTATGTGTAAGCCAGGTTAAAGAAATGTGGTTTCAATCTGGATTTAAACTGACAGAGTGTGTCTGCCTCTCGAACAGTGTTAGGTAGATTGTTCCAGAGTTTGGGTGCTAAATAGGAAAAGGATCTGCCGCCCGCAGTCGATTTTGATATTCTAGGTATTATCAAACGGCCAGAGTTTTGAGAACGCAGCGGACGTGGAGGACTATAATGTGATAAGAGCTCGCTCAAGTACTGAGGAGCTAAGCCATTCAGGGCTTTATAAGTAATTAACAAGATTTTAAAATCTATCTGATGTTTGATAGGGAGCCAGTGCAGTGTTGACAGAACCGGGCTAATATGGTCATACTTCCTGGTTCTAGTAAGGACTCTAGCTGCTGCATTTTGAACCAACTGTAGTTTGTTGATCAAGCGTGCAGAACAACCACCCAATAAAGCATTACAATAGTCTAACCTTGAGGTCATAAACGCATGAATTAGCATTTCTGCATTTGACGTTGAGAGCATAGGTCGCAATTTAGGTATGTTTTTGAGATGGAAAAACACAGCTTTAAAGATGCTAGAAACATGGCTTTCAAATGAAAGATTGCTATCAAACAGCACACCTAGGTTCCTAACTGATGAAGAAGAATTGACAGAGCAGCCGTCAAGTGTTATAGTGTTCTAGGTTATTACATGTGGGGTTTTTAGGTCCGATAATTAACACCTCTGTTTTTTTTTTTTCAGAATTTAGCAGTAAGAAGTTACTCGTCATCCAGTTTTTTATGTCTACTATGCATTCTATTAGTTTCTCAATTTGGTGTGTTTCACCGGGCCGCGAAGAAATATAGAGCTGAGTATCATCAACATAACAGCAAAAGCTAACACCATATCAAGTCAAGTCAAGTCACCTTTATTTATATAGCGCTTTTAACAATACAGATTGTGTCAAAGCACTTAACAGTATCAAATTGGAGGATAGATTGTCAGTAATGTATAATAATAAGATTAAACACTCAATTTTCAGTTAAAGGCATTTCATTATTGAATTCAGAGATGTCATTGTCTAGCTCAGTTTAGTTTAAATAGTATCTATGAAATCAAATTGACGATAATCGTTAGAAATTAAGTGTCCCCAACTGAGCAAGCCAGAGGCGACAGCGGCAAGGAACCAAAACTCCCTCTGTGACAGAATGGAGAAAAAAACCTTGGGAGAAACCAGGCTCAGTCGGGGGGCCAGTTCTCCTCTGGCCAGGATATTATTATTTATTTATTTATTTTTAGTTATTGTTTTAATTAAATTTTAAATGTATAAATGTATTATATTTCTATTTTTATATTGTTGCAATTTCTAACAATAATAGTATTATGTAGTTAGGTATTTTATTATATTATAGTTATTTTGTTTAATTTTAAGTTTTATTGCATTTAAGTCGAGGTCTCCACTGGGGATATGTCCCCGGGGCTCATCCAGGTGTCCGGCCTCCGCCGACGGTCAGGGTCGCAGACATCATCTCCCGGCGCCGATCCACCATCTGATCCGGACACGGACTGAGAAACAGAATAATAAAGAAACAGACAAATATTAGCGTAGATGCCATTCTTCTTACGATGTAACGAGTACATCGTGTGTTATGAGGAGTGTTCCCGGTTCCGGTTGATCTAATTAATGCAGCCTAACAATCCTTTAACGGATTTGAATAATAGAAGTGTATTAGTGTGTTATTTGTAAGCCAGGTTAAAGAAATGTGTCTTTAATCTAGATTTAAACTGACAGAGTGTGTCTGCCTCCCGAACAGTGTTTGGTAGATTGTTCCAGAGTTTGGGCGCTAAATAGAAAAAGGATCTGCCGCCCGCAGTCGATTTTGATATTCTAGGTATTATCAAATGGCCAGAGTTTTGAGAACGCAGCAGACGTGGAGGACTATAATGTGATAAGAGCTCGCTCAAGTACTGAGGAGCTAAGCCATTCAGGGCTTTATAAGAAATTAACAAGATTTTAAAATCTATCCGATGTTTGATATGGAGCCAGTGCAGTGTTGACAGAACCGGGCTAATATGGTCATACTTCCTGGTTCTAGTAAGGACTCTAGCTGCTGCATTTTGGACCAACTGTAGTTTACTGATCAAGCGTGCAGAACAACCACCCAGTAAAGCATTACAATAGTCTAACCTTGAGGTCATAAACGCATGAATTAGCATTTCTGCATTTGACGTTGAGAGCATAGGTCGCAATTTAGATATGTTTTTGAGATGGAAAAACGCAGTTTTACAGATACTAGAAACATGGCTTTCAAATGAAAGATTGCTATCAAACAGCACACCTAGGTTCCTAACTGATGAAGAAGAACTGACAGAGCAGCCGTCAAGTGTTAGATAGTGTTCTAGGTTATTACATGTGGGGTTTTTAGGTCCGATAATTAACACCTCTGTTTTTTCAGAATTTAGCAGTAAGAGGTCACTCGTCATCCAGTTTTTTATATCGACTATACATTCCATTAGTTTCTCAATTTGGTGTGTTTCACCGGGCCGTGAAAAAATATAGAGCTGAGTATCATCAGCATAACAGTGAAAGCTAACACCATGTCTCCTGATAATATCTCCCAAGGGTAACATGTAAAGCGTGAAAAGTAACGGCCCTAGTACTGAGCCTTGAGGTACTCCATACTGCACTTGTGATCAATATGATACCTCTTCATTTACTGCTACGAACTGATGGCGGTCAGATAAGTATGATTTGAACCATGCTAAGGCACTTCCACTAATGCCAACAAAGTTTTCTAGTCTATTCAAAAGAATGTTGTGGTCGATAGTGTCGAACGCAGCGCTAAGATCCAGTAGAACTAATAAAGAGATACAACCATGATCAGATGATAGAAGCAGGTCATTTGTAACTCTAATGAGAGCAGTCTCAGTACTATGATACGGTCTAAATGTCTCCTGATAATATCTCCAAAGGGTAACATGTAAAGCGTGAAAAGTAACGGCCCTAGTACTGATCCTTGAGGTACTCCATACTGCACTTGTGATCGATATGATACCTCTTCATTCACTGCTACGAACTGATGGCAGTCAGATAAGTAAGATCCAGTAGAACTAATAAAGAGATACAACCGCAATCAGATGATAGAAGCAGGTCATTTGTAACTCTAATGAGAGCAGTCTCAGTACTATGATACGGTCTAAATCCTGACTGGAATTCCTCACAGATACCATTTTTCTCTAAGAAGGAATATAATTGTGAGGATACTACCTTTTCTAGTATCTTTGAGAGAAAAGGGAGATTTGAGATCGGTCTGTAATTAACTAGATATTTGGGGTCAAGTTGTGTTTTTTTTAATGAGAGCCTTAATAACAGCCAATTTGAAAGTTTTGGGAACATATCCTAATGACAATGATGAATTAATAATAGCCAAAAGAGGACCTATGACTTCTGGAAGCAGCTCTTTTAGTAGTTTAGATGGAATAGGGTCTAACATACATGTTGTTGGTTTAGATGATTTAACAAGTTTATACAATTCTTCCTCTCCTATAATAGAGAATGAGTGGAATTGTTCCTCAGTGGATCTATAGTGCACTATCTGATGCGATACTGTAGCTGACGGCTGCATGGTTACAATTTTATCTCTGATAGTATCGATCTTGGAAGTAAAGTAGTTCATAAAGTTATTACTGCTGTGCTCTTGGGAAATGCCAACACCTGTTGATGCTTTATTTTTCGTTAATTTAGCCACTGTATTGAATAAATACTGGGGGTTATGTTTGTTTTCTTATAGAAGAGACGAAAAGTAATCAGATCTAACAGTTTTTAATGCTTTTCTGTAGGATAGGGTACTTTCCTGCCAAGCTATACGAAATACCTCTAGTTTTGTTTTCCTCCAGCTGCGCTCCATTTTCTGGGCTGCTCTCTTTAGGGTGCGAGTGTGCTCATTATACCACGGAGTCAGACTGTTTTCTTTGATCTTCCTTAAGTGTAAAGGAGCAACTGCGTACAAAGCAGTCTTTTGTGGTAGAAGTGATGGTTCTACCTAGGGATGTGCGCTACGACTAATTTGACAGTCGTTTAAACGGAAGTTTTGTATCCGACTAGTCGACTAGTCTAAAAGCTTGAAACCCCCCAAATGGCAAAAGAAAAAAAAAAAAACTGTGCGTGTCCCTATATAACAGCCCACACTTTAAATACTTAATCTTTGAATCACACTGTCAAATCCCTCAATGAATTCTGCTAAAAATAGGTCACGATTATGCCGTATGTTTTCCTCGCGTTATCTTAATTTAATTTTAGGCGGTCGTTTAAAAGAAGAAAAAAAAGAGAAGAGCATACACTCAACATAAACCAGTGCATAGCTTATTTATTCAGATCGGCTGGAGCAATGCAGAAATGGAAAATCAATGAATAGACTGACAGAATTCTTCATCTTCATATAACGTTAGCAAACATATTAAAACAAAAGTCAAAAACAATAGGAAAGTTTATCAAAGAATAGCATTAAAACGACTTTTAAAAATGTACTTCATGTAGGCTATCTCGTATAAAAACAAAACAATGCTCTTTTTACTTACTCAGACCATGCGCATTTGTTCAGTAAATTTAACATGTTAACGTGGTCTTGCGAAAGACGGGTCACAGGCACGCAGAGAGATAACTACAAGCAAGCAGACAGTTTCGAAAAGAGCCTGGAAATCCTGCACCACCACCGAAGTGTGTCTTTGTTTAGAGGAATAGACGCGCGGATAGGATCGCAGACATTTGCTGGCTTTGGCTAGCCTCTAAGCTAACGCTACATGCCTGTATTGAATATGAGTACGCATCGCTTCAGTAGAGTTATTGTAAGCCAGTTTGACATTACACAGTTTGCACAAGCTTTTCCGTTTCCATCTCATTCAAAATAATCCCACACCTTGCTGGTCTTTCACGTGGTCATTTTGAGCTCGCTGCAACTGACACGAAGAAAACGCATGCGAGGTCTGAGGTAAAAATTTAGTTTCCGCCCAGATACACTTTTAAAAATATTTATATATTTAAATATTTTCATATGTATTCTTTGTCAAACTTATTATTTTAATTTGTTATTTAAAATGTTTTTAAATGTAATGTTAAAAGGATGGTAATTTGAATGATAAAATCATGTTTGTTTTTTCTCTCGTGTAATCGACTATTTGTTTTCAGTGTCGACTAGTAGGAGCTGTACCGTTTAGTCGACTAGTCGACTAGACCCGCACATCCCTAGTTCTACCATACTTGTAACAAGGAGTAGAATTTACAGTTTTAGCTATATGGAGTTTACACAAGACTAGATAATGATCTAAGATATCATCGCTTTGCTGCAGAATTTCAACACCACATCAAGTCCATGTGACAGTATTAAATCTAGAGTATGATTTCGACAATGAGTAGGTCCTGAAACGTGTTATCTAACCCCAATAGAGTTCAGAATGTCTATGAATGCTGATCCTAATGCATCTTTTTCATTATCGACACGGATATTAAAATCGCCAACAATTAAGACTTTATCTGCAGCCAGTACTAACTCAGAAAGAAAATCAGCAAAT
>CM077249.1:150000-365000 GCA_039654775.1 Spinibarbus caldwelli | reverse complement strand
TCTGTTGCAATCAAATTGTTACACTTTCATTTTCATCTGTGTCGAACTGTTGAGCTGATACGTGTAAATGTACATTGTAGCTCTGTGTGCTTGAAAAGACAAACCGTTCTCACTTGAGAATGATGCTTGTTTAGAAAAATTGACAACACGATAATTTCAAACAATGCATTTAAGATGTAAGTTATGTCACATATGAATACTGTTTCCAGTTGAATTCACAGTGGTATTGGTGTTGGTGGGTGCTGTTCTTTGGAAGGCCACCACAATGATTGGTAAACCCAGTATTAAAGAACCATTTATTGCAGCTGTTCTCAGAGACCCACTGCTTTGGACATTCTGTATGTCTCTGTTATCTTTTACTTTACTTTACTTTTAGTCATTTAGCAGACGCTTTTATCCAAAGCGACTTACAAATGAGGACAACAGAAACAATCAATTGTAGTATTAAAACAACTAAAACTGATCCAAAACTAAAACCTAAAACTTTATAAATAGTATATATATATAAATAGTATATATATATATGTATATATAATGTGTATATATATACACATTGAAAAATTAATAAAATAAAAATGAGAAATGCATGACAAAATTTCTAAACTTAACATTTAAATGAAAACAAAATAAAGCTACAAACAATTCAAAATATTAAGAGAACAAAAGGTATAAGAGTGTAATAATGATTCTAACATAAAACTAAGCCAAACACCAAAAACAACTACGTGTATGTACACACACACACAAACACACACGCATATCCATAAATTCAATATTATTTCATTTCCATGTAGTTTGTTGAAGTACTAAAATAAATCAAATTAAATAAAACTAAAACTTAATAAATAACTTATACAGACATAATAGAAAAAAAACTAATAAAATGACAAACATAACTACAACTAAGGGAGACACACAAAATGTGGGGGCCCCAGGACCAGGATTAAGAATCACTGATTAAGTAGAAAAGTATAAACAGGGCTCTAGACTCATTCTTCCCACCGGTCGCTCTTTTGCGACTAACTTTCTCAGTTGGTCGCACAAGCACATAATTTGGTCACAATTTTATTATTTTTCAGTTTTTTTGCTACAACATGGGATAAATCAATGCATGCTGATGAACTTTTATCATTATAGTTATAAGGTAACGGAAGTGGTTAACATTCAACCCGTACTTTTTGATCATTAGTATTATTTGTGATTTGAATTTTGTGAAGGAGAATTCCTCTTTTGCTATGTTATAAGCCGGACTTTGGATGCTTTCACTTTCGCTTTCGAATTCACGATCTTGTCACGTTTTACAAGAAAATATAATTGTCTGTTTTGATTACATCTATTCACCTTTCACTTTTTAAGACTAAAACAAGAGATGGATTCATTGTTATTCTTAATTAAAAAGCACAACATCAAAATAGTAGGCTACAATGACAAAATAGCTTAGGCTACATAACGTTTATTAACAAAAACGAATAAGATGAATAAGACCACATGCTGTGTTAAATATACCAAATAATAAATTACAGAATGTTTAGCAAACACTAAGGAATCAAATAAAAAATAAAATAAAAATAAACTAAAGCCTCCATAGCTTAACGTGAGGTAAAAATCAAAGATAACAAGCTTTTGAAAATGAAAACAAAAAGAAAAGTAAAACTAAACTGGATGTCGCTGACAGTACTTGCATTTTTTTCCGCAAGAATACCAACGTTCACCTTCTCTGGTTTTAAGAAACTGACTTTTACTTTACTTTAGCATGAAAACCAAATCCTCTGTCCGTTATCGTTTCCTCAATATTCGCGTCATTTTTGCCGCGCGATATATAAACCTATAAACCAGGCTCTACACCTGAAGCGCTCGCACTGAAAGCGCCTTCTTTGACGTGATCATTGAAATGAGTCCTGCTACAATGTGCTGCTGCTCTGCAACGCGCTGTATGGAGCAGACGCTTTGGAGCAGCGCAGACCATGCACTCGCACAAATGCGACCACCTCAAATTTTAACTCGCACATTCTCAAAAAATTGTTGCAAATGCAACAGTCTAGAGCCCTGATAAATATAGGTAAAAATATCTTGGATGTGAACTCTTTTAGCCACTCTGGATTTCTTAAAAACATTAATGGTGTCAGTAAGCAATTAAAATGTGTTTATATAGAACATGTTACGAAACATAAAAAACATGAATTAAAAGCAAGTCTTTATCTGTGGTAAAATGCGCTGTAACTTATGGCCTTCGAGAAGCTCATTGCTATTAGTATTAAACAGAGAAGTGTGTTATTACTCTGTAGCCCATGGTGGATGATGAAACCAGTAAAAAAAAATCCCTCAGACTTACACATGCACTGCCGAAGCCTAGTGGACAAAAGTGCCATGACAAAAAGTGCAAAAATGCTGTTAGTAACTGTTGGTAAATTCATCCATTGGACATCTTGCTTGCTTCTATTCCTTAGATCCTTTTTCACAGTTGGCTGTTTAGTCTGTTTGCCATTTGATGCCAAAAACCTATTTTTTTTTTTAACTCTTCCTTGACCTTTCAATCCATTGTTAGACCATCCACAACACGACACACGATTAAAAGGTATCTTTTCTATGTTAATCTAAGTTTTTGTCCTAACCAGCCGCAACAAGCGACAGGGGATTCTATTTTAGAACTGGTTTCTATTTTCTGTGACAACACAGCTGGAACAACAATATATAAACTATGACAGTGATGATCTCAGGTACTGATTGTGCTTTATTCAGTGTTAAAAGTGGCTAATGTGAGTTTGAATATCATTTTGCGTGACCTTTATAGCCATACTGAAAGCAACAATAGTTCACCTCAAATCTTGAAAATAAAGCAAACGTATGTTAAAGCTGTGAACTCAATGCGAACCAACAAGTGAATTCATTAAGATGGTGTCAATCACTCAGTACCTTAATAATGTTAAAAAGGTTTAATATTTCTGAATTAGATTAATTTATCTATTTGGTTGGGAATGCAGTGCACTTACAGAGAGAGCCCGCCCATGCGCGCTTCTGGTATTTGATTGATTCTGTCGCGTTGCATAGTGGTGTCGAATCTGGTGTGGACAGAAAAATTGCTTGTTGCTGGAATCTCATCACGTCTGGTTAGGACACGGTGTTAGATGTTTGTCCAGTCTATATACACATAGATCATCATTGGAGCATGCTGTCAAAATGTTGCAAAATCTTTCTGATGTCTCAGACTGTTTTCATATAATATAAAGCTGACATAAAGGCGTAGCATAGTGTTTTCTGCAATATCTTGGCAAGGGTACTACCTTTTGCATTTAAACTTGATATGTCAAATAATGACCCTGCTTCATAATTGTTTATGCTTGCTTAGCTCTTCACTTTGCCTCTGTTGTACATGTAATTACACTCTGCAGCCACCCCATACATCCCTGTACCCCAACAGCACTGCAGTATAAGCAACACAACACTATAGCAGCCGCACAGCAATGTACTGACAGCCGCCCACAACACTCCAGCATTGTGGAAGCGACATTAGCATGAAAAAGCACCGCTCACGTTTTTATCTGGGAGTGTAATAATCTAATTGTTATTAGCCTTTAATAATCATTATCAAGTTAGGTGAATGAGATTATAAATATCTAATAAGAAATGTGAATAATTTATAAGATCAAGAGTGTGTGTGTGTAATAGTGGCTGAATGAGTGTAGTGTGCTTGAATTGTAGGCACACACTCAATGTATCGACTCTGTGGGATTGTTTTGCTCCTCTCTATCCATTCTCTCATGAACTGTCTATTTTTAGGCCTGGCCTCTTTTTTGTTCATTTCTCATTCCATCCCCTCACTTGCACCAAATTCCATTTTCTTTTCTTTTTTTTTTCTTTTTTCTTTTCTTTTCTTTTCTTTTCTTTTCTTTTCTTTTCTTTTTTCTTTTCTTTTCTTTTCTTTTCTTTTCTTTTCTTTTCTTTCTCTCTTCACATATTATTCTTTCTTTATAGATCAAACGCAGTCATGTGATTGATATTTTGTTCAGTGCCATTATCTCTCAATCACTCATCCACAATCAGAACAATATATTGATCAGGCTGATTAATCTGCAGTTCCAGACTTTTGTCATCAGGTGCTCATTAAGCAGTGGCAGCAGTGCCTGATTAATAGAAATGTGTCTGTTCCACAATCTGCCATCACTTTGTCAGTGGATAGTGTACATTTACCACTGCTTTAGAGACATCCCACTAGGGCTGCAACTAATGATTATTTTGATAAGCGATTAGTTGGCCGATTATTTTTTTCCATTAATCAGATAAAAAGCCAAAAAAACAAAAAAACACTTCCACATTCTGCCCAATGTTCTTCAAACAAACGTGCCAACTGAATGCTATGAAAACACACAGTGCTTAACAATTTATTAGATCACCTGTCATAATAAAGAGAAAACACTAATATTTTATTTTGTCAAAGAATTGTTTAAATCTAAAACTGTTATTGTCATTTTTTTGGCAAATAACAAACTGAAACAACTAAATAGTATTTATTCACATAATAATAAAAAAATGGCCTCCTGCCTTTCATAACAGCATGCATTCTTGCTGGCATTGTTTAGCTACTTTTTGACTGTAATTGGGTATCTGAAAAAATCTTTCATAGATCTTTCATTCTTTCATAGATAACAGCAATAATTATATTATAGCATTAGAAATAGCCTACTGTCACTAAAGAGCTTACGCATATTGGAGGACTAACCAATACAGATAGCTAAAAAATGATTTTAGTAAACACCAATACTGTTAGTTTAGAGCAGCAGTGGCACAAACCTTACATAATTTGTTATAAAACTTACATAAATTTGTTTTAATAAATTTAAGCACTGTATATAGACCTATAGTTTAAATCTCTTCATCAGAAATATATATATATATATATATATATATATATATATATATATATATATATATATATATATATATATATATCTCTTCATCAGAAATATATATATATATATATATTATCAAAAAGATAATAATGAAGATAGAATAAAAACACAAACTCAGTGTTAACCAACAGGTAAGAGTAATGTTCTGCATGAACACATGTTCACATTGATCACAGTACGTTTACTGTAATTTCTTTATCCTGTAAAAGGTGGCTATGAAGCATCTGATATTTATATTCAGACATTTACACGCTGTTATCTCTTTACAGTTCCTACTCTCATAAAATACGTGCACTACGTGTAAGATATTTCAGCACAATGAATGTTTTTGCGCTGAATATTAATCCCTCTCTGATGCGCGTTCACGCGCTCGCCGTGCTCGCGCTCATTCAGTAAAGATTTAAACTTAACACAGACTGTCAGTACGGAACTTTATGCAAAAATGGAAATGCTCGCGTGAATTTGTGACATTTACAGATAAGGATATGATCGTAAACTGAAAGTGTTTGAGCTGAGGATCCACACACATCTGTCAAAGCACCTGACAGGGCAAGCCATTACGCTAATGTAATAGTTTAAAGCTTAAAATAAAGAATTCTCATGTTTTGGGCAGCTTGGATCACGTACTTCTCCCGCAGCATCTCATTCTGTTTCCTCCACTATTTTTACATGCATTTTGTCCATAGAAATGGGTTATTCAGTGCTGTAGTTTGACGCGACCGGCTGAAGTTGGACGTGAACTGTGGGCAGACCAGACTAATCGATAATGAGAATCGTTGTCGATGATTTTCATTACCGATAATAATCAATTTTATAGATTAGTTGTTGCAGCCCTACATCTCACATGCACTGTGTGACCACCTGTGACATCTAAAAACACAAGTGTGAATGAGATTCTGCACTGCGACAGAGGCAACTGTCTGTATACAACTTAATTTCTGGTCTGTTTGTCAAACAAAAGTGTCATATGGCTTCAGAAAACTTTGTATAAACCAGAAAAGCATGGGTGGTGTTTGTCCTCAGCAGTGTGGCAGCGTCCTGTATGTCATTTGCCTTGGACATCTCCTTTTGTGTTCCACTGTAGAAAAAAAAAAACAAAACAAAAAAAAAAAAAAACAATCATGCTAGTGTGGAATATCATGAGAGTGGGTAAATTATGACTAGAGATTTGTAGGTCAACAAGTCCTGCAGAGTAAACCTTTGAATCTCTGTGTCTCTCAGCAGTTGGAAAGGAAGGACAGTCAGGGCAGCTCTCAGCACAGCATATGCAGTCACCGCAGCACACACACCGACTCACCCGGCCGCCCAGAGCCCATCTTGGCCACCGACTCACTGGGGGCCCCTCTGCTTGTGCCGCCTCCTCCCACCCAGCCGCTACCTGTCCTGCCGCCCTTTGACACCTCTGCAGCCAATGGGACGCTCCAGAAGAAACCGGACCCCTTCAAGATCTGGGCACAGTCCAGGAGCATGTACGAGAGCCGCGGTGAGTATCCCTGCTTCATTCCCATTCATCTTACTGCTGAACATGCGGCCCTTTTTTTGTTTAAGCAAGCAACTTCTGTAAAGTGACATGCTAGCATGCTCTTCTCTCGCATGGATGTGTTACAGCTACACACTTCAATTCAGTTTGATTCTTCTTAAGATCCAGGTTTCTTCGCCAGTAACACTTATCATTAACCGTATTCATTATTTTGAACTAGAAGCTGATCCTGTACAGTCAGATTCAAATTAGATTTTCACAAGAAATTATTTTGCATATTAATAACACTTTATATTAGAGCTGTCACGATACATTGTCTCCTGGTACAAGTTTTGTTATACCACTCATATTGTTTAAAGCAGTCTATTAATTATTTCATTAACACACATTATTATACAAAATTAATATTCCTTAACATTCTTTACTTCACACAGCACTGCAATGCATTTATTTTCAGAGAAAACAGAATATTTTGCACCATCAAAATTTTAATTTGAATCAAAGTTATTCCAAAATAACAATATAACCTATTTTAACATTATTTATTTAGCAGATGTTTTTATCTAAAGCAACTTACAAAAGAGAAACATCACAAGCAATTATATTGATCATAGTATGCAATGGCAGGTTTAGTAGACAGCTAGATTAGGAAACAGATGGTAAACGCAGAAGAGAAGACCAAATACTTTGCTGCACACTGTATCATCTTTAGTCGCGCTTGCTGAAGGGTCAGTAGACAATTGCAGTAGTCCAGTCTTGAAATGACAAGAGCTTGTTAAAATGTGGGTGGAAATGCTCAGTTGGTCATCAAGACCTGCCACCAGGTTCCTTGCTGTCCTGGTTGGTGTTGTGGACCCTGATGTTGTGGTCAGCTGATGGGTTTGCAGGAGTAACAAGAAGCTCCATCTTCACAAGGTTAAGATGCAGATGATGCTTCTTCATCCAGTCAGAGATGTCTGAAAGGCAGGCAGAGATGACGCAGTAGTGTTGTCAGGTTTGAAATGATAGAGCTGTGCATAATCGGCATAGCAGCAGCAAGAGAAGCCATGTGCCCAGTGAGGTTGTGTAAATGGAGAAAAGAAGAGGAGTGAGCACTGAACCTTGGGTAACTCCAGTGATTAGCTGACTTGACTCAGAAAACCATACTCCATGAAGCCCTGAAAGATCTGCCTGTGAGGACTGAGGCATCTGAAGATGTTCTTGTGACGCCCAAGACTATATCTATGGCCAAAATGCATCTAAAAATAGTGGAAGAAACAGAATGAGATGCTGGGGGAGAAGTGCGTGATCCAACCTGCACAAAACCTGAGAATTCTTTATTTTAAGCTTTAAGTTAATGCATTAGTGTAATGACTTGCCCTGTCAGGCGCTTTGACAGATGTGTGTGCGTCCTCAGCGCAAAAACGTTCAGTTTTACGGTCATATCCTTATCTGTAAATGTCACAAATTCACGCGAGCATTTCCATTTTTGCATAAAGTTCCGTCCTGATAGTCTGCGTTCAGAGGTGGGTAGTAACGAGTTACGTTTACTTCGTTACATTTACTTGAGTAAATTTTTTGGGTAACTAATACTTTTAGAGTATATTTAAAAATGGGTACTTTTACTCTTACTCAAGTACATTTTTAGTGAAAAAACGGTACTTTTACTTCGTTACTGTGGGCGACGCTTCTCTCGTTACCTTAATGTAATACAAGTTAAAAATCCTTCAATTTATTCCAAACGCGCCGTCTACTTTTTTCTGGGCAATGAGCGATGCCCGTTCGCAAACGATTCATTCTTTTGAGTCAACTCTGTTCGAAGGCTTGATCAAACCAATTGGCAAACCAGTGAATCGGTTCGCGAATCAGTTTGAATGATTCGTTCAGTTCTGCCGCACGCGCTGATCGTCTGAAGCGGTTCTCACTCAGAGCTGTAACATCAAGAGCGCTGAAGACGTGGCTTTGAATCTACAGTCAGTTGAAAGCAAATCTGCAAAGGCTATGGTTTGCTAGCTATGAAGATCTTTATTAGATGAACACCGCATGTGCTGTCGGTTCCACAGGTAGAGATTAGATTACAGTACACGATACCACTGTGACATTACCAGTTTGTTGTACATGTACCTTACACATTAAATACAATGTATAATTTATTCATTAAATAAGCCGTCACAGAGTATGAAATGAACACCCGCCAAACCCCCGTTAGTTCCAGGAGGAATGCCTTTGCCTAGACACAATTAATATTGATATTTTCACAGTATTTACGCTTGCAGAAATAAAGGCTACATTTGTGTACATTTAGCAGAACAGACGGAAGAAGATTTGTTTCGTTATGTTCAGATGTTCTGTAGCGGTCATGTGAGGAGTTTTCACTCTTCTCCGTGTCAGAGGTTATAAACATACACATTTATAATATAGAATTAATATACTTTAAAATTTAATTTAATTCAGTGATGCAAATCAGAATTTTTAACAGCTGTTACTCCAGTTTTCAGAGTCATATGATCCCTCAGAAATCATTCAGATATATTGATTTATTATCAGTGTTGTTGAAAAAAACAGCATCTGCTGGTTAGGTATGTTTTGAAGCTGGGATGATGGTTTATGCTGGTCATGTGCTGGTTTAAGATGGTCATGTGCTGGTCATGCACATGTCCAGCTTAAACCAGCTAAGGATCAGCATAAACCAGCAAAGGACCAGCTTAAATCAGCTCAAACCAGCATCCCATGCTTCAAAACATACCTTACCAGCAAAAGCTGTTTTTTTCAACAGGGAACAGTTTTGCTGCTTAATATTTTTTGGAACCTGTGACATTTTGTTCAGGATTCTTTTATGAATAGAAAGCTATAAAAGAACAGCATTGATAATAAATCAGGCTGATAAAAATTCTGATTTGCATCACTGAAATAAATTACATAAAAAAAAAAACATTAAAAGTATTTTGAATGGCAGTCTGTGTGTGTGTATATATATATATATATATATAGAGAGAGAGAGAGAGAGAGAGAGAGAGATATTTAGATAAAATTTATATATCTAAATAAAAATAGACTATTTTCAGTATATGATCCAAAGTAACTAGTAACTAACTACTTGAGTAGTTTTTTTATCCGATACTTTTTTACTCTTACTCAAGTAATTATTCAGACTATTACTTTTACTTTTACTTGAGTAAATATTTCTTCAAGTACTTTTACTTTTACTTGAGTACAGTTTTTGGGTACTCTACCCACCTCTGCCTGCGTTAAGTTTAAATCTTTACTGAATGAGCGCAAGCGCGGCGGGCGCGTGAACGCGCGTCAGAGAGGGATTAATATTCAGCGCAAAAACATTCATTGTGCTGAAATATCTGTTGTTGAACGTTAAATTAAGGTTTACAAGTCAACAGGGAGTGCACATATTTTATGAGAGTAGGAACTGTAAAGGGATAACCGCGTATAGTTGTCTGAATAAAAATATCAGACGCTTCATAGCCGCCTTTTACAGGATAAAGAAATTACGGTAAACGTGACTGTGATCAAAAAGTTGGTTAACACTGATTTTGTGTTTTTATTCGTCTTTATTATTTTTATTATTATCTTAATTTTTCATGAAGAGATTTAAAGTATAGGCCTATAACAAATAATGTAAGCTTTGTGCCACTGCTGCTCTAAACCAACTAAAATAATTTTTTAGCAAACTGTATTGGTTAGTCCTCCAATATGTAAGGTCTTTAGTAACAGTAGGCTATTTCTAATGCCATAATATAATTATTTCTGTTATCTATGAATGAACGATCTATGAAAGATTTTTTCAGACACCCAATTACAGTCAAAAAGTAGCTAAACAATGCCAGCAAGAACGCATGCTGTTATGAAAGGCAGGAGGCCATTTTTTTATTATTATTATGTGAATAAATATTTAGTTGTTTCAGTTTGTTATTTGCCCCATTAATGACAATAACATTTTTAGATTTAAACAGTTCTTTGACAGATTCCTAAAATATTTGTTTTCTCTTTATTATGACAGGTGGTCTAATAAATTGTTAAGCACTGTATGTTTTCATAGCATTCAGTTGGCACGTTTGTTTGAAGGACATTGGGCAGAATGTAGGAGTGTTTTTGTCAATAAAATAAAAAAATAAAAAAAATTTAGCTTTTTTTTTTTTAAATCCGATTAATCGAAAAAATAATCGGCCAACTAATTGATTATCAAAATAATCGTTAGTTGCAGCCCTATTATTATTATTTAAAACGGCTGAGTACATTTTTTTCAGGATTATTTGATGAATAGAAAGATCCAGAGATCAGCATTTATCTGAAATAAAAAGCTTTTTTAACATTATACCATTCAAAAGCTTGGAGTCATTATAATTTTAATTTTTTAAAAATGGGTGGGGGGGGGATTATAGAAATGAATACTTTTTTTTAGCAAGGATGCTAAAAAATGACAAAGACATTTATAATGTTACAAAAGATTTCTATTTCAGATAAATGCTGTTCTTCTGAACTTTCTATTAATCAAAGAAACCTGAAAAAAATTATATTCAGCTGTTTTTAATATAATAATAATAATAATAATAATAATAATAATAATAATATATGTTTTTTTGAGCAGCAAATCAGAATATTAGAATGATTTCTGAAGGATCATGTGACTGGAGTAATGATGCTAAAAATTCAGCTTTGAAATCACAGGAATAAATGACATTTTAAAATATATTCAAATAAAAAACGGTTATTTGAAATAGTAAAAATCTTTTCAAACTTTTACTGTTTTTGCTGTACTTTGGATCAAATACATGCAGGCTTGATGAGCGGAAGAGACTTATTTAAAAAACAATAAAAATGTTACTGTTCAAAAATGTTTGACTGGTAGTGTATATTGTGAATAAAATTGTTTATCCAAAAATAACACATCTTATCACTTACCTTTATTTTATTTCTTATCCATATCGTATACTTACAAAAGGAAATGTTTGGCAGAATGATGTGTCATTAGTTACTTTTTCATATAGTAATTAAATGGTAAATAAGAAGGTTTCTCTGTGTCATCTAATTTTGTATGCCAAATATATTTATTTGTATAAATTAATTGTATAATAATTGTAATTATATAATATGATTTCCAAAAGCTGAAGTGATTAGTCTACCTTTTGTTTATTTGTTAGAATATATATATATATATATATATATATATATATAACAGTATTTTAACTAATTGCAAGAGCTGAATAATCAATCAAATTCTATTGATTAATCAGTGGAATAATCAGTGATTAGTCGATTAATCGTTCTAATGATCGTTGATTGATTAATCGATTATCAAAATAATCGTTTGTTGCAGCCCTATTCTCAAG
Organism: Spinibarbus caldwelli; assembly: GCA_039654775.1. Taxonomy (NCBI): domain Eukaryota; kingdom Metazoa; phylum Chordata; class Actinopteri; order Cypriniformes; family Cyprinidae; genus Spinibarbus; species Spinibarbus caldwelli. Next base: position 353,292 of record CM077249.1, on the reverse strand, counting down.
TAGGTTGTCCTCTAACAGAAAACCAGAGAGCTGATTGAACAGAGATGTTTCAAGAGTTTTTGACAGGAAAAGGAGAAAGACTGGTCTTTAGTTTTCAGCATTGAGTGTTGGCTTTTTGACCAGTGGGTTACCAAACGCTGTTTTTGCCAGATGTGAAAAAGGGGATGGAGTCTGAGGACAGGATGTAGGATGGCAGGCACAGAAAACATTGGAGACGTCGTTCTTCATGAGTGGAGATGTGTGTGGGTGGAGATTAGCTAGGGATATGTCGTTTAAAGAACTATTTACTGGTGGTTGCCTCCTTATCATTGAAGTAGTTGGCAAGGTCATCTATACTCGGTGAAGGCGGTCAGAGAAATGTAGGTACAAATGATTGTCAGTGATGCAGTTATGAATGAGGATGAGCTGCAGATAGAGGAGAGAGGATTACATTTCCAAGTGTTGGAAATGAGCAAAGCTGTCCCACACCTCACCCAGCTGGATGAGGAGCATGGGAAAGTAGAGAGTAGAGAATGATGAAAAATGTGCCATGTTGTCTACTCGTTTCAACCAAAGCCAAAACAGTTGTTTGCTAGAAAGCCTTGTTAACAACAGTCCCACTGTCAGAATGAAGGTGCTCTGGACTGCGTTTCTGTCTGTGGATGCATTTATATGTACACTTGAGGGAGGTAAATGACAGGGATGAACTGATGGCACATGGTAAGAGCATGAGAGAAGAACAAGAGAAAAGGAAAATGAAAGAAAAGATTAGTGTAGGAAAAAGTAAACCACATGTAAGATCCTGTAGTTATCTGTGGCCTTCCTGTAGCTCAATCATGGTGTTAGTAATGCCAAATTCATAGGTTTGAGTCCTACGAATGCATGATTTGCATGACCTTGTGTTTACATGTACTTACATAGTGATTTACAGTACTTATTCAGCATATTAAATTTGTAATTTAACATTGAGTTACGGAAAAAAAGTATTTTAACATTGTGAAGACATTGCAATTAAATTGCATTGAAAACATGGCTGTTAAAAGATTGCATTTTTCAGTTTCTGTCACACAGTATTCATAATGTATGACCCATTCTCAGAAGTTACACATGGTTATAGAGTATTTGAAGAGCAAGACTCAGTGTAAGCACACTGAATTCTGGCGCCCTACAGATGATATATATTACATTAAATTGTAATCGTACCCCCGTCTTCATTATGTCTAATGTGTTTGCCTGTAGTTCTGAAGGATATGCCAGTATGATTTTAGGATGTACCTAAGTAGATGTCCATGTGCTCACAGGCCAGTTTGGTGCCAGATTGTTGGGCGACTCCTGATGGCTCCCGCTCATAGTGCCAATTCCCAGCCAGGCCTGTTAAATGCTCCACACGGAGTGAGCTTGGCAAATCCAGACCTTCGAAATGAACTGTGTGAATGGGCCAATTAAATGCTCCATGCTAAGCGTCTGTGGTTAACATTATGTTGTTCCCTATGTGGTGAGGTGAGCATTCTGCTCATACTTACGGTTTGGCCGAGGCTTCGTTCTATCTTTAGAACAGGTTTGTTCATTTTTGTATTAAGAATTTCTCTTTTGCAAAGTTGAGCTTTGTAAAAGTATATGTGCTTTTTGAGAATAGAAGTCTTATAAACTAGTAGAGAGTATATCTGGATTGCAGTCAGTGTAACTTCTTTGTAATATTTAAATGTAGAGGCATGCTAGCAAATAAACAGATTTATTTATTTATTTTTTTCAGTGCCAGACTCTCAAGAACAAGACATTTTCCTCTGGAGGAAAGACACAGGCTTTGGCTTTCGGATCCTGGGGGGAAATGAACCCGGAGAACCGGTGAGTCAGAGAACGAACACACACACACACACACACACACACACACACAAATATACATGCATCCTACTGACAAAAACTGTAAAAGCAGAGCTGATACTGCAAGTCTGTCCCAATCACTGCTGCTTTCCTAGTCTCATTGATTTGAATGGAGACATCTCCAGTGTGTGAAGCGTGATATGAAGAACAGGGACCCGGTATCAGAGAAACACAGTGAAGCAATGATTTACATGAATTGGCTTATGCCACAGTCTGCAGCCTGCAAGAGATGTCCTGCTTACCAGTGTTCTTCACATGTGATGTATGGCAGATCTACATAGGGCACATAGTGAAGTACGGCTCAGCAGATGAGGACGGCCGTCTGCGCTCCGGAGACGAGCTCATCTGTGTGGATGGCACGGCGGTGGTGGGGAAGTCTCATCAGCTGGTGGTGCAGCTCATGCAGCAGGCGGCTAAACAGGGTCACGTCAACCTCACTGTCCGCCGCAAAACCGCTTATGGAGGTACGTACGTCTGCACTGCCACTTTGATTATCGTTTAATTTTTTTATTTTTCATATGTATTTCTATTTCATTTTACATCACTTATAACACTACACAGAACACTACAGCGTAACATGCTGAAAATCCTATGGACCTTTCTCACATTTCTGGGTTTCTAAGCAGCAGAAGTTGTCATAGATATGTGAAGGTCTCTAGCAGTGAATAGGAGACTACCACAGATATATTTTTGCCTTCCCATTTGCTCAAAAAGCAAAAGAAGTACTTCATGATAGTGTTTTCACAACTTTTAAAAAATGGGAAACAATAGAGAGAGATAGTGGCAGTCAGAAGAGAGAACGACATCAAATGTACCATCACTCCCGTAGACGCTCTATTAGAAACACCCTCGCATTAGCGTTAATTAGTTTTTTTGTAATTTGATGCAAAGGTAGTATAATGCAAAGTATAGTAAATGTACATAAATTAAATAAATAAATAAATAAATATAATTTTTGCAACACATAATCTTTTTGTATTATTATTATTTGGGCCCATTTAGTTACTGAAATATAACTTAAAATGAAAAAGAAAAAAAAAATGGCTTCAGCAGTAAGGCCCAAAGCAACAAAGCCAAGAGCATTACTACCTGTGTTGAGATCTGAAATGCTATGATGCGTGTTCATACTGAGAGTAGTATTTACAAATTTTGTAATCGAAGTCAATCACATTATTTAAACACACTAACATTTTTAACATTTGTTGAAATCACAACTCTGGAATTTTGGGAAAACATAAATTACCACAAAGTTGTGTGGTAATTTCATTGCCACTTTAGAGTTCAGAGAGATCAAAGAGATCATTACAAATGTTTTGTAAATTCTCCTAGAGTAAATTCTCGCTTCATGATAATGTGCACGTATTTTAAATATGGACACTTTCATTACTGAAATGCTGGGAAATAGGGGTGTAATGATTCACTAATTTTCTCAATGCATCGATTACAATCCCTGACGATGCATATGCATCAATCTTGAAACATGGATTTTTGAATTGTGAATCATTGATTTCAGCCAGTAATCAATTTAAAACGCGGCAAATCAAATGAAAAGTGATTTCTATAGAGATTCAATTAAATTACCTTTAACAATGTTGTTATTCCAAATGTATGAAGGAAACTGTTACAATAACCACAGCATTAACAACAATCTTGAAATAAGAGTGCAAGGTTTATCTGTCAATCATATGCATGAAAGTTGCGTTCGTTACTATAACAAACAGACATCGGGCATGTATTCATTCACCGATAGGAAGGAAAAGTTAAATACTGTAGCATTTTATTTTATGAAAATAAGATAAAGAAGCTCACATCAATCAAAGGTGTGACATAAAATGATAGCCTATATATAACACTATAGCAGTGTTAATTTTGTCAATGAAGACGATGACGAAAAATATTCGTTAACGAACATTTTTTCTGTGACTTAGGCTGGCGGCACACTAGATGATTTTCAAATCTTAAATGATTATAAAACCATGGGAGACCACAGACATGAAGACAGTTTCAACTGATTTTTTGCTTTATAATCCTCTGAACGCACACACTAGACGATTTGAACAGACCACGAGACCACACACTTGTCGATTGTAGGAATGATTTCACAGTGACACGTGATTTCACGATCACTCACGAGATCAAACATGACTAGAGAAGAAAGCTGGCTTTCTTGGAAGAAAGTTGTCAGCTGGCTCCCCTGGTCCGCGTTCTGTTTCACAGTGAAAAACAAAGTATAGAAAAGAATATGGGTGATGCTCTCTGCTTTCATGGCGTGTTTGTGGCTGCCAAGTTTCAGCTATAGAAGCATGCAACATCCGGTGAGTGACGCTTGCTCGCTCTCATTGGCTATCGCGGGTATCACGTCAGAGGCAACCCGATCGAGAGTCGTAAATATCAAATATGTTTGGTATGTACGATTTGAGTCTGGGGACGCTCCGTCTCGATCGGGAGCAGATAAATAATCGTAATGACATCACACAATTGAGGATTTTTTGGACAAAAAATCGCTTGCGATAAGCCGTGAATCGGGCCACACCCCCCGATCGTTTGGAGGTGCAAATCGCACTTAAAATCGGCCTTAAAATCGTCTAGCGTGCAACCAGCCTAAGACAAGACGTTGATGAGCTAAAACTAACATCTGATGATAAAAACTATGACGAAATTTATGCCGTGTCTTCGTTAACAAGACGAGATGGGACTAGAATGTTATTTGAGGACTACCGGACATTCAAAATACATCCTATATGCTAAGTTAACTGTCTTGTCTTTTAAAATGTGCATCCCTGTCATTGGATTGAGATCGGATGAGGGGCGTTTGCATATCTAGTTTCAGTGTGGCAGCCACGGCGGACGGATAGGCTACCAAAACGCGAACTCAGCACCCGAAGTGTTAGGGATAGGGTTAGGGATGGGTACTGAAACCCGGTATTTAATCGGTCCCGGGGCTAAATTATGAAAGACCGGAGTATCAATAAGCTCTGACGTTAACGGTTCTGTTATCGGTACTGGAGAAATTAAGAAAACACACATACATTTATTATTGCTATATATACATTATATATACATTATCTTGCGAATTCTATCTCACCAGAGTCGCCAGCTGTTTTTATATGCAATAATATTCAAACATTTGTCTATGATGCATTTTTGCTATTCGCAATTCAGAAGCGAGATCGCACTCATGCGGAGGACCTTCAGCACGCGCAACATGAAAGCCCTGTTTAATTATGATAGAAGAAAGAACTAAACATTCAAACGTCTGCTTACACTTTAGGCCTGTGGCTGTTTTATTAAGCTAATTTAGTTTCTTTATTTTGATTTTGGCATCTAAGGATTATAGCCACGTTTCTTCTTTCCCTTCACAGCGGTGCTCATTCGTTCCTCCCTAAAACCCAAACTTAAAGTCAGAATCAGCACAATCGGTGATTGTTGTAAAATGCCATCTTTACTGTTGCTAAATTGCGGGATATGTTTGTTAATAAAACGTTGAAAGCACAATCCACACAAGAGACGCTGCTCCCCCAGGCTGAAATGTGTGCACGCGCTCCAAAACGGACAAGCTAATTACACTTTGAGCTTCAGGTGCACATCCAAACGATCAAATAAACAAATATGTCAAAATGGTCGGCTTGGAAAGTATTCACTTAAACACAGTTTATGTCTTAAGTGGACGAGAACAGTTGGGAGAAAATCCGATGTGTGTCAGTATATTGTCTTAAAGTGACAGACTGGTGCTTGGGCCATCAATGTTAATCTAACAACAAAATGCAAAGAGAAAATCACTCTTAATCTGAATAACGTTATAGCTTTAATAAGCATCAATCTATTAATACATACAGTGAAAACTATGCAGTGCTCATTTACATTTGATTACTTTTAGATTTCTTTTGTAGGCTATTACTTACCTGAACAGTAATGTTAGTAGACCTTCATGAAAAAATGAAAGCACTGTTTATTTCATTTCATTTGTATATTTGTTTTATTGTATTTGTCAGTTTGTTTTACTTTGTTTCTTTGTTTATGTTCTCACTGTATCTTATATTATGTATAAAACACTAAAAATGCCTGCACACTGGTGCATTTACAAATTGATGCTTTATATTCATTTCATTAAATATTTATTTTACATTTCAGAATATAAAGCATTGTTAATTCAGCTCTTAATTTGTGATATATATATATATATATATATATATATATATATATATATATAAAACAAAAAGTACCGATAAGAATACCGTTAAAGTACCGAATCGATAAGGAGTATCGATAAGAGTAGTAATACCGTTAAAACCTTAACGATACCCATCCCTAGATAGGGTGACCAGATGTCCCATTTTTCCCGGGAGTCACAATTTGTTGTCAATTAACTTAAAGTTAGTGAAGGCGGGAGAAGCGGAATCACACTGATAGAAGTGCTCTCTCTCTTCTTCAGTTCTCACACAGCGCGCGATCAGTTCTCAGTGCTCAGAGACACACACAGCAGTCCAAATGTCTATTGTGTAGAGTATCTCACATAAATACAGTCAGTAGTTATGGCTTAAGTGAACGTAAACAGGTAGGTGAAAACTGAATGTGTGTCAGTATTACATGCATGCTTTCCGTCTTAAATGGACAACATTCATAATTAAATACCTATCTGTGTCTTTAATGTTAACCAACAAAACTTGTTAAATAAATTTAAACATGTTAAGTAAACCTACTGTCTCTTAAAAATGAGTTTAATTTGTATCTCTACCCCAAAATGAGAATTGTCATCATTTATTCCAGTTTTTCCAAATTCAGTCCTTGATTCAAATTTATCATGAGCTTAATTGATTTGGTCTTAAGAGAGAAGAATTAATGACTATTTTTGTTTGAAGACTACATATAAAATAGCTACCAAAATAAATGTTGGTAACTGCAGTTTGACTAAAAGTAATGACTAAAAGTTGACAAAAATGCAATGGCATATCGTCAACTAAAACTATGAAAGACTCAAAAGACTAAAATGTGACTAAAACTATTAACCATTTTCATCTCAAGATAAAGACTAAGACTAAATCAAAAATGCCTGTCAAAATTAACACTGCACTATAGTTAACAAGAAATAATACTTTCAAAGCTTTTTTTTTTTTTTTTAATCTTGGGTTACATAAATTTCTACATATGCCATATGTCAGTGGTTTTCAAACCCTGGGTCGCAACCCTCGGGTGGGTCGCGAGACTTAAAAAATGGGTCACCAAGATGATTTAAGGAAAACATATATATGTGTGTAACAAAGTTCAGTATTCAGGGAAGAAGGAAGCAGGATCCTCACATAGGGCTGGGCGGTATATCGAGTTTGTACGATATATCGATATATTTTTTATAAGCGATACGGTATGAAGCAATACCGTTAATATCGATATACAGTAGTTTGATATGAGCGCATCTGAAAAAATATCTAGGGAGGACACAGACTGAACTGTTGCGGAGAAAGTGCATACAGTTTGTTCTAAACATGTGACAAGCTTTATATGAAGGGCTTTAAAAAACTTGTAAGATATAGTAGCCTATAGTTTATAGTTTGAGTTTAAAGCGGCTCGCCCCGTCAGATGCTCTGATAGAAAGGCTGCGTGTGCCGCTGACAGAGACGCGCTGTTTAATGTGTTTGAAATGTGCTGTTTTCCTTAATGCATAACTTACATTTCACAGGTATATTCTCCCTCTGTAAATGTTAGAAAGCCATGGAAATATTTCCATTTTGCTGTCAGAAGTGCATGAGCTTTTGCTTTGCAATTCTCCGCTAAACTTCACAGACTTCATTCAGAACGAGCGCCGCCGCGCGCATGCGTGCCAAATAGACAGAGTGCAGTGAAATAGGAGCACAATAACTCTGACTAAAATATAGATTTTGCTGAAATATTTGTAGTTGAACAGTAAATGTGATATATGTAGAATTTTAAACCTACAAGGAGGCTAAGTGTATTTGTATGATAGCACTAACTGTAAAGTGACTGTAATGGGGTAGCCTAATCAAAATAGCCTTTTTATTTAATTAGTCTGTGCTTTTTTATTATTTTAATTTTTAGTTTAGTAAATTTAACTTCTGCTTTAAAAGCATTGTTTTTGTTTTTAGATTGCAATGTTACAGTGTTAGAATGTAATGTGATTTTAACTTTTTTTTGCACATAATGCCTACATGGTTACATTCTCTTTATTTGTTTATTTGTTTAATCTAAACACAAAATACCGAGATATATACCGTATACCGCAAATCAGCCAAATAATACCGAGATATGAATTTTTGCTCATATCGCCCAGCCCTATCCTCACATTATAATGTGCAAAGTGTAGAGGTGATGTAAGAAGACATTAATTGTGCCGCGTTGAGAGATTCATTGATTATAATGGAATTTTCCGAGATCGCGATAAACAAGTGATATAAATGAGTGACAGCTTTTCAATGATTAAGGGAGTGCTCTTTGCGCGCGTTCTTTATTCCATTCAGAATTTGAATAAAAGTTTCATTTTTCATGCTGCTAAGAGGACCATTAGGCTGTGCTGTACTTGCTGTTTCAGGAGTGACATCCGCATATCCTCTCGAAATCGCAATGACTGGCATAGTGATAATCATAACTATGGACTGGACAAAAAATGATATGTCAAAATACAGTGCCTTGCGAAAGTATTCATACCCCTTCGTTTTTTTCATGGTTTTTTTATGTTGCTGCCTTGTGTTAAACTCCTTTAAATTACTTTTTTCCCCACATCAATCTACACTTCGTACACCATATTGACAAAGCAAAAACAGAATTGTCACAACTTCATAAATTTATTAAAAAATAAAAAACTGAAAGTACATTGCATAAGTATCCATACCCTTAACTAAATATACAGCTGAAGCACCTTTACAGCCTCAAGCCTTTTTTTGTTTGATGCGACAAGCTTTGCTCATCAGCATTTGGCAATTATCTGCTATTCTTCTCCTCACCTCTTCACGTCTCAAGCTCTGTCAGGTTGGATGGGGGCAGATGCACATTTTCAGGTTTCTCCAGAAATATTTGATTGGGTTCAAGCTCAGGCTGTGGCTGGGCCACTCAAGGACATTCACAGAGTTGTCTATAAGCCACTCTTGCTGTGTGCTTAGGGTCATTGTCCTGTTGGAAGGTGAACCTTCTGCCCAGTCTGAGGTTCTGAATGCTCTGGACTGGGTTTTCATTAAGGCTATCTCAGTATTTTGGTGCACTGAGCTTCTCTTCTACTCTGACGAGTCCCTCAGTCCCTGCCTCTGAAAAACACCCCACAGCATGAAGCTGCTACCAGCACACTTTACTTTTGGGATGTTACTCTGCAGGAGATGAGCAGAGCTTGTTTCCTTCAAACATGATGATTGGAATTGAGGTTCATCAGACCAGAGAATCTTGTTTCTCACAGTCTGAGGGTCCTTTAGGTGCTTTTTTGCAAATTCCAAGTGTGTTTTCATGTGTCTACACTGAAGAGAGGATTGAGTCTTGCCATGTGGCTATAAAGCCCAGATCGGTGGAGTGTTGCAGTGATGTTTGTCCTTCTGTAGATTTCTCCTGTCTCTACATATGATCATGGAGCTCAACTAGAGTGACCATCAGGTACTTGGTCACCAGTCTAACCAAGACCCTTCTCTATCAGTTGGTCAGTTTGGCCAGGAGGCCAGCTCTAGGAAGAGTCCTGGTTGTTTCACACTTCATCCATTAAGGGTAACAGAGACTACATGCTTCTGTGAACCTTCAGTGAAGCAGAATTTTTTTCTGAACTCTTCCCCAGATGTGTGGCTTGACACAAACCTGTTTCTGAGCTCTACAGGCAGTTCTTTGGACCTCAGGGCTTGGTTTTTGCTCTGATATGCATTATCAGCTGTTAGACCTTTTATTAAGACATGTGTGCCTTTCCAAATCATACCCATTCAATTGAATTTGCCACAGGTTAACTCCACTCAAAGTGTAGTAACATCTACAATCAATATGAATGCTCCTGAGCTAAATTTCAACTGTCCCAGATAAGGGTATGAATACTTATGCAATGGAATCATTTAAGTTTTTTATTTTTAATAAATTTGCAAAGATGTTAAAAACCTATTTTTTGCTTTGCCATTATGGTGTATGGAGTATAGATTGATGTGGGGAAAAAAATAATTTAAAGCAGTTTAACATAAGGCAGCAACATAACAAAACATGGAAAAAATGCAGGGGTGTGAATACTTTCGCAAGGCACTGACTGTAGATGTGCACGAAGGCAAAGCACCCTCACTCATTTCTAATTTGCTCGGTCAGTGATTGGATTCTGGAACAGAGCATTATTCCATTATTCTGGAGCTCTGTGGCGCAGTTGTCTATCTTTCGTTCTTTCTTTCTTTTATATATATATATATATATATATATATATATATATCTATATCTATATATATATATATATATATATATATATATATATAATATAATAGGGTCACGTCAATTTAAAAAGAAGAAAATAGGGTCGCTCTTAAAAAGGTTTGAAAACCACTGCCATATGTCATGCTATAGCATCATTAAACCAACATCTAACAATGGACAAAAGTGTTTCACTCTCTGACTCCATAAAGGCTGCTGTGTAATTTGCACCCTGAGTAAGCATTTAAAGAATTTAGGGGAAGCATTTTAATAATCCTGTGAATGCACTTAAAGAATGCAGAATCAAATTACTAATCAAATCGAATCGAATTTAATTGTGAATTGCCTCGAATCAAATCATTCTGAATTTGCAAAAATCATTCTTCAATCGAATTAAAAACCTATGAATCGTGAATCAATTCGCTGTCTACCCAAAGATTCACAGCCCTACTGGGAACTGATTGCAAGAATAAAAGTGAGTGGAAGGTGTTTAGAAGAAAGAAAAAAAGAGGACAAAATCACAAACTTTAAGGCCACTATTATGGCAGCAACAGGTATGCAATCAAATGTTAAAATATGTGTTATTTACATAATTTAGGGCATGCACAACTAGTCATTTCACTAGACCAGGGGTGTCAAACTCAGTTCCTGGAGGGCTGGAGCCCTGCAGAGTTTAGATGGAACCCTAATTAAACACACCTGATCCAGCTCATCAGGTCCTTCAGACTTATTTGAAAACTAGATGGTTTGTGTGTTGGAGCAGGGTTGGAACAAAACTCTGCAGGGCTGCGGCCCTCCAGGAACTAAGTTTGACAGCCCTGCACTAGACCATCAAATAATCAAATGTTTGCCTGTAAATAAGAGGTTGCGTCAACTTTTTGAGAGATAAAATGCAAGACAGAAAACTATTTAAAGTTCACAGTTTTCTAAACAGGATATTTAAATCCTGTGAGAGACTGACCACATGAAAAGTGCATCTGTGGGTCCGTAGGATCACACAGGTCCACCAGGAACAAGTGCGCCCTTGAGCGGTCATGCAGATGGATTGACGAAGCAAGCTTGTGTGTGTTTGTGCAGTGTATAAGGGAGATGTGGATGTGCCGCCGTCTCCTGCCTCCTCTCACCACAGCAGCACGCAGGCGCCGTCGCTGACGGAGGAGAAGCGCACGCCGCAGGGCAGCCAGAACTCGCTGAACACCGTCAGCTCGGGCTCAGGCAGCACCAGCGGCATCGGCAGCGGCGGCGGCGGCGGCTCCGGCAGCACTGTGGTGGCCCTGCAGCCCTACGACGTGGAGATCCAGCGCGGCGAGAACGAGGGCTTCGGCTTCGTCATCGTGTCGTCCGTGTCACGGCCTGATGCCGGCACTACCTTCAGTACGACGTTTGTGTGAACGAGTGCAATGAAGCGCGCAGACATACTTGTGCTCGGACACAAATCTGAGAGATAACCTTAATAACAATGGATATGATCAGGGGCCAGTTGCATAAACTTAGCCTCTGTGTTAAGACAGTGTCTTAAGTACGAGTTTGACCAACTAGCTGTTAGCCAAGAACTAATCAGTCTTAATTTTGGATTCAGCTTAGACTAATCTATGCTTACTGACTTGCAAATGTAATATAATACAAAGTATAGTGTTATAAATGTACATACATTTTTTTTAAATTAAAATATAAAAAAGGAGGAAGTTGAAGTTGATGACTGTTGAAACATGTCATCATGTTGTATTATTATTATTATTTGGGCCCATTTAATTACTGAAACCTCTCTTAAAATTTAAAAAAAAAAAAAAAAAATCGCTTCAGGAGTAAGCAAAGACCCAAAGCAACAAAGCCAAGAGCATTACTACCTGTGTTGAGATCTGAAATGCTATGATGCATGTTCATATTGAGAGTAGTATTTACAAATTTTGTAATCTAAGTCAATCACATTATTTAAACACACTAACATTTCAATATTTGTTGAATTTACAACTTTACAACTGAATTTATCTTTTGGGAAAAAGGTCGTGTGCTAATTTCATTGCCACTTTAGAGTTCAGAGAAATCAAAGAGATCATTACAGAAGATGAGTCTAAACCTTTTATGCAACTGGCCCCTGATATCATTTATGACTGTGATTTGATTTTTGGTGTTCAGATTGTGTCACTGAAGGTTGGCAGGCTTTACTTGACATGAGGAAATGCTGTAAAGAAATTATTTTAGTTTTAATCTTTTGATGTCTGTAAATAAGTCGCTTATTTTTTTTCTCTTCTGTCCCTTTGTCTGCCTTTTCTGTCTTTTTTTTCTCTTCTGCCTCTGAACTACACACATGCACACACAGCGGGAAACACGTGTGCGGCCATGCCTCATAAAATCGGCCGGATCATCGAGTGCAGTCCGGCGGACCGCTGCGGGAAGCTGAAGGTGGGTGATCGTATCCTAGCGGTCAACAGCTGCTCCATCACCAACAAATCGCACTCAGACATCGTCAACCTCATCAAAGAGGCCGGCAACACTGTCACGCTGCGCATCATACCCGGAGACGGTGAGTTCACCTCGTCTTCTGCTGAAAATCATCATCTCTCACATTAATGCTGCAGGGTTTCTCACACTGGACTGAGGTCTCCACTTGGACTTTCATTTATTTCTTTCTGCACTGTTCCTGTGTGGCTTTGCTTGTTTCGGTTTCATGATGCTAAGCGGTTTTTACAGATGGCCTTGTGTTCTCCTCATGCACTATGGTCTGATGTGAAACTCATAGGTATGATGGCAGTTCAGTGTTATGATGGTAAATGTGCCGGACCCTGACGCAGCACTCCTGTTTCACATGTGGAACTGTAGCAAAGTCTTCAGAGGAAGCAGGATCTTCATTGCCGACCTCCTGTGAAGACCAGATTTGTACTTTCTGATGATTGATTGTTGCCAGAGTGTGTTGCAAATCAAGTCCGTAATAATTAATTCTAGAATAAGTGAATGACTCTGAACAGATTTGTTGAGAAACAGTAGCTGGGTTTACATAGACTCTGAAAGGCTGTTTGTAATCTAGTAGCACAACCCGAATAAAGAAGTCACATGAAACCACATCAGTCGGGATAAATTGACCAAATGCGACTGATATTTTATTCAGAATGTGAAGGGTGGTTTGAACCTTCTCTAATCCGCCAACACTTAATTAAACTGAAAACTGAAATGGGAAATTTCTACACATGTTCAATGACAGAAGTGGCGCAATGGCGTATAACACAGAAATAGTTGTCATAAATGACTGTCGTGTCAGTCTGAAGTTCTTCAGTGTTGTTCTGAGTGCAGGAAACAGCATTTTACTGCTTAGTAAATATTAGCAGCACAGCACAAAGCTTCACATGCTCGTTATCTTCTAATTAAGACCCACAATAGATCAATATTATGTCTGCTTTTTAAAACAAAGAATAGAAGTGTGCACTTCTTGAAACAGTGGGAATCTCTATATATGACTTCAGTATGATTGAAACGAATGCTGTCTATGTAAATGTAGCTGCTGACCATGAAGCAAAAGTGCTTAAGAACAAGACAGCGGAGATTGTGAGGTTCATGGCATCAAACCTTTTAAAAGCAGTGGTTCAGGTCAGGTACCACCTTAAAACAAATCAGAAGAATCAGATGAATGAATTTGGAGCTACTGAGTCTCTGTTAAAACTTCATAATGAAAGCGCTGCTCTGTGTGGTTTCATTATGAATATGATGCTCAGAACTGAGAAATGAATCCAGTCCAAACCAAAGCACTCTTTAAGCTTGTCTACAGGAAATCAGGAAAACAGAACCATACCTCATCCTTTCCAGTAAAACTAAACACGATGATAGTGGAAGAATCAGCAGGTGGCAGCACTGTCCCCAAACTCTCGCCCCAGGACGTGTGGAGTTTTGTTTGGCGTTCTCTGGCGTGTGAAGAGACCACCTCACGTCCTTGTTATTGAATTTGTTGAAGCGTCTCACACACACACTTTTAAATATAAAAAAAAACTGTAAAGAACTGAAGAAATGTCTCAAAATGACCCGATCCTAATTTGGGGATGATCTGATGAGCATTCTAAGCTGAGTTTGAGAAATGTGTTTTTGACAGTTCAAAATGGCAGAAATTGAAACCAACTGTAATGTAAAGTACATGTATGACCTTAAATTATATTTTTATGCCCCAAAACTTTATTTTATATCCAAATTACATTATTATGTCATTATTAAATGATTAAAATTATTCTTACAATTATGTCCCCATTTATGGAATTAATTTATAACCATATGATTTTGTTAAACTCTTGCGCCTGTACGGTTGGCTCTTAACGATTACAGTTCTGACAGGATTCACCTGTGGTTTTATACTATGGTTTTATTGTTTCAGTAAAATATAATGTATGCACTGCAGTGTTCAGAAAAGTACACTTATATTCATAGCATCATCACATTTTGATGATAACATCCAGTTCTATGAAAGATGCTCTGACTGTTTATTGTGCATGCAGTTTAGAGGACAGCGATTGATCAAGGAGCAACAGCTTTAAACCAATCATTGCTCACGGTCCTGTAGGTCGGATCAAAAACCTCAGGATATTTTGAACTCACACATAAACACATGCAATGCTCATGGGCAGTTTGAGTCAAGTTGACTGTTTTGGTTTTAAGAAGACTATCATGGGAAAACACAGATAGAGATGGTAGGGAGGTAAATAGGAAATAGGGCAGCACTCAGCTCAAAGTTTTTTATGTACATGCAGATATATACAGTAGATATTATCTTTTCTACCAAATTTTATAAGAATTGGCCACAAGGGGGTGCTGTGATGAATTGATTTACTTTTTGTTGATATTTCAGGTGGCTTGTGGCCTAGAATCTGAATCCAATATACCTGAATCTAAAGATTATACAGTACTTCCAGCAGATTGACACAGTCTCTCTAAATTGACAGTGCAACTGCTTGATTAGGGTTGGGAAGCACTGTTCCAGGCACAACTAATAAAAAATAGTCAAGGTGCATGGTCAAGACATCACAAAACCTAGCGGTATTTTTAATATTGGAACAGTCAGCTTCTGTTGTGAGGCGGCACTGTCCCGACCCGAGCAGCTGCATGAAAGCCAGCTGAAATTGGTCAACAAAACAGATGAATCTACAGGATCTTTCCTTTCAAAGTTGTCTGTTTTGGTTGTGTTCTTCACACATGCTTGGACCCCGATGACTGCTACCTGTAGCTGCATTTCATGCATTTTCTGCACTACAAAGTGATTTAGCAGTGCTTTTAAAACATTGCACTTGTCTTTCTCTCTGACCAAACAGAGACGTCAAATGCATCACTACTGACCAATGCAGAGAAGATCGCCACCATCACCACTACACACACACCTCAGAGCAACACAGAGCCCAGGTGAAACACACACACACACACACACTTAACTATGATCTGTACAACATTTGTATGGATGTATGTATGCACTGATTTAGTAATGATACTCATAATAATGATAACATGACTGTTCCTTTCTATTCATCCAGCAGGAATAACAAACCCAAACAAGGTCTGACCCAACCAGCAACCTACAGTCAGGTGAGAAGCTCTACATTATACCAGCAAACAGAAAAGGTTTGATTATGCTTCAGTCTGTATTGTGTGTGCTGTGTTGAGCAGTGATACACACAGAATCTAGATGAAGACGGACTGGTTTTGAAGTCCTGCTAGCAGATTACTAGTTGGTTTGTTTTGCTTTTGTTGTAACTATCTGTTCTTAAGGCTGAAAATATGCCCAGAGTATTCAGACCCATTATTATTATTTTTTAAACATTTTGCAGCCTTATGCTAAAATGCCAACAAATCAAAAAGATGTGAGATCACTGCACTCAACCAATACTAGGTTGTGTAGATCAATAACAATTGTAATGAATTGTATGAAAAGTACAGGATCTTCACTGACTTGTGATTTGTAGATTTTTTTACATACATCAAGCACAAATGGAACAATGGGAATGCTAAAATGCCTAAAAGAAATGTTCACATCAATCTTCAGTCCACACTGAATGGACAAAACAAAACACAGATTTGCTGATTTATTAAGAAGACCAAAAACACTGAAATAACGCATATGTAACTTTAATCCTAACCCTACAATGAAAAACATGATCTATTTTTTTGTTATCATTATCAATTTATAATTTTTTAAAAGTGTAACAATGTTCTCCTTTTTAAAATGTAAATGTGTGTAAATGTCAACATCGTATGTCTAAAGGATTGAAGAATCTGCTATTTATTCCATCCTGATCAGATATTAAACACAAATATCCTAATTTATGTCTCCAAGATAGTATATCGATCTGGAGACGAGCTTTGTATTCTGCTGATTCTGAGCTTTGTAGGCTGAACAGTTTATTTTATTTATTTATTTATTTATTTATTTTTTTAATTCATTAGCAAATGACAATGTAACATATTCTTTGACCGTCTGTACATGCAGGCAATACATGTTTGGCAAGAAGAAACACGTGAGGTCTATTTCTAAAGAGCAAAAGCCTCCATCTGATCATAGTACTGTCTAAGAGAAACATCTTACAGATATATCATAAAACTGAATTTTAAAAAGTGTTTTTTTATTATTACACCTGTCTCAAAAAGTCCTGTTTTAATTGTAGTTAGCTTATATTACTCAGAAGTCTGTTGGGTAAGTGCACGTACTGTAAAATTACCAAGAAAAAAAAAAAAAAAAAAAAACAGAAACTAGTTGTCAGGTTTGTTTAGTGATTTAATTGTGTTTGTGTGTTTAGGAGGCAGAGTATTATTCGGTTGATCTGGAAAGGGAGAGTAAAGGTTTCGGCTTCAGTCTGAGAGGTGGAAAGGAGTACAACATGGATCTGTACGTGCTGCGATTAGCTGAGGATGGAGCCGCTGTCAAAAACGGCAAGATGAGGGTAAGAGGAGATGCACTGACACACGTTCTGCTTGACATCTGTTATGTGAGTGCTTTAATCAGCCGCGTCGTGGTCAACATTAGAAAATAATGCTCAGTCTTAACCTCAGATATGATCTGTCACCATCCGACTGTCATTTCTGTTAGGATCTGTCAAAGCATAGACAAGATTAAAACTCTTTTCCTGCTACACGTGTTGAATTTAAACCACATTTTTACCCAGTATTTGTGTGTTAAAAATACAGTTTTTTTCTTGTTTGCTGGTTCATCTCTTGCTCTTTGCACTATGTCAGCACTAGCAGCTCAGCTCTGCCTCTTCTCCATGTTATCCTCCTCTTTCTACCCTCTACCTCTTCCTCTCAATCCATGTCATTAGGAATTTGTGTGAAATTAATAAATGTGTACTGAACATGACATGAGAAGAACTGTAATGAAGCAGGCACTTCAGCCTTCTGAACTGCTTCTGTAAATACTGATGATTAGAAGGGTGCAAGATCATATGAAAAAGTCTTTATCAAAGTGTTCATGCGATCCACAATGACCTTTATCACGCAGATTTTGAAAGTTCTGATCTATTGTTTTACTCTCACCTGAAAATTGCTCTACAAAGCAATGTTGGAAGTAACCAGTGGTGTATAAAGTATTTGAAGGCCATACTCAAGTAAAAGTACAGATATCTTACCAAAAAATGACTTTGGTAGAAGTTGAAGTCACCGTTTAGAATATTATTTTTGTAAAAGTCTTAAAGTATGTGATATTTATTGTACTTAAGTACGAAAAGTATTTTTAAAATCTTAAACGTACTTAAGTATTGAAAGTAAAAGTACAAGTAAATACAAAATGGAAAAGAAGCAAATAAATATATATAAAAAATATTCATACAGCTTGAGTGGCAAGATTGTGTTCAATTTTAACCCTTTCTTCCATTTTGTATTTTTGAGTAAGATTAAGAAGCACTTCATCCGTTTCATTCCAACATAAGAAAACATTTCTGGAATCTGAAATAGCATTTAGATGTATTTACACAGTTTATGTATCTCAGAGGGGACATGGATGCATTTAAACTGCAGTTACAGATGCAGAAATAGGCCTAATGTTTTGTTTTTAACATAAAACATTGAATACTGATATTTGAAATAATTTAAAACATGAAAAAAAAATAGTCGAAATGTGAAATTAAAACCGCCAGTAGGTGGCAGCAAGTCACTGTTAATGAGTGAGCCATTGAGATTCAACCGATTCATTCAAACGACTGATTCATTCAGAGACAAAGCATTTGACTGTGTTAATGAGTGAATCACTGAATCATTTATTCAACCGATTCGTTCAAAAAGCTGATTCATTCAATAAGTAAACACCGTCCATTGCTCAGAGATGCAAAACAGTGCTGTGATCTTTGTTTGGAACTATTTTCATTGGCAAAATTGAGCAAAAAACAAGCAATATTATGTCTAAAATGTGAGTCACTTATTGCTGTACTGAACTTAAAATGATTATTAAATCTGTTTATGCTGATATCTGCAGAAAAATGGTATTCTTTGTGTGATATAGATATAGAAGTTAACTATATTTAATTATATAAATATAAAAAGCATACAGAAGCATTTTTGCCATTTAGAATGCCTGGAATTTTGAGTTTTAATAGACTAATAAATCAACATGCGTGCACTGTGTCATTTGGTGATATAGCCTACTTGAAAATGTCAGATCGCACATCATTACAACAACACTTACCATATGTTCACAGACGATGCTGTATATCGCACACCCCAGACTCGACTTCAGTGGAAAATGAATCATCCACAGTTGTTGTTGGGCACTTGTTTGCACATGAGCAAAGGTGTTTTTTTAGGAGTCTAACTTGCAAACGCCAGACCACTGATTCATTAAACCTTCTTTCCTGCAGTCTGTGTTCTTCTGACTATTTTGTAGTAAGTAACAAATATGCTTCGGGGAAATGTATCGGAGTAAAAGTATACAGTACATTTTAATTTGGAAATGTAGTGGAGTAAAAGTAAAAGTTGGCTGAAATATAAAAACTCAAGTAAAGTATAGATACTTTCAAAAAATATTACTTCGTTACAATACACCACTGGAAGTAACCAAGGTTGAAGAATACACATTACTAAAAACTGAGCAACATACTTTAAAAAAGTGTTTACTTACTCTCATTAATCATTAATTCAATTTATAAAAATGTAATTATCACCCTTTATGACAGTCTGTACATGTAAAAAACTAATTTCATTTCCCCACTGATGAAAACATTTCATCTGAAGAACAAGCATACGTTATTCTTAAATGAAAGAAAAGTCCACATTTTTTCTTTGTACGAAACAAAAACGCTTTTCTCTTGTGTGCCATTGATATAAAAGAATGAAAGGGGCATGAAATATACAGTCAGGTCCATAAATATTGGGACATCGACACAATTCTAACATTTTTGGCTCTATACACCACCACAATGGATTTCAAATGAAACGAACAAGATGTGCTTTAACTGCAGACTGTCAGCTTTAATTTGAGGGTATTTACATCCAAATCAGGTGAACGGTGTAGGAATTACAACAGTTTGCATATGTGCCTCCCACTTGTTAAGGGACCAAAAGTAATGGGACAGAATAATAATCATAAATCAAACTTTCACTTTTTAATACTTGGTTGCAAATCCTTTGCAGTCAATTACAGCCTGAAGTCTGGAACGCATAGACATCACCAGACGCTGGGTTTCATCCCTGGTGATGCTCTGCCAGGCCTCTACTGCAACCGTCTTCAGTTCCTGCTTGTTCTTGGGGCATTTTCCCTTCAGTTTTGTCTTCAGCAAGTGAAATGCATGCTCAATCGGATTCAGGTCAGGTGATTGACTTGGCCATTGCATAACAGTCCACTTCTTTCCCTTCAAAAACTCTTTGGTTGCTTTTGCTGTATGCTTTGGGTCATTGTCCATCTGCACTGTGAAGTGCCATCCAATGAGTTCTGAAGCATTTGGCTGAATATGAGCAGATAATATTGCCCGAAACACTTCAGAATTCATCCTGCTGCTTTTGTCAGCAGTCACATCATCAATAAATACAAGAGAACCAGTTCCACTGGTAGCCATACATGCCCACCACCACCATGCTTCACTGATGAGGTGGTATGCTTAGGATCATGAGCAGTTCCTTTCCTTCTCCATACTCTTCTCTTCCCATCACTCTGGTACAAGTTGATCTTGGTCTCATCTGTCCATAGGATGTTGTTCCAGAACTGTGAAGTCGTTTGGCAAACTCTAATCTGGCCTTCCTGTTTTTGAGGCTCACCAATGGTTTACATCTTGTGGTGAACCCTCTGTATTCACTCTGGTGAAGTCTTCTCTTGATTGTTGACTTTGACACACATACACCTACCTCCTGGAGAGTGTTCTTGATCTGGCCAACTGTTGTGAAGGGTGTTTTCTTCACCAGGGAAAGAATTCTTCGGTCATCTACCACAGTTGTTTTCCGTGGTCTTTCAGGTCTTTTGGTGTTGCTGAGCTCAACGGTGCGTTCCTTCTTTTTAAGAATGTTCCAAACAGTTGTTTTGGCCACGCCTAATGTTTTTGCTATCTCTCTGATGGGTTTGTTTTGTTTTTTCAGCCTAATGATGGCTTGCTTCACTGATAGTAACAGCTCTTGGATCTCATCTTGACAGTTGACAGCAACAGATTCCAAATGCAAATAGCACACTTGAAATGAACTCTGGACCTTTTATCTGCTCATTGTAATTGGGATAATGAGGGAATAACACACACCTGGCCATGGAACAGCTGAGAAGCCAATTGTCCCATTACTTTTGGTCCCTTAACAAGTGGGAGGCACATATGCAAACTGTTGTAATTCCTACACCGTTCACCTGATTTGGATGTAAATACCCTCAAATTAAAGCTGACAGTCTGCAATTAAAGCACATCTTGTTCGTTTCATTTGAAATCCATTGTGGTGGTGTATAGAGCCAAAAATGTTAGAATTGTGTCGATGTCCCAATATTTATGGACCTGACTGTATATACGCCAGAATGACTGAATGTCTGTCGGGGGAGTCCAGGGCTGCTCCTGGAGGACTGCACCTAAACTTGACAAACTCTGCAGTTCTCGAAGCAAAACACAGTCGAATAATAGCTGCTTAAACTGTTAAAATGAGAAGTGAACTTATAGATCAGCAGATGTTGTAATTGAAATGAGCATTGTCTTTAGTAATGACCAGCAACTGCAGTCTGTGATGAATATCAGTTTATTTAGGTCACTGATGAATGTCTTATCATTAACCAAAGCCTTTGGTCCACTGAAGGAGCCTCTTTTGTCTTCCTCACTTGCTCTTTCCACAGCTGACCAGAGACAATTTCATGCTGCTATGCTGAAAATGATCCGGTCCTCTTTAAAACCACAGACCCTTGATGTTCAGATGCACACGCCAGCTGCTCATTCATTTCTTTGTTCATTTCATTGACCTTTTTCTTCTTGTTCATTTTCTCAGAGAGAATTCAGATAATGTTCTCCTACGTGTCACTCAAGGAAAGGCAGTGTTTTTTGGCAGGTTGATTTTTGATTCGTTAACCAGTAACACAAGTGTAATGTTAAAAGTGTATGTTTTCAGCTTTTAACAAATAAGATTTTGATTTGTGAGAAGCACCCAGTTTTGTTCCTCAGCTGAGAGAAGCACCAGCCGCCGCTCGTGATGCCATCTTGAGCCTCCCATAAGCTAATGGTTGTGTCTGCCTCGTTTGCAGGTTGGTGATGAAATATTGGAGATCAATGGTGAAAGTACGAAAAATATGAAGCATTCTCGCGCCATTGAGCTGATCAAGAATGGAGGCAGACGAGCTCGACTGGTGCTGAAGAGAGGAGATGGATCCGTCCCAGAGTATGGTGCGTACCCAACAAGTAAACCTTCTGATTAATGTCTCATGCTTTTTGCATTTTGTTTGGAAGCATTCGGTCTTTGTGTTTGAATCTATCCTGAACTGTCTTTTCTTCATGTTCTCTACCATAAAATTGTTACTTCTTGGTGATCAATCATCCTCTGTTGGGTAGTCTAGAGAGTTCATCTAGAGAGTGTGATCATCAAGTTCTTCTGAACAGTCTTCAGTCAGCAAACGAAACTGTTGTCTTTTGTCTGATTGCTACATGTTTCCTTTCTCTTTATTTATCTCTGTTTCTTTCTCTTCCCAATCTCTCGTTCTCTGGTGGGCTCCTCAGCTATGATGGGCCCCCATCTCGCTGCCTGTCTGAGGAATGATAAGTTGGGAGAGCCCTGCTTCTACCTAATGGGTCAAAACCAAGCCACGGTTTGTAAAGGACGTTCTGTGTGTCAACGCTTCCAGTCACCCAGTTGCACGTTATAAGCCCCACTTAGGCGCACGTGTGTTGTCGCCCTCACCCGCGCTTCATCTCACCCCGGTGAATCCATTCTGCTGCTGACCTCTGTTTGCATGCTCAATGGATTCATGCTCCTGATGGATGCTGTTAGTGGAATGCTCTGATGCCTGTGTGATGGACAGTGTGTGGATATTGTTGACACTGCAGTGCTCTCATATCACTGATAGCACAGATGGGTGAATGTTACAAAAACTTTCAAGAACTCGCCTGGATATCCAAAAAAAAAAGAACGATAGCATTACAAAAAAATTCATTTAAAAAAAAATAATTTAACCAAAATATAGTTTATTTTGTTGTTGTTACTGATTTTAAGGTGAAATGTTACCCACAGAACAAGTTTTGTTAGATTCACCCTTGAGCAAGTAATGAAATAAGTATGAATCTGTATTTTGGACTTGTGATAAAAAGACATTTATAAAACAGATAGTTCCGGTCCTTGATTCTGATTGGCTGAGCGTGTTCGAAGCTGTTGTAAATTACTCTACAAACATACACCACGTCTGTGTGTTGCTCGGCAACCACAACCGATTCTGAGGAACTACATTGTTTGGCGGAAGAATAATGTTTTTATTAATATCATGACATTTTATTTGCTTTGTTTTATTTTGTGAAACCTTGCTACATATATGGAATAACCTTTTTATAAAAGCAATAAGCCCCGTGAAGCCGTGGTTTACAGTGAATTTATAACGGCTAAGGGGGTTTTAGGCACTCCGCTTCACATCGTGCCTAAAACCCCCTTAGCCGTTATAAATTCACTGTAAACCACAGTTTCTTGGGGGTTATTTCTTTAATATTTGCTCATCTTCAGATCAATAAACATTTATTAATCCATACAGCATAGCATCTAGTGGTCAAACAAAGTGTTGCAGTAATGACAAACAGTGCCCTTGATAAATAGAAGCAAAGCAGACAATGAATGTTTGTCCTCTAAAGCCCCGTTCACACCAAGAACGATAACTATAAAGATAACGATATTAGCGTCCACACCAGCGGACAATATTGTCTGTTTATTCTAAGCGCACACTCGTCTGCTGCTTTAAGTTCTCAAGCTCATTATAGCAGGATGGATTCTGATTGGGTGTCAATGTTTGTATCGTTCATCAGCTGAAAAAAAAAAATCATTCTGAAAGTGATTCCAATGATATCGTTTCTCTGTGCCTTTATCGTTATAGCTGTGGTGTGGACTCTGCTATTCTTTAATATTGAGAACGATTTTTAGAACTACATCTTTATCGTTATCTTTATAGTTATCGTCCATGGTGAGAACAGGCCTTAAGTCTTTAAAAATCAAACCTTTAATCTTTGACATTAAAAGCCAGCTGATAGCTGCTGTTCTGTTCATGTAGGTAAATACCATGAACCATAATGTGGATGAGAACAGTTACTGTAGCTACATATGCTGCTCATGAACAGCAGTCTCCAGGTGTAGTCCGCTGTCTTAAGACACATCTGCAAGGATTTGCCATTGCCAGTGGTTTTAGAAATGCACGTGGCACCCGATTCACCCTGTAATTTGGTAGAGTTCATTGTGAAGACATTTTCCTTAACACCCTATCTTGTTGTCACCCTGACTAGCTTTAACACCATTGTCCATTGTCCATTTGGCATATCTTTCATGTCTCAACGTAATGGCACAGTTTGCTCTAAAGCAGTCCTTCTTGAACCTGGGGACCCCAGCACTGCACATCCTCAGCCAGTTCAAGTCTATCAGTCTCTACACAGTACGGCTTTGTCTCTAACGTGATGTTTGAAGCTCAGAATGTCGTCACCCAGCGTAGTTCAAGAAGTCCTGATGGTCTGTCCTGAAAGAGTCTGGAGGTTGGAAATCGAGTGAGGTTCCAACTCTTCTGTCTGCTACTGGTTGTTGCCATTCAGTGTCCTCTTTATGATAAGGCTTGAATCTCTATGCAAACTTCTTGAAGCCCACGAAAACACAAAAAACAGAGAGTTGTGTATTTGGGAAAATAAAAATGTTCAGGAAAAATATTAAAATCTTTTAAAAAGGATAAATTTTGACTCTCTTACAGAACTAAACAGCTACCTTAGAGACCACGGGTGGCAACACAATTGTAGTTGGTCTAATCGACCCGTTAGCCACCACTCACCATGTCTTTATCATGAGATTTGGTCCCCAAAGGTTCTTGCCCATGACTGCATCCGACAGGCTCTTTAGGATTTAGGAGCACCGTATGCGCAGATTTACAATGAACATCTATTTTTGCCTAAGAATTCTACAGCTGAAGAGGAACTAATAAAATTACATAAAGACCTTCTGATCGGGTTCTAGACCTATGATATGTCTCCTCTCTGGAGGTGGTTTCCATGCATCCTGACCCTGATTTTGAGCCTTTTGTAATGCTTCAGTCAAAGCCATAACTTACATCAAAAAGGAATCTCACATAAAATGCCCATCTGCTTCAGTGAGATATGGAGTACCTGGCCTCCAAAGGACATAGACCAGGTTTTTTGGAGGAGAATCTGCTTTTTCAACCATAGCTGATGATTGTTGGTGTCTTCCAGAGGTCCAGGACATGTATGTGAACAGTAGAGTCAGAGTCACAGAGTCACCTTTATTTATATAGCGCTTTTAACAATACAGATTGTGTCAAAGCACAGTATTAAATAGGAAAATAGTGTCAATAATGTAAAATGACACGATTAAAGACTCAATTTTCAGTTAAAGGCATTTCATTATTGAATTCAGTGATGTCATCGTCCAGCTCAGTTAAGTTTAAATAGTATCTGTGCAATCTGTGCAAAAAAAACCTTGGGCTCAGTCAGGGGGCCAGTTCTCCTCTGGCCAGACGAAACCAGCTGTTCAATTCCAACTGCAGCAAAGTCAGATTGTGTAGAGTACTCATCTAGTTCCTGTGGTCTTGTCCCGATGGGTGTCTAGGTGACGAGGTCTTCACTGGGGATCTGTCTCTGGGGCTCATCTAGGTGTCCTGGTCTCTGCTGACGTTCAGGGCTGTAGAGGTCGTCTCTAGGTGCTGATCCACCATCTGATCTGAATACGGACTGGATCTGTTGGCTATGGTGAACTCAAAATGAGAAAGAGACAGACTAATATTAGCGTAGATGCCATTCTTTTAACAATGTAACAAGTACATCAGGTGTTTTGGGAACTGTTCCCGGTTCCGGTTGACCTAATTAATGCACCCTAACAATCCTTTTATGGATTTGAATATTAGAAGCATATTAGTATGTTATGTGTAAGCCAGGTTAAAGAGATGGGTCTTTAATCTAGATTTAAACTGATAGAGTGTGTCTGCCTCCCGAACAATGTTAGGTAGATTGTTCCAGAGTTTGGGCGCTAAATAGGAAAAGGATCTGCCGCCCGCAGTTGATTTTGATATTCTAGGTATTATCAAATGGCTAGAGTTTTGAGAACGCAGCAGACGTGGAGGACTATAATCCGATAAGAGCTCACTCAAGTACTGAGGAGCTAAACCATTCAGGGCTTTATAAGAAATTAACAAGATTTTAAAATCTAATTTTAAATATCTAATATGGTCATTCTTCCTGGTTCTATTAAGAACTCTAGCTTCTGCATTTTGGACCAGCTGGAGTTTATCAAGCGTGCAGAACAACCACCCAGTAAAGCATTACAATAATCTAACCTTGAGGTCATAAACGCATGAATTAACATTTCTGTATTTGACTTTGAGAGCATAGGTCACAATTTAGATATATTGCAGTTTTACAAATGCTAGAAACGTGGCTTTCAAAGGAAAGATTGCTATCAAAAAGTATGCCTAGGTTCCTAACTGATGACGAAGAATTGACAGAGCAGCCATCAAGTGTTAGACAGTTTTCTAAGCTATTACATGTGGGGGTTTTAGGTCCGATAATTAACACCTCTGTTTTTTTCAGAATTTAGCAGTAAGAAATTACTCGTCATCCAGTTTTTTTATATCGACTATGCATTCCGTTAGTTTCTCAATTTGGTGTGTTTCACCAGGCCGCGAACACCGTGTAACACCGTGTTTCCTGAAGATATTTCCCAAGGGTAACATGTAAAGCATGAAAAGTAACAGCCCTAGTACTGATCCTTGAGGTACTCCATACTGCACTTGTGATCGATATGATACCTCTTCATTCACTGCTACGAATTGATGGCGGTCAGATAAGTACGATTTGAACCATGCTAATGCACTTCCACTAATGCAAACAAAGTTTTCTAGTCTAGTCAAAAGAATGTTGTGGTTGATAGTGTCGAACGCAGCGCTAAGATCCAGTAGCACTAATAGAGAGATACAACCATGATCAGATGATAAGAGCAGGTCATTTGTAACTCTAATAAGAGCAGTCTCAGTACTATGATACGGTCTAAATCCTGACTGGAAATCCTCACTGATACCTTTTTTCTCTAAGAAGGAATATAATTGTGAGGATACTACCTTTTCTAGTATCTTTGATAGAAAAGGGAGATTCGAGATCAGTTTGTAATTAACTAGATCTTTGGGGTCAAGTTGTGTTTTTTTAATGAGAGGCTTAATAACAGCCAATTTGAAGGTTTTGGGGACATATCCTAATGACAGTGACGAATTAATAATAGCCAAAAGAGGATCTATGACAGTAAAGTGTGTGCTGTCAATAGAGTCGATAGTGTGTGAAGTTCCCCATCTGGGAATGATGAATCGAGCCAGTACAGCAATGCCTTTCTTAGTGGGGAAAGCTTTAGCCCACCCTGATTACCCTTGCATTTCGGAAGAGTTACCCCAAGAGCAATCGGTGGAATTGGGATGCTGAGTTGTGTGCTTGGTCTTGATATTATGCATTTGCAAATCTCATTTTACAGATTTTTTCTAAAACTGTTTGTCCATTGAACTTTACTAAAGTATGATCATATATGAGAAACACCAAGGTTTTTGGAGCTACTATCCATTGTTGATGCCTCCGAATGATATCATTTGACAATTTGCAACAATTTTCAGTCCACTCCTATTTTTTTTTAAATCGCTGATTTTTCATCTCACTCGTGTCTGTAAATGACACACTTTAGTAGAGACTTCTGCCGTTCTTGTGGTGGCGAGACAGCCCCAATCGTGTTCCAGCTCCTCATTCAGGGAACGTCACTTCTCGTACTCCCCAGAATTTTGGAGTCAGAGTGGCACTCCCGGGCTGAAGGCTTCTAGCAGAAAGCGGATCTGCGGACCGTCATTCTTGCTGGATAGTCCTCGGCTAGAACGTCCTGATACCTATGGCCCAGGACTTCTGAGGGCTGGCCCCTCTGGGCATTACACGGTGCCCGTCTCTCCTCAGTGCCTTCAGGAGATCGGTCCGCCAACCCTGCCAGTGTTCCAGGGCGCGGCAGTCTCCAGTGAGCGCTTCTATCAGTCTCTTCCGCCCGGAAACGTAATGGAGCTGACAGGCTCGCCACCACTTCGGAGGTCTCTAGAGCAGCTAGATCGGCCATCACCTGCCGGTTCTCCGCTTCAGGGCACCGAGCTAGCCGCTCTAAGTACACCAGAGGCCAGTCTTGAGAGTCTGGTTCCCTTAGTAGGTCACCTGGCGGTGTGGGAGCCCCTGCCAAGCGTGTCTCGTTGGGTCCTGCCTGAGCAGGCTCTGGTTCTATCAGTCTAGTCTTCCTAGGAGATGATGCGGATTGGAGTTTCAATAGGAGACTTCAGCTGAGGCAGTCCTGATGCCCATGGCCCAGGATTTATGAGGGCAGGCCCCTCTGGGGAAGAGCAGGGCACACCGCATTACACGGTGCCCGTCTCTCCTCAGTGCCCTCAGGAGATTGGTCTGCCAACCCTGCCAGTGTTCCAGGGTGCAGCGGTCTCCAGTGAGCACTTCTCTGTCTTTTTTTTCTGCCCGGAAACGTAGCGGAACTGAGAGGCTCGCCGCCCTTTGGGGGTTTCTAGAGCAGCTAGAGCGGCCATCCCCTGCCGGTCCTCCACTTCAGAGCACCAAGCTAGCAGCTCTAAGCACACCAGAGGTCAGTCTCAAGAGACTGGTTCCAAGTAGACTATTTGGCAGCGTGGAAACTACTGCCAGATGTGTCTCGATGGGTCCTGCACACTGTAGAACGAGGCTATCGCATTCAGTTCAGCGCTCCGCCGCTGCCTTTCAACGGGGTCCTTCCCACACTGGTGGGTCCCGAGCAGGCTCTGGTAATGGAACAAGAAGTGAATACTCTCTTGAGGAAGGAAGCCATCGAGGTGGTCCCTCCTCTCGACAGAGAGTCCGGGTTCTACAGCTGTACTTCATTGTTCCCGAGAAGGATGGGGGGGTTGCGTCCTATTTTAGATCTAGTCAACTGAACCGCTCAGTCATGCGATTGAAGTTCAGGATGCTCTCTTCGAGCAGGTCGTGTCTCAAACCAGGTCCGAGGACTGGTTTGTCACGATCGATCTAAAAGACGCATACTTCCTATCTCCATCCTTCCCCATCACAGGAAGTTCCTGAGGTTTGCTTTGGGTGCAAAGCGTACCAATATCGGGTTCTTCCCTTCGGCCTTGCACTCTCACCCCGCACTTTCACAAAGTGTGTGGATGCTGCTCTGGCTCCGCTGTGACTCCAGGGCATCCACATACTCAACCACATCAACATTTGGTTGATATTAGCTCAGTCAGAGCGGATGGCGGTTCGGCATTGAGATGTCATTCTCGCTCACATGAAACAGCTGGGGTTAAGACTTAATGCCAGAAAAGTGTGCTTTCTTCAGTACAGAGAACCACTTATCTGGATGTGGTGTGGGATTCAACCACGATGCAGGCACGTATGTCCCCTGCTCGGATCGAGTCGATCCTCACGTCAGTCAAGAGAGTGAGAGAGGGCCAGTCACTCACCGTCAAGCAGTTTCAAAGACTGCTGGGTCTGATGGCAGCTGCATCCAACGTGATACCTATTGGCCTGCTGGACATGAGACCCCTACAGTGGTGGCTCAAGACCAAGGGGTTCTCCCCGAGGGGAAACCCGCTCCGCATACAAGGTCACGCAGCGATGCCTATGTGCCTTAGACATGTGGAGGAAACCTTGGTTCTTGTCTCAGGGCCCGGTGCTGGGAGCTCCTTGTCGCCACGTAATGCTAGCGACAGACGTGTCCCTCACCGGTTGGGGAGCGGTCATGAGTGGCCACCCTGCCCGCGGTCTGTGGAGCGGTCGCCATCTCACGTGGCACATCAACTGGCTGGAGATGCTGGCCATGTTTCAGGCTTTGAAACACTTTCTCCCGGACCTGAGAGATCGTCATGTGTTGGTGCGCACCGACAACACTGCATTGGTCTCTTATATCAACCACCAGGGAGGCCTGCATTCACGCCCCTTGTGCAAGCTGGCGCACCAGATCCTTGTGTGGTCCCAGGGCAAACTCCTCTCACTGAGAGCAGTGCACATTCCTGGGCATCTCAATATGGGAGCAGACATCCTGTCGAGGCAGGGGCCGAGACCCTGGGAATGGAGGCTTCACCCAGAGGTGGTGAAGCAGATATGAAGAGTTTTTGGCCACAGCTCCACTGGGGCTGGATGCCTTGGTACAGACTTGGCCGAGGCTTCGTCTGTACGCCTTTCCCCCAATCGCTCTGCTCCCGGGAGTTCTAGAGAGAGTGCGCTGGTACGGGGTCCGTCTATTGCTAGTAGCCCCATTCTGGCCGGGCCGAGTATGGTTCTCGGACCTGATTTCCCTCCTCAACGGCTCTCCATGGGAGATTTCCATCAGGAAGGATCTCCTCTCACAGGCGGAGGACATGATCTTTCACCCCCGCCCGGACTTGTGGAAGCTGTGGGTGTGGCCCCTGAGGGGGCACAACTCCTAGCCTCTGGTCTCTCAACTGAGGTTGTTGAGACCATCCTCCAATCCAGAGCTCCTTCAACGAGGAAACTGTATGCCCTGAAGTGGAGACTCTTCACTTCATGGTGCAGAGATTGCCAGTTTGACCCAGTTAACTGCCCAATTGGTACAGTGCTGGAGTTTTTGCAGTCCCGTTTCTCCACAGGGTTAACCCACTCCACCCTGAAGGTCTACGTGGCGGCTATAGTGGCCTACCACGCCCCTCTTGGTAGCCTTTCAGTAGGCAAGAACCCTCTAGTTACACATTTCCTCCGCTGTGTGATGAGGCTGAGGCCTCTGGCCAGAGAAGTTTATGCTAAGTGGTGGATCAGGATGCTATTCCATATCCTCGAGTCCTCTGATCTCCCCTCACCTTTGGGGGTCAAGGTTCACTCGACTCATAGTACGGCGGCCTTCAAGGCCTTTCTGCAGGCGTGCTTATGCAGGACATCTGCAACGCTGTGGGAAGGTCCACGCCCCTCACGTTTGTCAGGTTCTATGACCTAGTTTTGCGAGCCACTCCTGGCTCTTCTATTCTCTTGTCATAGCTGTGCTCTTCCACACTAGGCAGGGATTTGCAAGTCTGGCGGCATGGGCATCTCGTTCCTCTAGCGTTTCCGACGCAGCTCAAGTTCCTGAAGGGGAATGCCCCAGGTTACGTACACTATATTGCCAAAAGTATTGGGTCACCCCCTTCTAATGAACAGGTTTGACTACTTTAGTAATTTCCATGAGTACAAATCTTAATGTTTAAGTGTGTAATGATATTCTAGGGAATTATGTGCTTCTAATTTTAAAGCAACAGTTTGGACGACCCTTTTCTATTCTAACATGACAATGCCTCTGTGTATAAGGCAAGGTTCAAAAAGAAATGATTGATTCAGTCAGTGTTGAAGAACTTGACTGGTCTGCAGAAAGCCAAGTCGTAATCCAAGCTGAAAACCTCTGGTGTGACTTTAAATGCAGACCTTGAGCCAAAAACTCTTTACCAAACACCAATGACTTGTACATACACTATATGGACAAACGTATTGGGACACCCCCTTCTTTAGAACAGAAAAAGGCACTTCCAAAACGGTGGCAACAAAGATGGAAACATAATGCATGTATTTAAAAATTGTATTTCCATCTCTGTTACAACAGTTTTGGAAATGTCTAAAATGACTGTACCCATATGTACAAGTCATTGGTGTTTGGTGATGAGTTTTTGGCTCAAGATCTGCATTTAAAGTCACACCAGAGGTGTTCAGCTGGGAATAGGAACTGGCTTTCTGCAGATCAGTCAAGTTCTTCCACACTGACTGAATCAATCATTTCTTTTTGAACCTTGCATTATACACAGAGGCATTGTCATGTTAGAATAGAAAAGGGTCCTGTCCAAACTGTTGCTTTAAAATTAGAAGCACACAATTCCCTAGAATATCATTATATGCTTAAACATTAAGATTTGTACTCATGGAAATTACTAAAGGAGTCAAACCTGTTCATTAGAAGTGGGTGACCCAATACTTTTGGCAATATAGTGTATGTAACCATGGTTCCCCGAGCGACCGAGATGCTGCATCTCAGGGCCATACTTCCGGGATCCATACTAGAGTTTGCTTCATTCCTAGAAGCTAACGCCGACCGGTTGCACTTCACGTGCTTTTAAGCTTCCTGGTCGTTACGTCACCCGCCCGTGACGTCTCGCCCATCGATTGGACTGATTACACACATGATTCAGAGCATGGTATCGCTGAAGGCGTTCCTCTAGCATTTCGACGCAGCGTCTTGTTCCCTCGGGGAACCATGGTTACATACGTAACCTGGGACGTTTTGCGTTTTCTTGGTCAGTTTCCACTTGTGTAGTTTATTTGTTTATGAATAAAACACGAGTAGGTGTGTCCAAACCATTGCCTGCTTGTATAGATGTTGCTGTATGAAATGTTTGCTTTTATGCTTGATCACATGAAGTGCTGTCTGTTTGTTCAAATTTTGTCTGACGTCTTAACTGTTAATAGCCAAGTGTTTTTAGCAGCCTAACGTAATGCCTTTCTTCATTCATTTCCAGATGGCCCAAATGACAACTACCCTCCCTCACCCGGGCCACAAAATCATTCGGAAGTGAGGGCCTTGCTGGCCAGCGGCCCCTTTCATCATCCGTCCGAGTCCAGCTATACATCAGAGTATCACACACCATCCCAGCCCAAGCAGCACCATCCGAAAGACTGGCAGCACAATCAGGCGAGGGAACGAGAGAGGGACGGCAGCACAGGACTATATTCCAGCGCTCTGCACCAGCCTTACTGGAACAACCGTCCCGGCCCCTCGCCATCCCCTGACAGCAGCAAAAACAACTCCCACCACAAGGTCAAGAAGTCCGAGTCCGAGGGCGGCATCGCTAAGCTCTTCAAAACATTGAGGAAAGAGGGTGGATTTGGGAGGAAAACGTCCAACCAGGATCTCCTGAGGCGAGGCCGCAAACCATCCATAGACACGCAGAGTAGCGCTGAGTCTCAGGTGCGCAGCGGGTCCTTGGATCGCTCCTCCACCCGGAAGCGCAACACCTCTCCAGACCGCCATAGGGCCAAGTCCATGGACCGGCGTACGACACGCTCATATAAAGATCGGTCCCCTGAGCGAAGCTATCAAGCCTCTTCCCAGGACCTGCTGTGCCAGATCTCCACTCCAGAAAGGCATGTTCGGCCCCAGAAAGAGCCCCAAACTCCCAGCAGGAACTACAGCAAAGAGGGCTACTTCACGTCCACCCCAGAGCGATTCCACAAACCCACGGCCCATACTCTCGCACGCACTCCTGAACGTGGTTTAAAGAACAGGAATGTTCTGTTCAACAGCTCTCCATCCAGTCAAGCTGAGAGACAGGGATACTTCGTCAACGGAGCCTCGGAAAGACGCTTCCACAGGAGATCGGACAGCAGCAGCGACGGAAGTTACCTGGAAGAGGGTGCGACTCCACAGCTTAGGGATTATTACAACGCACTGAAAGTCAGTAGCGCAAACGGGAGCCTCGTCCAGAACTCTCCGAGCAAGAGACGGCTTTACAAGGAGAACCACGCAGACCTCAGCATCTGAGCTCCACAGGGCTGAGCTTCACCACAGCGGAACAAGGCTCCTTTTTTTCTAGGTTGCATCTGTCCATTGTTTTTATATGTTGTGTTGCGAGTGAGATCCGTGTTTTGTTAAAAGACAGACCTTTTTTTCCAATATGCGTCTACTTTGTGTGTCCTCTTTTCTCCAAATTGAGATTTGCTGAACCAGAGCACAAGCATTCAACGTTTGTTTCTTTGTTTGTACATTTTGATAGATGTGTGGCAAAACCTGAACTCAGACTATGATGCTACTGTTTAATTGAGTAATATATATTTAAGCTGTATATTTATTTTGAACTGAAATGTAACTCGATGGGATGTCCAGATGAAAAAAAGCATCATTCAGTCTTGGTCTGTTGTATAATATTTGACTTTGTTTGTCCTAACGCTGCACTGGACTGAGGCATGAGCCGCCCATTAGCAAAAAAGAGGGGGAAAAAATGAAAGCGGAAAAATATTATCTTGTGGCACAATTTTTTTTCTTTTTCATAATCGCCAGAACTTAGACTAAAGGCACATATGCACAGTTGAGCGAACTTGACCCAAAATTAGCTTAAATCAAGCTATTTTAGGAATGAATCAGATGCTTTTTAAAAGTGAATTCATGGGGCTGTACGTTTTATCTGTATGTCAGTGTGTTCCTTGGGAATCGAACCACTGGCCAGTTGAGCTACAGGAACATACAGTGCCCTCCACTAATACTGGCACCCTTGGTAAATCTGAGCAAAGGTGGCTGTGAAAATTAATCTGCATTGTTTATCCTTTTGATCTCTCATTCAAAAAATTCACAAAATTCTAACCTATCATTTAAGTAAAACAACTGAAAGTGGGGAGAAAATATCATGATAAAATAAATGTTTTTCTCCAATGCATGTTGGCCACAATTATTGGCACCCCTGGAAATTCTTATGAGTAAAATATCTCTGAAGTATATTCCCATTCATATTTACATTTTTTTTAGCATACCAGGGAGACTAGGAGCATTGAAAATCCACATTTCCACCATCAGGGCAATAATTAAGAGGTTCCAATAAACTAAAGATGTTACAAATCTCTCTGGAAGAGGACATGTGTCTATATCGTCCTAATGCACGCTGAGGAGGAGAGTTTGAGTGGCCAAAGATTCTCCAAGGATCACAGCTGGAGAACTGCAGAGATTAGTTGAGTCTTGGGGTCAGAAAACCTCAAAAAAATAAAATAAAACAGCCCCTACATCATCACATGTTGTTCAGGAGGGTTTCAATAAAAATTCTCCTCGCTCATCCAGAAACAAACTCCAGCATATTCAGTTGTCAGATATGACTGGTACTTCAAATGACACTGGCTTCTATGGTCAGACGAAACAAACAAAAAAAAAAAGAGCTTTTTGGCAGCAAACACTCAAGATGGGTTTAGTACAAACAGGGATAAAAAGTACCCCATGGCCACGGTTAAATATACTACTGGATCTTTAATTTTGTTGGCCTGTTTTTCTGCCGGAGGTCCTGGGCATCTTGTTCAGAGGCATGACATCATGGATTCTCTCAAATACCAACAGATAAAAAATCTAAAGCTGATTGCCTCTGTTAGAAATCTTATAATGGGCTGTGGTTGGATCTTCCATCAGGACAGTAATCCAAAACAAACATCAAAATCAACACAAAAATGGGTCACTGAGCACAAAATGAATCTTTTGCCATGGCTGTCCTAGTCCTCTGACCTGAACCCTATAGAAAGTGAATGAGGTGAACTAAAGAGGAGAAGCACCAACATGGAGCTGTGAATCTGAAGGATCTGGAGAGATTCTGCACGAAGGAATGGTCTCTGATCCCTTATTAGGTGTTCTCCAAACTCTTCAGACATTACAGGAGAAAACCCAGGGCTGCTATCTTGGGAAAAGGACGTTGCAATAATTGGGTGCCAATAATTGTGGCCAATATGAACTGGAGAACACAATGAGATTTCCCCCCCCCCCCCCCCCCCCCCCCCCCCCCACATTCAACTGTTTTACTTCAATGATAGGTTAGAATTTTGTGAATTTTTTGAATGAAAGATCAAAAGGATAAACAATGCAGATTTATTTTCACAGCCACCTTTGCTCATATTTACCAAAGGTGCCAAGATTAGTGGAGGGCACTGTAGCTAATACATGCAACTACGAAAAAACACTGGATATATGACATGTGAGAACATTTCTTCGTGGCCGTTCTAATTCACAGTCATTTTAAGCAAAAGTCTGAAGTAGTTTGAATTGTCACTTACATGCAGCCACATTTACCTCCATAAAGTAAAGTACCAAAGGCGATTGAAATGCTTTGAACGAATGGAATCCCTTAACAAGCTTGTGAAAATAAATGACACATCGACGCAGCACACATTTTGAGCTGAATGTAGAGTTACAGCACAGAAGATTCAGGTCACCAGTTCCGATCCAAAAGACTACGTGAAAACAGCACCTGGCGCAATCTGCCAATCTGAGCCACCACTCGTTTTCCGTCACGCTCTCGAGAGCCACTGAGCTTCGGTGATATGCAGATGCAATCCATGTTTGTTTGGGAACACAGCTGTTTCATGCATTTTGACAGGACCGTAATCTCTCAACCAGGAACGAGAACAGGGAATTCCTTCAGCGTCATCTGAATAGTACTGTATCAAAATGAGCGTATCAGCTGCTGTCTTTTGTACAAATTTATTACTGTATGTATTCAAACCTGTGTAGGTAATGATACCGTTGCCTTTTCTCTGTACAAAAAAGAATTTATGAAAGATGTCAACCTTGAAGAAGATGCGAATAAGTTTCTACTCTGCTCACTGGGACTATGGGTAACGTGTGTACTCAGAATCAGGAGTATGTAAAGTTGTATTTTTCCCTCTCACTGGGAAGGATGGGAAACTGATTTTTTTCAAGGAAGCGGGGTGAATATCTGTTGTGATGGATAGCCTGCTTTTTTTCTAGAGATCTTGTATACTGTCTGTGGTCTCTGAAAAGTTCTATGGATTTTAAATGCTTTTTTCTGTCTATAAAAACAGTACATGTATATGGTCTATTTTTTTTAATGAAACTATGCATATATAAATATATATAAAAATTGTGCATTGTCCATAACTCTATTTGACTCATGAAATTACACATAACATTAGTCTAAGTTCAAGTAGACGTGGACTTACACAGTAAAGCTTTTTTTTTCTTCTTCTTGTTTGGATGGATCACAATATATATGTAGCTATCAAAAAGAAGTCTGTGAATGCTATTTTTATTATCAAATAAAGTTTTCCATACAAATTCACAATTCTGTGTTCATAGTGTTGGTATGAAATTACACCATATATTTCAAAAACCAAATGGGTGTACAACTAAGCTCACGTGATACCTGAACCTGAAACATGCACCATTTGCATTCCCATTTCTTGTGTTTATGTCTGGTTTACTTGGTTGCTGTTTCTTGTTTAGTTCTCCACTATCTTGAATGTAGCCTACATATCCAACTTTATTTTAGTGTACGCGTGGGCCTGATTGAAAAATACTAGTTTGCAATATCAAGCAGCATAACACAAGTCAAACAACTGGAAGCAGATCCATTTGTAACTTGACTGTCCAGTGTATAGCAGAATGAATCATAAGTCTCACACATTTACAGAAAATAGATACAATGAATACTTTCGCATTGCAAAAGGTGAGTAGCTCTGGGTCCCATCAGTTCTTTGTCATTTCCTATAACATAGTAGTCTTTGATTCATGTATTGGTTATTTACTGTTATTCTTGGATTTTTGGTTCCTTCATTTAAAGCCTGCAATTAGATGCAAGCCTCTTGTTCTCTTGTATTTCTCATAGCTGCTTTTTCCAGAAGATTTCAATGGGATTTAGATCTAGACTGCTTTAGAACACTGGACTGGTTTAGGTTAATTATCCTGATGCGAGACCCGTGCCCTTCGATGTAGGCCTCGCTTTCCAACACTGGCTCCAACATTGTGCTCCAGACCAGCTGTATTTGCCTGATTTCAACAGTACCAGAGGCAGCAAAGCAATCCGAAAAACATCCTCCATGTTTGACTGCAGGGCTTGGACAGGGCTTTTGTTTTCTGTAAACATGGAGATGGTGTGGTTTAACAAAAAGGTTTCATTTGGTCACAGTACTGTTTCTAGGCATAGGCAAGCTAGGCGGTCGCCTAGAGCGCCACCGGCTGGAGGGGGTGCCAATGAGCGCATGTACTGCCACTACATTTTAACAGGGTTGTGATCAAGAGTGGCACTGACATCCTGCAATATGGTTGTCGCCCCCACTGGATCCCCCAACTTCATTGGGCTAGAGTACTGTCAATCTGATGATGCCTGTATGCCATTTGATCAGAGCGCTGTCAATTGCTGCCTCTGATTGTTGCATGCAAAGTTTGCATTTGGAGCGCTCAAACATGCCATTAGATCAATGGGTTCTGACAGTGCTTTGGCAAGGTAATGCTTTTTTTGCCATGCAAGTTCAAAGACCAATTTAAAATATTGATACATAAAAAGTGCACAAAATCAGTATTTTTTTAGGCAGTATTTGTGGCAGTCGAGATATGTTTCATACTGGTCTAAAAGGTGTGCGTTTTTGCGCCAATGCATTGTTAAAGGTTCAGTGTGTCGTGTAATATTCTATAGGCTAAAACTTTTACAACCAAATAAAAAATATATGTATTATTAAACCGCTTTGTCGAATTTAACGCATCATACGGAAGAGTCGAAATGATGAATCAATTAATTTGCTTCCAACAGCGCTTAAAGGGAGCAGCGTCATTCATACAGAGAGCAAAGCGTCACGTTATTTAAAGGGGAAGTTCACGCGTCAATGAGTAATAAAAGAACAAGTAGTTGCATTCTGATTACTTTTGTCTGATCATGTTTTTATAGGCCTATGTAGTTTGGGGTAACAAAAGGTTTTATAGGTTTGACTGAAATAATAATGCAATAACTGACACAACAACAACAAAACAATTGAACCAAAAAAAAAAACAAACAAAAAAAAAAAACAGTTAAAGTCAAAAAGTAGCCATTGATAATATCTAAATGTGTATCCAAATCCAAATGTAATAAAATGAATTTATGTGTGATGACAATTTCTTAGCAACTAGGGATTGTTACATAGAGCTATTCAGGCATCCAGTGGCTATAATGATATCACAGATAATAAACTGTGCAAAATGTTTTATCTTAACAGTCAATTTACAAATAGGTCTAATGCGTTCAGATGTGTGGAACTCACAATGCGCTGAATTTCCGCAAATTAGTGCCGCTACTATGACAACCAATTTGAATGTGTCAAGAAACTGATGTCTGAAAAAGAAATTATATATATATATATATATATATATATATATATATATATATTGCTTGTTTACTTACCTCCTGTGTACACTCCAGCGTCTTGTCTCCATCTTTCCAGCGACTGTCTCCTCCAGCGTTTCCTGATCAGATTCTCCACTCTTACAGTGAGGTGTGTGTTTCCCCAGCTTCCATGAGTTCCTGGCAAGGCAAAAGACATTTCTTCAGTTCTCGTCCTCTATGACTATAACTATTTAAGTTTCTACTCACCTGCAATCAGCCTCATTTACACTGCTGTTCAATAAATTATACTGGTATTTACATCTAACCTGTTGTGTGAGCCTGCTTCCGTAACGTATATATATATATATATATGTATATATATATGTATATATATATATATATATATGTGTATATATATATATATATATATATATATATATATATATATATATATATATATATATATATAATAGGGATTTCGCCTAGGGCGTCAAAATGGCTAGAAACGGCCCTGTTTGGTCATGAAGGATTTTGGCATGTTCTGGCTAACTTCAGACATGGTTTTGTGGGGTCCCCCTGGCTCTCCTACCATAGGTCAGCTTTAATCTGTGTTGAGGCTGACAAAAGTGCTTTTTCCACCTGCAAACTTCCACCAAGTTTTCTCTTGCAGCCACGTCTAGTGAGGGGGGGCACTATGCTATGAGTCTTAAACGTCTTGATAACGTTGCGGACATGCATTTGTAGGCTTGAGCTTGTCCACGCTTGGCTATAATCTTGTGTCAGACCTTCTCTTTTTTGGTTATCCATCTATAACTACTTCTAGAAGGTCCCAGTAATATTATCCAGGCAATTTTAGGTTTTCTCTGTGAAATTGGAATGTAATAAGTTCTTCAGATTTTTTTGGTTTTGTTCAACTGCACACCAAAAACATAAATATTCGTATACCAAAATATGTTTTAATGTCAACATATTTCATGTCAGGTCTGGAAACATTAAGGATTATGTGGAAAAAGTACAAGGGTGGCAATATTTTTGGCCACCACGGAATCATGATGATTGCTAATTGTGTTGTCAAGCCACTCCTATCAGCAATATTTCGAGTGAGGTGTTCTCAAAGCAAGCAATGTGCCCACAGGCTACCACCTTGGGTAACACTTTAGCTTAGGGAACACAAATTCACTGTTCCCTCAATAAACCCCCAATTTGCCACTTGTTCATAGTAAGTAAGGCAGCTGTTGTAGTAGTAGTAGTTATGTTTAGGTATGGAGTAGGGTTAAGGGATCTAAAATATGGTCATGCATTAATATGTGCTTTATAAGTACTAATAAACAGCCAATATGCTAGTAATATGCATGTTAATAAGCAACGTGTTCATGTTAGTGAATAGTGTTCCCTAATCTAAAGTGTTACCCAATGTTGTATGAGGCTGTGTGTTTGTGTCCCTATTTACACAGATGCCAGTGAAAGGCAAACTATACATAATCATAATCTATTTTCACCACTCTGACCTAGAGCAGGATTAAGACGTCAGTTCTGATCCTACCTAATTCATCCACACATATCTGTCAAATCATCCTTCATAAAGCCTTTAATCCAAGGTGACAGTGAGGATTGCCCCAGTTGTATACTTGCACTGAATAACATACTGAGCCTGTTATAATATCCATAATTATGGTGCCGTTAACTGTTAAAGGAGTGTATGTATTTTTTTTTTTTTTTTAATTTCGAAACTCTGCAGTAGCTATTGTCTTGATGTTGATTAAACAGAATAGATTTAACACACAGCCTTTACTGAAGACAGTGGCGGTGGGAATATATACACCACATTAAAGCTCTCATCAGAAATCAGTATCATTTATTTAATTTAAAATACTATTTCGACATTTCGTTAACATCACAGCTCAATCAAAACATAAACAGAGCGATTTAATTTGCAAAGTGCTTTTTATTGTTACATTGCCTTGAATACATGCCTCTACAATCACAACAAAGCCAGTATAAGGAGTCCAACTGTAAGAGAGTTAAGATATTTTTCCTTTTGCTGCATTTTAGGAAGAAAAATCAAAAAAACAAAAAGAATCTTATGCACCATTACGCTGGACTTGCTGGATGTACTGAAACTGGGACATGGTCTGTCCTCTCTCAAAACTGTCTTTTGGTGAACCAATTGGGTTTTGTAAAAATACAAAAAGGAAAACTGACGGACATTTTTTTCTGCAAGTGGTAGCGGTCGCTCGTTTCCCTGGGCTGAACACTTTGTGGTCTCTGTGTCGTCGGTTGCCGTCGAAGCCCAGTGCACGTCGCTGCTTATTGAGTGTCACGGACGAGTGTTTACGCAGGGGACACAGAGCTGGAAGACACGGACGAAGCCTCGGTCTTGGATGCAGTGGTGGAGGCGCCCTCTTCCTCCTCGAAGGGGTTCTTGCCGCAGCACAGGGTGGTGATCATGCAGTTACGGAACTGCTTGTTCATGCAGATGTAGATGCACGGGTTGTAGACAGCAGCGGTCTTGGCAAAGAAGGCTGGCAGAGTCATGAAGAGAGGACCGAATTCACTTCCCTGGTGGGTGAAGATATACCAGGCCACGCTGGCATAGGGGGTCCAGCAAACCAAGAAGCCGATGACCATGATGATGACCATGCGGGTGACCTCGCGCTCGGCCCTCTGGGTGGTCTCGGACTCCTGCTGCTGGGCAGCGGCTTCTTTGACGGTGCAGACCAGGCGGCCGTAGCAGAAGAATATGACGATGAGCGGAATGAAGAAGTGCACGATGAACATGTAGATGACGAAGGACTCATTGTTAACGCCAGGTACGCGAGTGTAATAGTCGACTCCGCACGAGCACTGCATGCCCTCAGGGATGTAACGGGACCAGCCCACCAGGGGAGGCACGGCGCAGGAGCAGGCCATGACCCAGGTGAAGGCGACGCCCATGATGGCGTGGTTCTCTCCGAAGCGGAAGTTGCTCACAGGCTTACAGACCACCATCCACCTCTCGAAGGCCAGCACCACCAGAGACCAGAGCCCCATTTCACCACCCAGGGTGGCAAAGAAGCCCTCCAGGTTGCAGCCGATGCGCCCGAAAACGAAATAGCCGTGCAACGAGGTGTACATCGTCGTGGTGAAGCCACCGAACACCATGAAGAGGTCGGAAACGGCGAGGTTCAGCAGAATGTAGTTGAGAGGTGTACGCAGCTTCTTGTGCTCGATGGTGACGTACAGAGTGAGGAAATTGACGGGGAAGCCGGTGAGGATGAGGAAGAACATGTACGCAGCCAGGCAGGCGTATGCCCATGGCGCCACCAGGTAGTACTGGGGATAATCGTACGGGCTCCTAACAACGCCGGTGGCGTTGGACATAGGCACGTAGAATGCCGGTCCCTCTGTACCGTTCATGGCTGCGGTTGAATGTTGTGCTCAGCCCCTTTCTGCAGTAGTATTTGGATGGCTCGGCAGGACTGTGGAGAAACGAGGCAGGACCGTGCTACGACTTGACGGGGCGAGCGTGCACCTCACTTTATAGAGGCTCGCTTGG
The DNA here is from genome assembly GCA_039654775.1 of Spinibarbus caldwelli. Lineage (NCBI taxonomy): Eukaryota > Metazoa > Chordata > Actinopteri > Cypriniformes > Cyprinidae > Spinibarbus > Spinibarbus caldwelli. The sequence continues at coordinate 311,086 of CM077249.1, read as the reverse complement.
GATTACCTGATGTTTCCAGGCTGTCAGCACGAGTCTATTTAGGCCACAGCTAATAAAATAATCCTAGCCATCATTGCACTGCATATCTGGCAACTTATCAAGTTATTAAGGTTGTACCTGCACAAGACAGGTAAGCGGTGATATAAAAAAAAACACACACAACTGCCTTTGGGACGCAGTGGCACACTTGTACGATCACTGAATAAATGATGAACTAATTTTAACTGAAAACTGAGTGTTTACTGTTGTCTGCATGTACAGTTGTTTGCATTATTACACACTATTTTGGATTGCAACATCCAATGCAGAGGCCCCGAAAAGGATTTGGACACATTTCAAAGTGCACAATTGAAACAACAAAATTTCAAGCCAAGATAGCACACTCGCGTTTTTAAGCAAAACATTTGACAACAGAAGTTTGTACGGTTTGAAGAGATTCAAAATGAAGACACTTTCATTGGGATCATGTAAGGTATATGCCTGAGAAGAGCCACAGAAAAGTAGGTCACATTTCACACACTACAAGATCCCTAACAAATGGAATGTATACATTCAAAGTATACATGTTTTCTGGGAAGTGTGATGCCATTCTCAAACAGTTGATCTGAAGGAACCAGAATGCTCTTTAACTACTATTAAACTATTATTAACTACTATTTTAACTATTCTAAATCTATTCTTTAAAAAAGTCCCTTTTAGACTTGCACTCTGTTCATTTACTAACTGCTTGTTTTCTTAAAAAAAATAAAATAAAATAACACTAGCTTTTCTAATCTTTTTGTATTCTATTTGTTTTCTTTTTATTTATTATGCAATTAACAAAAGCAAAAAAGGCCTCGAACACTAGCTTGCTCTATTCTTTTTCTATTCTGTTTTCTATTTATTTATTATATAATTAAAAAAAATCCTTGCTGCGTGTACTGCGCTAAGCTAACTGAGACTTGTCATAGTACTTGCATATCATTGCTCTTTTGTTGACTTTGATTGCTTCCATTGTCCTCATTTGTAAGTCGCTTTGGATAAAAGCATCTGCTAAATGACCAAATGTACATGTAAATGTAAACTACTGTTCTTAGTCATCATCACATTTAATCAAGCACATGAATTCAAGAATAAGAAAATCAGGTAACACTTTATTTTAAGGTGTCCTTGTTACACGTTGCATGTACTTACTATTATAATAACAAGCATAATTACACGCCAGTAACCCTAAGATAAACCCTAATGCTAACCCTAACCATATAGTAAGTACATGCAGTTAATTAATATTACTCGGTACTTAAATATATAATTACACTGTAACAAGGACACCTTAAAATAAAGTGTAATCGAAATTCATTCATCAGTCATTTTTCATTCAGGATATTAAAACCAGTGCATTAAACAATAATTGTTATAAACTTATTTTTACTCTTGCATATTCTAGATCGTGTAGTGTCAGGTGGACTAAGGCTACCCTTGGCCCTGTGAAATGCCTGGGTAGACATGCTCAAGGCTCAGCATATTTCACACAGGTGGGTTTTATGAAGAGGATTTACAGATTACAGGAGAGTTACCCTACAACGAGGAGCCTTAATCACATTAGCTGCTTGTTAGTCTGTCTACAATCCACACTGCATGGGCTGCAGGGGAAAGATTGGCTGTAATTGGTCAGTATAGTCTCAATTAGCATTCTGTTCAACAATTGGGAAATATTTTAACATAAAATATTCACACAATCTGAAGTAGGCTACAATATACTGTATGAACTGAAAAATTTTTGTCAGTAATTTTAGTGGAGCTCAGTTTAGATTAAATCCAAACGTCCAACGTTTCAGATTTTACAGTGAAACAATTACCATTAAAATTAAAGCATTAATGTACAGACAACACATATCAGGAAAGTAGCTGTGTCGAAAACCGGTTTACAAAATGATGCAACTGTAGCAAATCTTTTTTTTAACTAATTTTCAAACTGAATTCAGCCCAATCACTGTGTACAGTAGAAAGTCAGTGATTTGTTGGTCATTTTAAAAGGCTGATATATGTTGTTCTTATCTATTTCATAATGCTGCTGCACCAGTATAAAATCACTATTGAAGTATAAAGCGTCAAGAACCATGTCCTGCTTTTTTATTATTTATTTAGTCATCGTTGGAAGTGATATGTTACAAATAGCACATGCTTACATGATCATGTTACTGAAATACAGTAACTAGAAAAATAGCTTGAGGTTCTCATATGCAAAACCCTGTTGCTACAGGATGGGCTTTCTGGGATGACAAGAAGTTTGCAGAATGCATTTGAACAGGTTCACTGTAAACAGTCGACAAATGCAGTATTTTTTTTCTTATTATTTTCACAAGATCTAATTCTTAACAGATTCTTCTGCTGGTGTAACCTAATGATTTCTGATTGGCTCCATCCACCTGTCCACCTTTTTTCCAAACTACTTTTCCTGTGCAGGGTTGCTGGGGATCTAAAATTGCAAGTGACTTGCAGAGTTATTTTTTTATGTGGGTTGTGCTTCGGCACTGCTCCTATGTGCGGACGAATCTGTAATCATCACATCAGAGTGAATCTGTCATTGTACATCAACACGACAGTAAGAAGTACATCCTACTAAAATAAAAAACAGTTTTCCCCCATGCCATCTCCAGTTTAAATAAATAACACAGAAATTATTACCTGTGTTCTGTAATTCTTGTCTGTAGTTAATTCTCCATCTAATTATTGCCTCTCTCTCAAGTACTATGTGAATGCATATTTTTTAACAGCATTTTTAACATATATATAGAGTAAATAATGCACAAATCTGTACATAAATCTTCTGTTCCAGTAAATAATGCACAAATCTGTACATAAATCTTCTGTTCCAGATTCATATACATTATTATTGTTAATTGAAAATGTAAATGTTTTAAAATAAACCATATTACTGACATTTAGAAATTGCAAGAAATAAAGTCAGTCTTGTGAATGAAAAAGTTGTAATATCTTTTTATTTTATTCTGTGGGGAAAACAGGCTTCTGTACTATTAAGCTCAGTCTTGAACAGCTGTGATTTTAACCTGGTTGAAGATATAGTAAATCAAATATGAGAGAGAGCGGGGGAAAAAGGTCATCACTGACTATGTGTATAACAACATTCTAAAGCCTGCATAGCAGAAAACATTCTCCAATGACAATGATTTTGTTTGCTTTTAGTTTGAAGAAGAGGATTGTCACGAGTTCCCTGTCACAAGTCACCTGCCCTGGATTCCATATCCCAGCATCCTCCCTGGCTTACACCTGGTTCCATTCATTGTCTTCAGTCACTATCCCCGTCACCTGGATTTCTAGTTACTCACACCTGCAGCCACTAATCAGCTCCACTATATCACTGAACTCTCCTCATCAGCTATCTGGACCTTGTCACTTTATGCTGCACTCACCTCGTCACCTCCTGGTTGCTCCTCAGTCTGTTCAATAAATTCCCTTGTTTGACCACTTACCTCTGTGTCTCCTCGCCTGTGTTGTGACAGAAGACCCGACCACAAAGATTATGACCTCAGCTGAGGATGCGCTGTGGGGTTTGCAGCAGGGCGGTCTGAGGTTGGAGCGATATGTGGAGGGTTTCCTCGAGCTCGACAACTGGGTGAGCTGGCACGAAGCCGCTCTAGGTGCGTGCTTCCTGCTGGGGTTGGATGATGAGGTTATACACTGTGATCTTCCCGTAGGTGATTTCCCCTGATCGAGCTAATTAATCTAATCCTCTTTCTTTCCGATGAAGTTGAGGAAATTCCCCAGCCTCGTCATCCCGCTCCAGCTGGAACACGCCGCGTCTCCCCAGCTCACCCCATGCAGAGAACCTCCGCATACCTCTCCAACGGCTCCTACGCCTGCCCAACCCCAAAAAACCCCCCTTCCTCTGAAGCAGCTCCATCCTCCTCAGCCTAGAGCCGTCGTCCACAGCAAAGTCAAGCCCGCCGGCAGTTAGTATGGCAAGCCCGCCGTCTGCGGGTAGATCAAGGCCGCCTTCCACCATTCCCTCGAGCTCGCCGGCAGTGAGTATGGCAAGCCCGCTGGCAGAGAGAATGGCAAGTCCGCCGGCAATGAGTATGGCAAGCCTGCTGGTCGCGGATCCCGCGCTTCCAGAGCGCCCCCAAGTGTCTGCGCTTCCAGAGCGCCCCCAAGTGTCCGCGTTTCAAGAGCGCCCCCAAGTGTCTGTGCTTCCAGAGCACCCCCAAGTGTCTGCTCTTCAAGAGCGCCCCCCAGTGCCTGCGCCACGATGGCACCTTCCTATCTTCACGCTTCCCGAGCGCCCCCAAGTGTCCACGCTTCCCGAGTGCCCCCAAGTGTCCGTGCTTCCAGAGCACCCCCCTGTGCCAGCTCCACATAAGCACCCTCTAGAGCCCGGTCCTCGGCAGCGCCCTCCTGTGCCAGCTCCACGTAAGCGCACTCCAGTTCCCGAGTCGAGCCCAGGAGAGGCCCCAGTTCCCGAGTCGAGCCCAGGAGAGGCTCCAGTTCCCTAGTCGAGCCCAGGAGAGGCTCCTGATCCCCAGTCCAGCCCAGGGAGGGCTCCTGTTCCCCAGTCCAGCCCAGTAAGGGCTCCTGATCCCTAGACCAGCCCAGTGAAGGCTCCTAATCCCCAGTCCAGCCCAGTGAGGGCTCCTGATCCCCTGTTCAGCCCAGGACGGGCTCCAGATTCCCCTTTAAGCCCAGGGAGGGCTCCAGATTCCCCGTTAAGCCCAGGGAGGGCTACAGTTCCCGAGTTAAGGCCCCTAAGTTTCCCCAATTTTTTTTTTTGGGGGGGGGTATGATGGCTTTAGCTGGAGAGGCCGGGATGGAGGCTGGGGCCACGGCCTTGAGGGCTGCACCGCCATGGCCTCCCGAGTCCTCTGCTCCACCATGGCCTCCCGAGCTCCCTGCTCCGCCATGGCCTCCCGAGCTCTCTGATCCGCCATGGCCTCCTGAGCTCTCTGATCCGCCATGGCCTCCCGAGTCCTCTGCTCCGCCATGGTCGTCCAAGCTCCCTGATCCGCCATGGCCTCCCGAGCACCCTGCCCCTCCCCATGGCCTCCCGAGCTCCCTGCACTGCCATGGCCTCCGGAGCTCCCTGCACCGCCATGACCTCCCGAGCTCCCTGCACTGCCATGGCCTCCCAAGCTCCCTGCTCCACCAGGAATCCCGGAACGGGCGCTGCCCTGGAGACCTTCCATCTCCGAACTCTGCCCCTTGAGGCCTCCAGATTAGTTATTCAATAAAAATTAGAAAATAGTGTTTGTGTGTTATGTCAGATTGTGTTTGTCTATAACTGTGAGTAAATTAAGCTCAGAAAAAAATTTGAGTAATCAGTGCAGAAATTCAGATATTATCTTGCAACTGTATGAATATTCTTGAGATCATGCCAAAACGCTTAAAAACAGCAGCTGTTAAAGTGGAAAAATGGGCTAATACTTGAAACAAGTCTATATGAATGAAATCTAGATTGTTATTTGAAATACATGAAGCTGACTGGGAATTGTAAAATAGGCCTAATAATAATAATAATAATAATAATAATAATAATAACAACAGCAGCAAAAATATACTGTACAGTAGTCAGATTAGGTCAATGTGTAATTTAGGTTTTTGTGTCGGCATCTATAATTGTGAAGATATTGCAGTGCAGGCTCAAGCCCTAAGAATATGCTGTGGTGCTTTTGGGTCATGCTTAATTCCAGCGCTCATCTGGAAATGTAGACTCAAACTGATAATGACTTATTGGATTCATTTGAAAGGACAAAATATTTCAGTAAAGACTGTGTTGAAGGAGTGTCAGGAAAATGGAAATAATAACATTAAGACCTTTGAATGACAAACAGCATTACAGAGTGTATAGTCAGGCCTACTGTGGTATCACCAAATATTCTTCCATGGCTTTATCCTGTGCTTGTAATTGATTTTCACAATTATAGAAAAAAATGGATTATAGACTGTTGTCCAGCAATATTTATAGGTGTATTCATCAATATGTAATATTTACGGATGGATCTAGAGATCCCTCTTCAGGCCACACAGCTGGTGCAGTATATATTCTAAAATAGCATTATATATATATATATATATATATATATATATATATATATATATATATTTTTTTTTTTTTTTTTTTAAACAATAATATATCTGTTTTGACAACATAATTATCTACCAGGATTTATTCTTTGCATTAACCTTTGTGGACTGTGTCGTGATTACTGTCATTCTGTCAAGTTTCGTTTCATCGCCATTACCACAGAGCTCAGCCAGTCCTGCAGCTCCGCCACTGCTGGAAGTTTGCAGCCAGAGATGGGCAGTATTTCAAATACATGTATTTGAAATACAAAATACTATTTTGTTTTTAAATACTTTTTTGCATTTAAATACATTTAATCTTAGTATTTTTGTATTTTCAAAATAAGGTACTTTGCCAATCAACCTCCTTATTAAAAAGCTGATTTCCTGCAGGGATGAGCAGTTTTTCAAATACATGTATTTGAAATAGTATTTTGTATTTTGTATTTAAATACATTTGGAAAAAAGATAAATGTATTTTGTATTTAAATACATTTAATCTTAGCATTTTTGTATTTAGTATTTTGTATACTTGTTGATCCAGAAAATCAGCAGTCTAATAAAGAGGTGATTGGCAAAAAGTATTTTTGTATTTGTATTTTGAAAAGACAAAAATACTAAGCTTAAATGTATTTAAATACAAAATACATTTATCTTTTTTCCAAAGGTAATTAAATGCAAAATACAAAATTCTGAAATACTGCCCATCCCTGTTTGCAGCTCTTCACCGTCTCCGGGGAAGCCCTGCTATGACATCGAGCCACAGGTCACACAACCTCCAGCAACGCCAGTGCAAAAGTATCCTGCGGCTCTGCATCCGGCCTCTGATCACTTCACTCCATCTCAGCTCATCAGCATGTCAGCTCCACCTTGGTTCCTTCCACCTTTGGCTCCACCAGAGACCCTCGGCCTAGTGGCTCCATCGGGTTCCCTCGTCCCACCGGCACCCCCTTGGTCAGTCGCTCTACTTTTGCCACGGATTTACAGGCCATATGCTGCGCTCCATCCCTCCACCCCTACAGCTGCAGTGGGTTCCTCCTTCCCTTCAGACTCGCCTCCGTCCTCGGTCACACTGGCATCTCCACAGTCCTTGGATGCTCTGGCTCCACCTCCAATGCTCATCGCTGCGGCTGTACCCAGGTCTCTGGAGCCTGTGACGACGCTGGGACAGTGCTGAGTGCCCACGGCCTCGTCTCCATCGGTCGACCCTCAGATGTGGGCAGCTCCTCCATCCACATCTTGGCTCCTCCCTCCCTCGACTCTGCCATGGGCTGTCAGCACTGGGAAACACTGCATCTGTGCCATCAGAAACATTCCATTTTCACCACTGGGGTCTTGCCGTCATCATCCCATCACCATCCCTTCGCCACATCCTGCCATCATCCCTTCACTTAGTAAACATCACAAAAAAAGACTGAATAAACATCACAATAATACTCTAACTACAATAAAATAAACAAAAACATATTACATAAACAATATTAAAGGCAAATTAATTGGAACACATCCACCTAAACATACAATTTAAACTCTTGCAACTAGTTTGATTCAATCTTGGATTAAAGAAACAAATTGATACCAAACGAATACATTGAAAATTACACCAAGTATGAACCATACCTGGATGGAATAAAGAGTATAGCATGAGAAATGTTGCTTCTGATATTGTATCACCTACACAAATTAAAGACCAGTTAATTAATCGGCTAAGATCACCATATTTGACCGATGCACACACATACCTCAAACTGCTGTACTCGTCAATAAAAGCATTAAATCCATCCATTCACAAAACAATTCGTAATATATTTCTGATACTTTTTACAACATTTTTGCATCTTATGTATGTAACTGAACTTCTGAGCACTTTTATAGGCCTTATATTGAGAGAGCACTGCTTACTTTTCCTCAGCGTGCTCATAGCAGACTGAGGATACAGTGGTTTTCACAAAAATGAGTTCATTAAGCCCTAGCAATCCCAATGCTCCAAATAGTAATTAAACATCTAAAATTATCTTTATTTGTACGTTTTCTGAGAGTACCCTTTTCTCTGCTCGCTTCTGGATGACTGCTGCTGCTTCTCACCATAAGTTGTAGGTCTATCGTTGCGCAGCATTCCAGCTTTTGTGAATATTCGTATCGAATTCTCAATGACATGAGTCCAAACCAGTGAAATATGATTTTAAACCCATGCTGAGGAAAACAAAACGATTGCGCTGACTGACATTTGCAAAGCGCGTGCATAAGACACACCTCTCCGAGAGCGTGCAATCTCCCTATGAAGTATATTACTGCAAAATATGTCTTGGCGAGATTCACACAGACATAATCTGTTATGTCTTACATGAACGTTTAGTTAATGGTTGGGGAAAAATCTGACCTGTAACATATTTGATCCATGCATTAGAGTAGGTCTTAACATAGATCTGTCTCAATGTTAATTAAACATTAAAAGAAAAGACGGAATCACTTGCTGCTCTTGATTAAACTACTGTTTATTTGTGTAATGGGGTGATCCCCTTTAGTGGGTGTTCCGTTCTGTGTGGGTGGAAGAGCTGGGCGGAAGTCAAGTTCACGGCCCCTTTAAAAAGCGCGGAGATTTCCCTTTATTTCCGTTTTTCTCCGGCGTGATATACAGGTTGCGTGTTGATTGTGTTGTAAGAACTATTTGATGTGCGTTAAGCATTGAGCTTGTAGTAAACGCAGTAACCTGTATAAGGTTGGAATTCTTCTCTAACTTTGGGTATGGGCCTGAGGGTGTTCAACTACATCAACGCATTTCAGGGTACGTTATCGTATTGATTTATGTTGCCGCATTGTTTTGCTGCTGTGTGGTGGCTTGACCGTGGCGCTGTGCCGCGGAGAAGTTGTTCGCCTTCTCTCAAGGGCACTTGACTGTGTGTGTGTGTGTTTAGGTCGCATTATAGCGAATTAATTTTGTGTTTGTGTGAGTGTGTGTTAGTACGTTTGTGTGAGCGCGTATGTAAAATCAACCTGTTTTGTTTTTTTTATTGATTTAATTGTATCTTTTTTTTCTAATTTGATATTTTGTTTAGTTTTGTTTTTGAGAATTGTGAGTAGCTATTGTTATCTTTGATTGTCAGTTCCCTTATAACCAATAAGGGCTATCATCTGCTGGGAGGGTTTACTGTTTTCTTTTGGTTTTGTTTGCTTTTTTGTGTGGATTGTGGTTTTGGTTATTTATTTTGAGTGAGGGTAATTTTATTCTGTTTTTTGATTTGTGGGGAAGTGTGAATTTTGGAATTTTGTTTGTATTGAAGTTACTGGGGTTTTTTCTTTTTTTTTTTCTTTCCTCTTTTTTTTTTTTTTTTCTTTTCCTCTCCAAATGTTGTAATATCCCAAGGGGTATTGATATTAAGTCAAGATGCATCATTACAGGTGGCCACTGAATATTATTCTTATGTGAAAACCGTATTGTATTTGTGATTTTGTGTTTTTCTAACGAATTGTGTTTTGTATGTTTATATTTTTATATTTAAGTATATTTAAGTGTCAAATAAAGGAGATTGTTTGTGCACCTCTCTGCTTGTTTCTTCCATTTGTTTGGAAAAACCTGTAGTTGTGAAAGGAAGAAAAAAAACAACATCTACATTATATATGTTATATATTAGGTAGAATTAGCCTCCGTTCACATTTGGCGTAGTCGGCAGGGTAGAGGTCTATTTCTCCGCTGACCAGCTGTCCTTTACACCAGCCCTGCTCGTCCTCCTCACCAAGCTTCATTAACTCTTCACCTGCATTAAAGCTCAGCTCATCAGTCTCCTGCCCTGTGTAATCATACAGCGCTTTAACGCGAACCCCGACTACCTTCTCCTCCTCGTCCACCCCGTTGGCTGCGATGTATTTTTTGGGGCTCTCTTCATCAGACCAGTCGGAGGAGTAGTCTTTACCCGCCCTTGTAGTTTCCTGTGGAGTCTTCGGGGGTTCGTCTCCCGCTGAGACAATATTAGTCAGAGTGACCACATCATCAGAATGACTGTTTCTGTCTCTTCGACTGATGGATCGCTTTGCTTCTGGTGACCACTCCTCAAACTGTGGCCAATTCATGCTCACGCCGGGCCCATGGGTGTTCCTCCACCACCTGAGGTCCTCCACGTCATTGGCTGCGTTGATGGTCTGGCCAAGATCTCGGTACAGGCCTCGAAATCCTTCATTGCTGGAGAGGTTCATGTGCTGGTGTATGTCCTGCAGCACTTCTTTAAAAAAGTGAAGCCTCTTTTTTTCTGCCTCCTGCGTGATTTCAAACACTTGCTCCATGTCTTCCATGTAACGTGGGTTACAGCGATTCAGCTTGTCCAGGGCTCTCTCATAACGCTCCTTAGCCTTCTCTGCCTCTTGGGTACATTTCTCCAGGCGATCTGTGAACTTGCGGACCTCATCTTGGGATTTGGTGGGGTCAGCCTTGGCATGAGCTTCACGGGTCAATGCTGTGCGCTCTTCCTTCCGGGCTTGGTGATAACTCTTTTTGGTAGACTCCACGTCCTTCAGTTTTCGGATCCAGGGTTTCTGGGCCTTGCGGAAGCCTTCATCAGCGTCTTTGGTTTCACGGAACCCACCAATCATTTGCTTGTGGAAGGCATCCTTCTGCCAGTTTCTAATCTTTTCGCTGTCCTCAACTAGTTTTTCTTTTAGTTCCATATGGATCTCACTCAGTCTGTCTGCCGCATTCATAAAAGCATGCCAAGCCTTTTCCAGAGTCCCATACTGTGGGCCTTTCTCCACAACACCCCTCCATTTCCTGGACCAGTCACTCAGTTGCTGTGAATAGCCCTTCTCAATCTTGGCCCGCTCCTGGAAGCAGCTGACCAACTCATTGCACAGTTTGTAGCCATCGTCAATGCGTTTCACCGTCCTCTTGTAGTTCCCAGGCTCCCAGAAGCTGTCCCAGCTCCCAACGTCTTGCAGATCGCCGTTGGAGGACATTTTGGGGTCACCCTTGCAGCACGGAATGATGGCGGCTGTCTGTTAAATTCTTGTTTTGCTCTTATTCAGGCGAAAACAGTTATGCACTCGATGTCCCAAACTCTCCCAGAATTCCTCAGTAAGATGTGAAGCGGTTTATCTCCAATACATTCACATGCAGACTGCGTTCAGAGCGAGAAAAGCGCCATGTGAAGAAAAGTTGACACCGCTCAGACACCTTCCCTTTCTGCCATAGCAACCGAGCGGCGAAATAATATCCCCATAAACATTTGGCGTAGTCGGCAGGATCTATATACAAGCAGAGGTCTGTGCTCTCTAATCTCTGGACACTTTGTGTGTGTTGAAATTAGGTGTTTCTTTTTGGGGTTTTTTTGACGTGGTGTTATCTGAATGTATGTGCGTGAGTGCACTTATTTTACAGCAGCAAAGCAGCAGCGGAAAGTGATTAAGGGAAGTCTTCTCGAGATTCGCAGTTCTTCAAGTTACCAGTGAGTACTTTTTTTTTTTTTTTTTTTTTTTTTTTTTTTTTTCTTACTGATGGAGAGTGAGTTGGAAGAGCTGCGAAGGCAGGTTCAGTCCCTGCAGTCAGAGAATGAGCAATTACAGCGTCAAGCTAATTCTGTAGCGGGGCCCTCTGCTAGTAATGTTCACGCCTCTGGTGTGGTGGATGCCCCCAGGCCCATGGCAGAGCATATTATTCTTGTCCCTAGAGAGCGATGATGTTCCATGTTTAGTGGAAGGGGAGATGAGGATGTGTTTGAGTGGGTGGAGGAGATGAAGAGTAATTTACGGGCTCGAAATTTATCCGCAAGGGAGGAAGCTCTTTTTATTCTTGACCATCTGGGGGGGTCTGCTAGAAGTGAAATTAAGTTTAGATCAAGGGAAGAGAGAGAGGATCCAGGAAAGGTGTTTTCCGTATTAAAGGAGTTATATGGGTGTGCACACTCATATATTTCCCTTCAGGAGCAGTTTTTCTCCCGTAAACAGGAAGAAGGTGAGTCCTTGCAAGATTTCTCGCATGCCCTTTTTGCTTTGATGGAAAAGGTTGTACAATGCGCTCCAGGTGGCGTTCCTAACTCCACTACCTTACTTAGGGATCAGTTTGTAGAACACGTGCTTGACAATAGTCTATGCCGTGAACTTAAGCGCTATGTCCGGCTCCATCCACAGTCCACTATTTTGGATGTAAGGAAAGAGGCAATTAGGTGGGTTGATGAGGGATTTCGTCCTGGTACACGGGAGAGAAGTTATTCTGTTCCCTCTCTCGCTACTCAGTATAGAGTTCAAGGACATTGTTTACCCTCTAGTGGTCGAGAGAATCCAGCAGAGTTGGCTGAATTGAAGGAGATGTTAAGGGCCCAACAAGAACAACTTAACCAGCTTACTCAAGGCCTGCAGCAACTGCAGTCCCAGCATGCATTCAATCAGTCTAGGCGAGTTAACCCTATTATTTGCAGACGCTGTAACCAAAGAGGCCATATTGCCCGAAATTGTGTATTGGGTTTTCGTAGATCTACTGAGCAGTCAGGGTCTGTGTCACAGCGGGGTAATGCTGTGAATACTAGTATGCCGCCGGAAAACTTCAACCCCCTGAATTGATGAGCCACACTTCAGGAGGGGTAGTAGCTGGCTCACAGCCCTCTGAATTGGATGGGAAACCAGCCCTTTGTAAGTTAGTAGATAATTGTCCTTCTGTCACTATTACTATGGGTTGGGTAGAGGTTCCTTGTTTATTGGACACTGGGTCCATGGTGACCACTATTTCAGAGAGGTTCTTTTTTCAACATTTTGAGCCTTGGGGTAAAGAGAAGTTGCATAGTTGTGGATGGTTACAGTTACGTGCTGCAAATGGCTTAGATATACCTTATCTGGGTTATTTAGAGTTAGATTTTGTCGTTCTTGGGAAGAAAATCCAGAGTAAGGGGGTACTTGTGGTAAAAGATCTGTCCCATTCTTCTTTACCGGGTGGGTTCCCGGGGCTGCTGGGCATGAACGTCATTCAGGAGTGTTTTAGGGAGTTTAGTCAGCATGGTCATAGTCTTTTTGACCTTCCCACGGTGAGAGAGACTCCTGCCTGGTATTCTGCCTTGCAGTATTGTAAGGAGACTGAAACTGATGTTTATGAGACCACAGAACGACTGGCTAGGATTGGAGGTCGAGAAACTGTGCGAATCCCTGCAGATTCATTGCATTTTGTGCCTGTTACATTCTCTTTACCAGCAGGCTCTTCACCTGTGTTGCTGTTTGAGCCTCTGGGGAGGGAGCATTCGCTTCCGGCTGGCCTTTTGGCCTCTGTATCTCTGGTACCTATAGTTAACGTGGGGGAGCAGGATTCCCTGCTGCAGCCGCATGTTGTAGTGGGGACCTTGTGTAGGGTTCAGACTGTTCCACGGCTGGATGTTGTTGCGGTACCATCAGGGGAACAGGCTTGTCTTCAAGCCACTATTGCATTGCAGGCTGGGAAAGGGGATAGAGTGGAGGAGGCAATCCATACTATGGATTTGCCTCAGCTGCCTCTGGACAAACAGGCTCAGGTTAGGTCCCTGTTGCGTAAATATAGATCTGTTTTTTCAGCTCATGAGGGTGACTTGGGCTGTACCGAGCTCATTACTCATGAGATTCCCCTGCTCGATAGTGAGCCGATACGGCAGAGGTATCGACGTCTACCCCCTTCAGATTATGAGGCAGTTAAACAGCATATTCACCAACTGCTGCAGAATCAGGTGATTAGAGAGAGCTCTAGTCCGTATGCCTCCCCGATTGTAGTTGTAAGAAAAAAAAGATGGGCAGATTCGTCTTTGCGTTGACTATAGGCAGTTGAATGGTAAAACACGGAAGGACGCTTTTCCCCTGCCCCGGATTGAGGAGTCACTGGATGCCCTGTGTGGAGCCCAGTGGTTTTCCACATTGGACCTTGCCAGTGGCTATAACCAGGTTCCGGTGGCAGAGGGAGATAAGTGCAAGACTGCTTTTTGCACACCCTTTGGGTTATTTGAGTTTAATCGAATGCCCTTTGGGTTGTGCAATGCCCCTAGCACTTTTCAACGCCTTATGGAGCGCATGTTCGGGGACCAAAGGTTCCAGACATTGTTGCTCTATTTAGATGACATTATTATTTTTTCGTCCACCATTGCACAGCATTTGGAGAGGCTGGAAATGGTTTTTGTCCGACTACAGCAGGAGGGGCTTAAAGCCAAATTAGAAAAATGTTGTTTTTTTCGGCAAGAAGTAAGCTACTTGGGGCATGTAGTGTCTAAGGAGGGGGTGTCTACCGATCCAGCTAAGATCAGTGTGGTGGCGGAGTGGAAGCGGCCAGCCAATGTAACAGAATTGCGGTCTTTTTTAGGATTCACAAGTTATTATAGACGCTTTGTAGAGGGATTTGCACGGTTAGCGGCCCCGTTACATCGCCTTGTTGCAAACTTGGTGGGGACGAAGAAGAAGAGGGGTTCTGGGAAGTCGATTGAAAGCTGTTGGACTGAGAAGTGTGAGCAGGGGTTTCAAAATTTGAAGCAGCGATTGGTGACTGCGCCTGTATTGACGTATGCAGATTTCTCCCTCCCGTTTGTGTTGGAAATTGACGCTAGCCACTCCGGGTTAGGGGCTGTGCTTAGTCAGGAAAAGGATGGCAAGCTGAGGCCAGTGGCATATGCTAGCCGGGGACTCCGACCCACAGAAAGAAATATGCAAAATTATAGCTCCATGAAATTGGAGTTATTAGCATTGAAATGGGCTCTAACCGAAAAGTTTAGGGATTATCTCTTAGGACAGAAGTGTGTAGTTACACAGATAACAACCCCTTGAGCTATTTGAAGACGGCCAAGCTTGGTGCTTTAGAGCAACGCTGGGTTTCCCAGCTAGCAGTGTTTGATTTCGATATTCGATATCGCCCAGGCCGTGCTAACGGGAATGCAGATGCTTTGTCTAGGCAGTACACAGTGGTCTCTTCTCCACAGCAAGATTGTGGTACTGCTCTGCCCGCAATGTTGGTAGAATTGTTGGACCGGGAGAGGCCAGTAGAGTTGGTGCAGAATACAATCTCTGCTTTTCCTACCACTTCAAAGGTAGACTTACTACGGGCACAGGAGCAGGATTCAGTCATTGGTCCGGCACTTGATTTTTTTTTCTTCCAAGGCGTATCCAACTAAGGAACAACGTCAGTCTATGTCCAACAGATGTTTGGAATTGCTTCGTCAGTGGAGCCGGTTGTTTAAGAGAGACGGTTTGTTATATCGTCGCTTAAAACTACCTGATGGAGGAGAAGAGGTGGATCAGTTGGTGCTGCCTGAAGTTTTGCAGGCGGAGGTTTTTCAGCAATTGCATGGTTCTCATGGTCACCAAGGTAGGGAGCGTACTTATGAGCTTATATGCAGATGGTGTTATTGGCCTGGGATGGAGGCTGATGTGCGGAAGAAATGCCAGGACTGTAGTCAGTGTGCTATTGCGAAATCAAATCAGCCACCAGCCCGTGCTCCTATGGGCCATTTGTTGGCATCGAGGCCGAATCAAATCTTGGCGGTCGATTTTACCACATTGGAGCGGGCTAGTGACGGTCGAGAGCATGTCCTTGTTATTACGGATGTGTTCTCAAAATATACTCAGGCTGTGCCCACACGGGATCAGAAAGCAAACACGGTAGCTAACCTTTTGATCCATGAGTGGTTTTATAGGTTTGGTGTACCGGTGCAAATTCATTCAGATCAAGGTCGGAGTTTTGAGGGTGCCGTGGTTTCCCAGCTCTGTCAGTTGTATGGAGTCCAGAAGACTCGCACTGTCCCATATCACCCTCAGGGAAATGGGCAGTGCGAGCGCTTCAATCGAACGCTTCATGACTTACTGTGTACACTGTCTTTGGAGCAGAAGAGGTCATGGACTTGTCATATTGCGCAGGTATGTTTTGCATATAACACAACTCCTCACCAGACCACCGGTGAGTCACCATATTTTTTGATGTTCGGACAGGTTCCTAGACTTCCGGTTGATTTTTTTTTTTTTTTGCTCACAGCTGTGGATGTACCTGCCAGTGGACAAGTGAAAGACTGGGTGGGTGAGCATAGAGAGACACTTAAAGTAACTTATACCAGAGTGAGGGCTCGGCTGGATAGAGCTGTGGAGCTTCGTAAGAAGCGCCATGGTCAGGTAGGAAGTGAATTGGCGTTGCAGGAAGGTCAAGAAGTTTATCTGCGTGACTATGGTGTCCGTGGTCATCATAAAATACAAAATCATTGGTCCAGCACGGTTTACAAAGTAGTTAGAGCTCCGAGGGGTGATGGTGGTGTATACACTATAGCACAGGCAGACAACCCTTCCCGGGTAAGGCAGGTGCATAGGTCTCACTTAAAGTCAGTACCACACATAGAATGCTCTGGCCACATGGTTGATCCAGGGTTAGGGGGGTTAGATGATGAGCTTTTAGCCTCTCCAGTGGCAGTGGATGATGTGGATGACTTGGAGGTAGCCCTTGTAGGTGTTACCCCCTTTGCCTCGGGGACAGTCGAAGTAGATCTGCCACTGGAGCCGGAGAGGTTTGTAGGAAGTCCTGTTGAGGTCGGGATTGAAAGTCCTAGGTCAGTTGTTGATCCCCCAATTCAACCGGGGGAGGGGGGTAGGCGTCAAACCACTAGGGCTACTGCTGGGAAACATTCGAACCCTTATCATTTACCGAGGGCTGCAGCAATAGTTCAAAGTGTACATTTGGGTAGAGAGCCTGTGAATGCTCCATGTCAACTGGGTCAGACCCAGAATTGCCCTTTCCGTCCATGGTTGTAAATTGTATCATCGGGACGATGATAGAAAAGCCAGGGGTAAATGTAATGGGGTGATCCCCTTTAGTGGGTGTTCCGTTCTGTGTGGGTGGAAGACCTGGGCGGAAGTCAAGTTCACGGTCCCTTTAAAAAGCGCGGAGATTTCCCTTTATTTCCGTTTTTCTCCGGCGTGATATACAGGCTGCGTGTTGATTGTGTTGTAAGAACTATTTGATGTGCGTTAAGCATTGAGCTTGTAGTAAACGCAGTAACCTGTATAAGGTTGGAATTCTTCTCTAACTTTGGGTATGGGCCTGAGGGTGTTCAACTACATCAACGCATTTCAGGGTACGTTATCGTATTGATTTATGTTGCAGCATTGTTTTGCTGCTGTGTGGTGGCTTGACCGTGGCGCTGTGCCGCGGAGAAGTTGTTCGCCTTCTCTCAAGGGCATTTGACTCTGTGTGTGTGTGTGTGTGTGTGTGTGTGTGTGTGTGTGTGTGTGTGTGTGTTTAGGTCGCATTATAGCGAATTAATTTTGTGTTTGTGTGAGTGTGTGTTAGTACGTTTGTGTGAGCGCGTATGTAAAATCAACCTGTTTTGTTTTTTTTATTGATTTAATTGTATCTTTTTTTCTAATTTGATATTTTGTTTAGTTTTGTTTTTGAGAATTGTGAGTAGCTATTGTTATCTTTGATTGTCAGTTCCCTTATAACCAACAAGGGCTATCATCTGCTGGGAGGGTTTACTGTTTTCTTTTGGTTTTGTTTGCTTTTTTGTGTAGATTGTGGTTTTGGTTATTTATTTTGAGTGAGGGTAATTTTATTCTGTTTTTTGATTTGTGGGAAAGTGTGAATTTTGGAATTTTGTTTGTATTGAAGTTACTGGGGTTTTTTCTTTTTTTTCTTTTCCTTCCCAAATGTTGTAATATCCCAAGGGGTATTGATATTAAGTCAAGATGCATCATTACAGGTGGCCACTGAATATTATTCTTATGTGAAAACAGTATTGTATTTGTGATTTTGTGTTTGTCTAATGAATTGTTTTGTATGTTTATATTTAAGTATATTTAAGTGTCAAATAAAGGAGATTGTTTGTGCACCTCTCTGCTTGTTTCTTCCATTTGTTTGGAAAAACCTGTAGTTGTGAAAGGAAAAAAAAAAAAACAACATCTACATTATATATGTTATATATTAGGTAGAATTAGCCTCCGTTCACATTTGCATCTTTGTTCTTATTTTTAATAACAAAGATAAACTAAAAATAGCTATATTGTGGTTATTAATACAGTAATTATTATTAAGAAAGGCACTGGAGGAAAATATGCAATGTTGCTTGGTGATTTTGCTTTGGAATCTTCAGAAAACTTTAACTCGATTTTGCTCAAAATCTCTCTGACTCTATCGCCTTCAAATGGCTGTAACTCAGTCATTTTTTGTCCAATTCCAACAAGTCATCTATCATTTTGAAGGTGTTTTAATGGAGAATGTGAAAATAATTTTTGAATTTTTGAAAATTCTGACTGGCTCATTCCGACTCATTTTGCCAGTATGGGTCACATATGTTGACCTTCACTGTCACTCTTTGTCTCGTTGGTCAAAAGGTGTGGCTTTCTTCCAAGAATATTCCTCTCCACTCCATTTGTAATAAACTTGCTCCAAAATTTATTGGCCCATTTACTGTCACCAAAATTCTTAGTCCAGTGGCAGTCCACCTCAAACTTCCTCCGACGTACAGGAGAATCTATTTTTCATGTTTCATCAGTTTCAGTGCACTTGAAGCTTGTCAGTGCCA
This sequence comes from Spinibarbus caldwelli, assembly GCA_039654775.1. NCBI lineage: Eukaryota > Metazoa > Chordata > Actinopteri > Cypriniformes > Cyprinidae > Spinibarbus > Spinibarbus caldwelli. The sequence goes on along the minus strand of CM077249.1, from coordinate 292,547 downwards.
CTATATATGTGGAGTGTTTGCTCTTGTGTTTTGTCAGATCATCGGTGTGCTTACCTGCTATTGTTTTGCTCCTTCCAGTTGATTCTCCATTTTCCTGTGTCGTTGTTTTTGTTCCTGGTTGGAGTTTCTCTGTTTCACTTTCTCGTCAGCAGACGGTGCTCAGCCCGTTGCAGTCTCCTCGCTGCCAAGGCCTGCTCTACCATCATCGATCCACGATGATTCTGAACATCCTGTCTTATTTTTCACTTTTTTCAATAAACTGTTTTTTTATTTTATTTTTTTTCTGCATTTGCTACTGGATTCAGCTTTTATTTCCTGACATATACAGTCCATTAAAGACAAAAAGTTCTTGGCCAAAACACAGTCTTCATGGTCAATATGTTTGTTGAAGTCACCCAGAATCAAGATTCTTCGGAATTTAAAATACAACATTGACAGCAGATCAGCAAACTCAGGAATAAATGCTACATTTGCTTTCGGGGATCTATAGATAGTAGCAATGACTGTTGCTTGGGGAGCAGATAGACTGAGAACAGGGCATTCAACAATTAAAAACTGTGGTACAGACAGAGCATAAATTGTATTGCATTGTATGGACCACTATGATACCCCCAACTCTGCCAATTGTCTGAGGAAGATCATACAGTTCAAAGCCTGCTGGGGTCAGCTGATTAAACACAGGACTATTGGTTTGTTTATTCCAGAAACGATAAAGCTAGTTTATTGTTTGAGCTAGAGACAACAAATCCAGCTTTTTATCCATGATGATACAACCAAAGTCTTGTTTATGGAGTACACATTAAGTAATGCTGTGGTTAATTGACTGTTAGCCACAACAGCAGAAGAGTTCCGCCAGGCCTGTCCTGGAGTCACTGCAGGTTAACTAGTCCACTGCAGGGCTAGAAAAGGACGTATGGCTTGTTGATTTGTGGTCCACGGAGTATGATTTCAACAGTGAGTAGGTCCTGACACATGTTGTCTAACCCCAATAGAGTTTAGAATGTCTATAAATGCTGATCCCAATGAATCTTTTTCATTGTCAGCATGGATATTAAAATCGCCAACAATTAAGACTTTATCTGCAGCCAGCACTAACTCAGACAGAAAATCACCAAATTCTTTAATAAAGTCTGTATGGTGCCCTGGTGGCCTGTATACAGTAGCCAGTACAAACAGCACAGGGGATTTATCATTAACACTTATTTCTCTGGATAACGTTATATGAAGCACCAATACTTAAAACTAATTATACTTGAAACATGACCTCTTAGAAATACTGAAGATATTGTTATAAATTGTAGCAACACCTGCTCCTTTACCTTTTAGACGTGGCTCGTGTTTATAACTGTAATCTTGGGGGGTACACTCATTTAAAGTAATGTAATCATCTGGTTTTAGCCAGGTTTCTGTCAAACAAGCATATCTAGTTTATGATCAGTGATCATATCATTTATAAAATGTGCTTTTGTAGAAAGGGACCTCAGTAAGCCAAGCTTTATCTTATGTTTCTCTGTATTATATCTGTTTTTTATTTGTTAAACCTCAATTAGATTGTTACTCATAAATTGGTTTGTATGTTTTTTGTATTTTCTAGTTCGGGGAACAGACACGGTCAGGAGTCAATTCCCACCCATGTTCCCACCCTTAAACTCCTCAGCCTGTCCAGTCAGGCTACCTGGATGATCTGCTCCCATCCGGAGTCTTTCCTTCATTGTTGTTTCCAGCCTCTTTGCTGGTTCCATCCACTTCCCTAGATCTACCTTCTCCACTTGTGCTGTTCAGCTCCTCATCTCCGCTCTCTCTGCTGGTCCCTTCCAGCTCTCTGGCTCTGCCTCAGGCTTCACTATCACCAGCTCTGCCTTGTCAGGTGGATTCCCTGGGTGCACCTCTGGACTCTGGGCTCCACCTTGGCCTGTCAGCCCGTTGGCTCCACATTGGTCCCTAGTTCTCCTGGTTCCATCGCAGATTTCCACCTTTTCAGTTTCTCCATTCTCCTCCTTCCCTCCAGCTCCACTTGTTTCCTCATTCACTCTGGTGTCGCCCTGGTCTTAGAGGTCCCTATTTCCAAATCAGTCCCAGTGGAGTCAGTGGCTCCGCTTGGCTTTACCTGGGTCTTCATCTCCTTCAGGTTCACCTCCTTCAGTTGTTTCTCAGTGCCCAGGTTCCACCCGGATTGTGTGCCAAGGCAACACGCTGGTTCATCCTTTCATTCTAGTCCTGTTCTCCCTTTGTGTGTTTCTATGATTCATAATTATTTATAACTGTTTATCATTTAGTTGCCTGTGTTTCTCCTTTGAATATATAGCCCTGTGTTTTCAGTCGTGTTTGTCGGTTCTTTTCTTTACATGGTGTGTTTAATAAGGCAGAGATTAAAAGGAAAATAGGTGGAAAAAATCTAGTCAAAACATCAAGGACGAGTGTAATTTTAAGCAGAGACAAAAGCATGTACTATTACGATGTATTAAACTTATTAAAAAAATATCACTGGGCGAAGATAAATTTATCTTACAAAATTTGCTTAAACTTATAGTTGTATTTTTTTTTTCTTTTCTATTTAAAAATGGTGTTTAAATGCTGTTCTACCACTAATTCTTTGTGTTGTTTGTTTGTTTTTGTATAGCTGTTTTATATATTTTTTTAAAAATTGGTAAAAAAAAAAAAAAGAAAAAAAAATTAATTATTGCAGTTGTAGGTCTAGAGGAGTCAGCTCTGTGTTCCTGTGTCTTGTGTTTTCCTCCCTCATGTGCCCATATTTGGTTTTCCTGTTCCTGTTCTCGTTTGGTCCCATTTAGTTCCATTAGTTCCAGCTGTGTTTGATTAATTATCTCCTCTGCCTCCTGTTTCTTAAGCCCAGTGTTTCCAGTGTCCTGCGTCCGGTATTGTACGTCTTATCCTCCTGCTCTGTGTGTGTTCCTGCCTGTTCCATGTAATTCTTTGTTTGGATGAATAAAGATTGTTGATAGTTTATCTCCTTCATCTCCTCGCTCCTTCACAGTAGCAGCGACCGTGAAAAGAGGTATGTACATGAAATCACCCACCTATGTTCTCATTCACTATTTCCTATATTAGTCCACTGATATAGTCCATTTGAAAGAGTGAATGAAAACAAGTGAGGGACTTCAGACACTGAGTGTGTCAGAAAATGCTGGAGCTTCTTAATTTTTGCTTGCTGTTTAATAATCAAAAAACTGCCAGTGTGGCTGTGATTGGCAACAAAACAATCTATTTTGAAATCTGTCACAGAAACGGGGAGATCACACAATGGGGAGATCACATGACCCAGAGGTCACATGATAATTTTTAAAGGTATATATAAGACACTAGTTAATGCTAATTCATGCGTTTATGACCTCAAGGTTAGACTATTGTAATGCTTTACTGGGTGGTTGTTCTGCACGCTTGATCAATAAACTACAGTTGGTCCAAAATGCAGCAGCTAGAGTCCTTACTAGAACCAGGAAGTATGACCATATTAGCCCGGTTCTGTCAACACTGCACTGGCTCCCTATCAAACATCGGATAGATTTTAAAATCTTGTTAATTACTTATAAAGCCCTGAATGGCTTAGCTCCTCAGTACTTGAGCGAGCTCTTATCACATTATAGTCCTCCACGTCTGCTGCGTTCTCAAAACTCTGGCCATTTGATAATACCTAGAATATCAAAATCGACTGCGGGCGGCAGATCCTTTTCCTATTTAGCGCCTAAACTCTGGAACAATCTACCTAACACTGTTCGGGAGGCAGACACACTCTGTCAGTTTAAATCTAGATTAAAGACACATTTCTTTAACCTGGCTTACACATAACACACTAATACACTTCTATTATTCAAATCCCTTAAAGGATTGTTAGGCTGCATTAATTAGATCAACCGGAACCGGGAACACTCCTCATAACACACGATGTACTCGTTACATCGTAAGAAGAATGGCATCTACGGTAATATTTGTCTGTTTCTTTATTATTCTGTTTCTCAGTCCGTGTCTGGATCAGATGGTGGATCGGCGCCGGGAGATGATGTCTGCGACCCTGATCGTCAGCGGAGGCCGGACACCTGGATGAGCCCCGGGGACATATCCCCAGTGAAGACCTCGACTTAAATACAATAGAACTTAAAATTAAACAAAATAACTATAAATATAATAAAATACCTAACTACATAATACTATTATTGTTAGAAATTGCAACAATATAAAAATAGAAATATAATACATTTATACATTTAACATTTAATTGAAACAATAAGTAAAAAAATAAATAATAATATCCTGGCCAGAGGAGAACTGGCCCCCCGACTGAGCCTGGTTTCTCCCAAGGTTTTTTTCTCCATTCTGTCACAGAGGGAGTTTTGGTTCCTTGCCGCTGTCGCCTCTGGCTTGCTCAGTTGGGGAAACATAATTTTTTACGATTAACGTCAATTTTATTTCATAGATACTATTTAAACTAAACTGAGCTAGACAATGACATCTCTGAATTCAATAATGAAATGCCTTTAACTGAAAATTGAGTGTTTAATCTTATTATTATACATTACTGACACTCTATCCTCCAATTTGATACTGTTAAGTGCTTTGACACAATCTGTATTGTTAAAAGCGCTATATAAATAAAGGTGACTTGACTTGACTAGTTAATAGTGAGAATTGGTCCTTAAAATAAGGTGTCACCAATAAGTCAAGTTTTGTAGATAAGAAACATATTTAATTTAATACATATGTACATATTTGCAATAATACATGAATGCAAATCACAACGAACAGACAGATAAATAGAACAGTAATCCAAATCCACAAAGTGCAAATAGCCCATCTTGTTGGCAAATGATATTTGCACTAGCTTTGCACACCACTGCTGGCTGACTTTGAGCTGAGCAAAATTAAGAAAGAAGACTGTATGGTCACAGAAACAGTGAACCGTGGCTTCCCCTTCTGACACGACCAACCTGAGCTATAATGCACCTTTTTCTGATCCCGTTCTTCTCTCTTTTCCTATCACATATCAGCTTTCAAATTTCAAATAAAAATGAAAAAAATATTTGAAAAGTTTTGCATGCTGTATTAAAATGTACAACAAAACACTGTGGTACATATACTGTACACTGAGGACTATTAACATTATAAGTATAAATAACATCCAACACTATTTACACCTAATGCAGAATATGCGCTTTATAAGTACTAATAAACAGCCAGTATTTTAATAATAGGCATGCTAAAAAGCAACTAGTTAATAGTGAGAATTGGTCCCTATACTAAAGTTTTACCAAACTAGCTTCCCACAAGGAAAACTTCATTACTTACAAGAGAAATGCAAACAAAAATAACAACGAGCTATTGCATCTTCTTGTCTAATCCAAATACAAGAAAAAGGCTTCAAATACAAAGAAAACGGCACCCACTTCGTACAGCTTCTTAAGTTATTATTTACAGAAATATATAGTATTTATGCAATATGGCTGACACTACTACTTCATGTGTACTGCAATCAGTAGACCAGGTGATCAGAAGCACAGCAACTTAGCAAACAAAGCCCACATCAAAGGAAATACCAAAATGTACAGAGAGCTCCCCCCAGAGGTCCTGAGGATGCCTTCATACTATAGTTGTAGTGCATTTCCCCACCATCACCAGCAAGGTTGAATTAACTCGGGATCAAATGCAAAGAAAGGCAGGAAGCACAAACACACACACACACACACACACACACACTGGTATTCCTATCATTATGGGTTCATTCAACAGGTGTAATTATTTTGTACTGTACAAACTGTATTTTCTATCCCCTTACCCTAAGCCAACCCCTCATGCTAAACTTTTTGCATTTTTAGATTTAGATTTTTAAATCAAATAAAAATGTCCCCACAAGCTCAAAATGACTGGTATTAATATCTATGTTGGGATTTACTGGTATTACTATCCTTTTGGGGATTATTTGGTCCCCATAACGTAAGGAATACTATGACCACATACACTCACACAGATCATATTTAATGTTGTAAATATATATATGTATATATGTGTGTGTGTATATGTATATGTATATATGTATATGTACATATATATACATCCGAGTCGAAACAATCAACGGAAAGCCGCTTGGATGTGGTTGTGTGAGGTTTGAGACCCCTCCCCTAAGAATTCGGATCAGGAACTTGCATGAGGATGAGATCGTATTTCTGGTACTGGAGGAAGCCACCGTGGATCTCATCCTGGGACGCCCTTGTCTCATCATCCATTCCCCTGAAATCAGATGGGAGACTAGTGAGGTAATTCACTGGAGCGAATTCTGTCACCAACGCTGTCTCAAAGGAATTCCTCGTCCTCGTCCTCGTCCTCGTCCTCGTCCTCGTCCTCGTCCTCGTCTCCAGTCACCTGCCACTCAGGTAGCCTCCACGCGGGTAGAAAGCCCCGAACCCAGTACAACTCCCACCATCCCATCTGATTATAGGTCATTCCAGGATGTCTTCAGCAAGCAGGCAGCCACCCAATTACCACCTCATAGGCCATGGGACTGTGCCATCGATCTGCTGCCTGGACACAAACTCCCCAAGGGTAGAGTATATCAACTGTCCATCCCGGAGCGCAAGGCTATGGAGGAGTATATTCAGGAGGCTCTCAATCAAGGTTACATCCGTCCATCCAGTTTTCCAGCAGCATCAATTTTCTTCTTCGTGGGTAAGAAGGACGGGGGCTTGAGGCCCTGCATTGATTATCGAGCACTGAATTCTCAAACAGAAAAACTCCCCTATCCCCTTCCCTTGGTCCCCGCCGCACTAGAGGAACTCCGTGGGGCACGCATTTTCTCTAAGCTGGACCTGCGAAGTGCGTATAACCTCGTTCGGATCCGGGAAGGTGATGAATGGAAGACAGCATTCATTACCCATTCTGGCCACTACGAGTACCTCGTTATGCCCTTCGGCCTAGCCAGCGCCCCCTCTGTCTTCCAGGAATTCATGAACAAGGTGTTCCGGGAGTTCCTCCATCGCTTTGTGATAGTTTATATTGATGACATCCTCATTTACTCCCAGAACCTGGCCGACCATCGCCAACACATCAAGCAGGTTCTTCAGAAGCTCAGACAGTATCATCTTTACCTGAAGCTAGAGAAATGCGAGTTCCATCGCCCCACCATGCAGTTCCTCGGCTATGTCATCAGTCAAGAGGGTATCCAGATGGACCAAGGGAAGGTGAAAGCAGTCGTGGAATGGCCAACCCCTCAATCTGTCAAGGAGCTTCAAAGATTCTTAGGATTCGCCAACTTTTATCGTCGCTTCATCAAAGATTTCAGTTTTGCTCACAGCCCCGCTCACCACCCTGCTTCGTGGGAAGCCCAAGTCCCTGTCCTGGAATCCCAGCACCCATGAAGCCTTTGAAACCCTCAAGACCGCTTTCAGCATGGCCCCCATCCTTCGCCACCCTAATCCATATGTCCCATTCGTGGTAGAAGCGGACGCCTCCACCACGGGAGTCGTGGCCGTGCTGTCTCAGCAGTTTGGTGAGCCTCTTAGCCACCAGCCTTGCGCTTTCTTCTCTAAGAAACTAACCCCAGCAGAGCAAAACTTTGATATCGGGAACAGGGAGCTGTTAGCCATCAAGCTGGCCCTGGAGGAGTGACGACACTGGCTGGAGGGAGCTAACCACCCTTTCACGGTCATCACTGACCACAAGAACCTCCAATACCTCCGTGAAGCCAAGAGGCTCAACCCCAGACAGGCTCGCTGGGTTTTATTCTTTACCCGGTTTGAATTCACCATTACCTACCGACCGGGCAGCCGCAACTGCAAGGTTGACGCTCTCTCGCATCTCTACTCATCTGATTCCCCAATGGATCCCGAGCAAATTCTTCCTCCAGCCCTCATGGTTAACCCCATCCTTTGGAACATCGACAAGGATATCCAAGCCACCATCCTCACTGAACCTGCTCCGCTGGGAGGCCCAGAAGGGAAGCTCTTTGTACTGTCTTCCCAGTGGCAAGCCCTTCTGGGCTTAGTTCACAAAGTACCGGGCTCTGGACATCCAGGCAGCCAACAGACTCTCTCGCTCCTTCAAGCCCGGTACTGGTGGCCCAGTATGTCCCGTGATGTCATCTGGTACGTCCGTAGTTGTTCAGTCTGTGCCATATCTTCTACTCCCCGCCATCTGCCGATGGGCAAGCTCGTACCACTCCCAATTCCACGACTGCCCTGGTCTCATCTGAGTGTGGAAGGCTTTCTTCCAACTACTAGGAGTCACAGTGAGCTTGTCCTCCGGCTATCATCCCCAGACTAATGGCCAGGCTGAATGCAAGATCCAGGAACTCGGACGGTACCTCCAGGCATACTACCAAGAAGACCAGTTCAGCTGGAGCCGTTTCCTCCCGTGGGCCGAGTATGCACAAAACTCCCTCTGTCAGAACCCCACCGGCCTCACGCCCTTCCAGTGCATACTTGGTTACCAACCACCGCTCTTCCCGTGGACGGGAGAGCCTTAGGAGGTTCCAGCTGTTGACTACTGGTTCCGGGCGAGCGAGAGAGTGTGGGACTCAGCCCACATCCACCTCCAGCGGGCAGTGCGGAGACACAAGTCCTTCGCAGATGCTCGGCGCGCCCCAACTCCCCCCTATCAACCTGGAGACAGGGTGTGGTTGTCCACTCGCGACCTGCGACTCCGCCTGCCCTGCAGGAAGCTGAGTCCCCGCTATATTGGTCCGTTAAGATCCTGAGGCAGATCAACGAGGTCACTTATCATCTACAACTACCCCCCAGGTACCGCATTCATCCCACATTTCATGTGTCCCTGCTGAAACCTTGCTCTTCTCCCCCACCAGATCAACACGAGCCGGACGAGCCTCCTCCTCCTGAGATACTAGATGAACCCTCTGTCTACCTAGTCCGCAACATTCTGGATTCGAACTGACGGGGAAGCCGGCTGGAGTATCTTGTGGACTGGGAGGGCTACGGGCCCAAGGAACAATCCTGGGTGGCCCGGGATGATGTCCTTGATCCCATGCTGTTGCAGGACTTCCATCGCACTCATCCTGATCGTCCCGCACCCAGAGGCCGTGGTCGCCCCCGTCGCCGCTTGAGGGTGTCAGGAGCCGCCCCTGGAGGAGGGGGTAGTGTCAGAGAGTCACAGTCACAGTCACCGCCACCAACCGTAATCACCTGTTCACAGTCCCCGCCGTTATCAGCAATCACCAGATCCCAGTCACCTGAGTTTTGATCACCTGCACCTGCAGTCCATCATCAGCACTCCTATAAACTCCACATGCTCTCTGACACTCATCATCTGGTCTATGGTTCACTACACTGAACAGTACCTGACTCCGTATGCACTTACCTGTGTTTACTTACCTTATAAACTCTCCAGCGATTCTCCAGCGTATGTTCCAGGAATCCTGGTTCTTCAGCAATTCTACAGCGTCGACTCCCGCTCACCCAAGCACCCAGACTCTCTTCCCCTGTGGACGATAAGGATATCAGTTCTTGCACAGATCACACTTGCACAGATCACAAGATACTCACCAGCTTGTCGCTTTCCTTTCTTCCTGCATTTCCCTCAATAAATATTCCAGTGTGTTACTTACCTGTTGTTTCCGGCTCTCATTGTGACACACTGATAATAAATCAGCATATTAGAATGATTTCTGAAGGATCATGTGACACTTTAGACTGGAGTAATGGCTGATGGAAATTCAGCTTTGCATCACAGAAATAAATTTTACTTTAAAGTAGAGCCCTGAGTGGGACTGTTTTCTTAAACCCGCACCCGCCCGCTCCCGCTGAATTTCTGACCAGGACCGTCCGCTCCCGCAACCTGCGTGTTCCACTCCCGCCCGTGCCCGCAATGTTTGTGTCCACTCCCGCCCGCTCCCGCAGACTTTCTCTCAGAGCTTGTGAAAAATGTACACAAATACTCAGACTAAATATTCGCTCAAGTTAACATCCAGAATAACAGGCTTTAAACATGATTGCTTTTAAATAAGTTGAAGTAATGCTAAAACAAAGCACCACACGTGACAAAAACATTGGGCTTTTTTTTTTTGTTTTTTTTTTATTAGCGTTAAAATAATAAGCGTTTAAAGAAAGCAACAACTAGCGGCACCTCAGTTTTTAAATGTAGCCTACTGAATGATACATACGTACCAAACGATTAACTAAACAAACAGTTTAAGTAAATAAGCCAAAGCACAATATGAAATAAATTTAACTTATTAAAAAAAAGAAAATAGGTATGTTGCCTCAGGGTAGAGGTGCCAGATTTATGTCTGTTGTAAACTAACACTTTTGCACATTAACTTACTAAGTTTAACTCTTTCCCATTTTTTTCAGTGACAATTGATGTCTGACTTGCCTTGCTTTGCTTTTGTCAAGTAAACAGACGCTTTAATTTTCTTCTCAACTTTGTGTGTTTCTATTACACCGTGTCTACGCGAGCGGCGCGGTGCGACAAAAATACTATAGAACTCATTATAATCAGTCATGCTGTCACTGATGCGGCGCGGAGCAACAGGACAAATCCCCGACGGTAAACTGCTGCCGCGTTCTATTTATGACTTATTGACACAAATTTCAAATGATTTTTAACGGTCACTTCTTCGCGTCCAGTGTAGACAGACTTTAGCTGTTGTGGTGCTGCACGTCCGGTGTTACACGCCAAATTCCACCATTCCCTGCGGGTCTCCCGCAAGATTTTCTGACCGCCAACTCCTGCCTGCAGCAAAGGTAAAACCGCCCGTTCCCGTGAGATTTGCGGCAGGTCCTGCGGGTCCCGTGGGAGCCCAAACCCAATGCAGCTCTCTACTTTAAAGTATATTAAAATAGAAACCATTATTTTATATTGTAGTAACATTTTGCAAGATTACTGTTTTTTTCTGTATTTTTGATCAAATAAATGCAGCCTTGATGAGCATAAGAGACTTCTTTAAAAAACATTACAAGTCTCACTGATCTTTTGAATGGTAGTGTGTGTATATATATATATATATATATATATATATATATATATATATGGGTGTCGGAAGCATTGTGTGTGGGTGGGACAGGACCCACCCACTTTTTAAGACCAATGATATTGGACCGACCCACTTTTACCGTCTCTAATTCAGCGACTATGTCTGTGCACTTTTCAGAGCGCCGTCAGTCAAATCCATTCCATATGGCAAATGCCCAAATAAATTAACTACTTTTAGCTACAGCCTTGAATTCCACAATGCTGCTTCCTCAAATCTATTCCACTTGGCTAAGCTCATAGACTGGAGTGAGACCATAAGTGTGTTCGACCAAAGTCCCTTTCTTCGTTCGACCTGAAGCAACACCTCGCAGACCGATCGCTGTATGACATCAAAGCACCGCGAGAGCTACAGAGAACAGATGGCTCTGCGTGCGTTTGAATCGCTCTCGCGGTACTTTGATGTCATAAAACGATCGGTCAGTGTGTGGTGTACAAAAAAGACCAGGAAAACAGAGAATTATTTTGGCAGCTCAGTGCTCATTTGTTTACTTCAGATCTCAGCACTTAACTCCCTCTCTTCACAGAACAGGACAAAAACTTCTCTAACAGAGACAGACCTTTTTAATCGAACGCTTCTCTCTAGACATGCATAGTGATAACTGAACAATCGAACACCATACGGAACACTACACAGTGCGCTGCTGCTTCAAATCGAATACACCTCATTTCACGAGCTGACCCTCTGAGCCGGTCCGTATTCACGGCACACTGCTCACATCCGCATGTAAACATGTCGTCAGCGTGGAAGTTCTTCATTGTGAGTGAAGCAGACACAAAGTTCACAATTTGTGACACAATATTAACTGTTTTTGTTCAAGTTCGCTTACGAAGTTTCAATCAAAGCCACAGCAGAAATGTTTTGTGTCTCCAAGCTACACACAGCGGTGTTTCGATACTGAATGTATGCAAATTTTTGAACGAATCAAGTGAGTCAATAATTCAGTGACCCTTTCAATTCTGAATGAATGATGACTCGCTCATTAAAACAGTTGTTTACCGTCATCTACTGGTGGTTTGGTTTCATATTTAAAAGCATTGCTTTTTTCCCAACATTTTTAACTTGTATGTTCAGAAATATTTAAAGCATTAATCTTATAAAATTATTTATGCATTTGAAATTTTGTGATGTAAATGCATTTATGGCACCTCAGCTTCATCAAACAGTCTGTGTAAATACATCTAATGTCATTTCAGATGCTGTTCTCTCTGCAGTGAAAAGATGGAGTTTGTTGATAGTATACACACTCTAATGTGAACATTAAAATTTGCAAAAATAAGTTTCTCCACTGCTCACAAAGAGAAGTATGAACAAATAATGACAAGAGAGTTGCACTGTCCAAAAAGTAATGTGCTTTTTTCACATGAAGCATATGTTGACTTTTTCCTTTATTTTATTGTCAGAGTGCACCAGAACGCTTCATTTACATGTTAAATTCTCAAAAATTTTCTTCCTGGGGGGGATGCCTCCAGACCCCCCTACAACGGTCATGTTCTGAACTATGTCACCTTTTTAACCTCTTCTGAGTTCGCAGGTATGTCAAGTCAAGTCACTTTTATTTATATAGCGCTTTTAACAATACAGATTGTGTCAAAGCACTTAACAGTATCAAATTGGAGGACAGAGTGTCAGTAATGTATAATAATAAGATTAAACACTCAATTTTCAGTTAAAGGCATTTCATTATTGAATTCAGAGATGTCATTGTCTAGCTCAGTTTAGTTTAAATAGTATCTATGAAATCAAATTGACGATAATCGTTAGAAATTAAGTGTCCCCAACTGAGCAAGCCAGAGGCGACAGCGGCAAGGAACCAAAACTCCCTCTGTGACAGAATGGAGAAAAAAACCTTGGGAGAAACCAAGCTCAGTCGGGGGGCCAGTTCTCCTCTGGCCAGGATATTATTATTTATTTTTTTACTTATTGTTTTAATTAAATTTTAAATGTATAAATGTATTATATTTCTATTTTTATATTGTTGCAATTTCTAACAACAATAGTATTATCTAGTTAGGTATTTTACTATATTATAGTTATTTTGTTTAATTTTAAGCTCATCCAGGTGTCCGGCCTCCGCCTACGGTCAGGGTCGCAGACATCATCTCCCGGCGCCGATCCACCATCTGATCCGGACACGGACTGAGAAACAGAATAATAAAGAAACAGACAAATATTAGCATAGATGCCATTCTTCTTACGATGTAACGAGTACATTGTGTGTTATGAGGAGTGTTCCCGGTTCCGGTTGATCTAATTAATGCAGCCTAACAATCCTTTAACGGATTTGAATAATAGAAGTGTATTAGTGTGTTATGTGTAAGCCAGGTTAAAGAAATGTGTCTTTAATCTAGATTTAAACTGACAGAGTGTGTCTGCCTCCCGAACAGTGTTAGGTAGATTGTTCCAGAGTTTGGGCGCTAAATAGAAAAAGGATCTGCCGCCCGCAGTCGATTTTGATATTCTAGGTATTTCAAATGGCCAGAGTTTTGAGAACGCAGCAGACGTGGAGGACTATAATGTGATAAGAGCTCGCTCAAGTACTGAGGAGCTAAGCCATTCAGGGCTTTATAAGTAATTAACAAGATTTTAAAATCTATCCGATGTTTGATAGGGAGCCAGTGCAGTGTTGACAGAACCGGGCTAATATGGTCATACTTCCTGGTTCTAGTAAGGACTATAGCTGCTGCATTTTGGACCAACTGTAGTTTATTGATCAAGCGTGCAGAACAACCACCCAGTAAAGCATTACAATAGTCTAACCTTGAGGTCATAAACGCATGAATTAGCATTTCTGCATTTGACGTTGAGAGCATAGGTCTCAATTTAGATATGTTTTTGCGATGGAAAAACGCAGTTTTACAGATACTAGAAACATGGCTTTCAAATGAAAGATTGCTATCAAACAGCACACCTAGGTTCCTAACTGATGAAGAAGAATTGACAGAGCAGCCGTCAAGTGTTAGATAATGTTCTAGGTTATTACATGTGGGGTTTTTAGGTCCGATAATTAACACCTCTGTCAGAATTTAGCAGTAAGAAGTTACTCGTCATCCAGTTTTTTATATCGACTATACATTCTGTTAGTTTCTCAATTTGGTGTGTTTCACCGGGACGTGAAGAAATATAGAGCTGAGTATCATCAGCATAACAGTGAAAGCTAACACCATGTCTCCTGATAATATCACCCAAGGGTAACATGTAAAGCGTGAAAAGTAACGGCCCTAGTACTGAGCCTTGAGGTACTCCATACTGCACTTGTGATCGATATGATACCTCTTCATTTACTGCTACGAACTGATGGCAGTCAGATAAGTACGATTTGAACCATGCTAAGGCACTTCCACTAATGCCAACAAAGTTTTCTAGTCTATTCAAAAGAATGTTGTGGTTGATAGTGTCGAACGCAGCGCTAAGATTCAGTACAACTAATAAAGAGATACAACCACGATCAGATGATAGAAGCAGGTCATTTGTAACTCTAATGAGAGTAGTCTCAGTACTATGATACGGTCTAAATCCTGACTGGAATTCCTCACAGATACCATTTATCTCTAAGAAGGAATATAATTGTGAGGATACTACCTTTTCTAGTATCTTTGACAGAAAAGAGAGATTTGAGATCGGTCTGTAATTAACTAGATATTCGGGGTCAAGCTGTGTTTTTTAATGAGAGGCTTAATAACAGCCAATTTGAAGGTTTTGGGGACATATCTTAATGACAATGATGAATTAATAATAGCCAGAAGAGGATCTATGACTTTTGGAAGCAGCTCTTTTAGTAGTTTAGATGGAATAGGGTCTAACATACATGTTGTTGGTTTAGATGATTTAACAAGTTTATACAATTCTTCCTCTCCTATAGTAGAGAATGGGTGGAATTGTTCCTCAGGGGATCTATAGTGCACTATCTGATGCAATACTGTAGCTGACGTTTGCATGGTTACAATTTTATCTCTGATAGTATCGATCTTGGAAGTAAAGTAGTTCATAAAGTCATTACTGCTGTGCTCTTGGGAAATGCCAACACCTGTTGATGCTTTATTTGATGCTTTATAAGAGACGAAAAGTAATCAGATCTAGCAGTTTTTAATGCTTTTCTGTAGGATAGGGTACTTTCCCACCAAGCTATACGAAATACCTCTAGTTTTGTTTTCCTCCAGCTGCTCTCCATTTTCCGGGCTGCTCTCTTTAGGGCGCAAGTGTGCTCATTATACCATGGTGTTGGACTCTCATCCTTAATCTTCCTTAAGTGTAAAGGAGCAACCTTATCTAAAGTGCTAGAGAAGAGAGAGTCCATAGTTTCTGTTACATCATCAAGTTGTTCTGAGCTATTGGATATGCTGAGGAACTGAAATAAGTCAGGAAGATTATTTATAAAGCAGTCTTTTGTGGGAGAAGTGATGGTTCTACCATAATTGTAACAAGGAGTTGGCTTTACATCTTTAGCTATATGGAAAAACAGGAGACTAGATAATGATCTGAGATATCATCGCCCTGCTACAAAATTTCAATGCCACTGACATCAATTCCATGTGACAGTATTAAATCTAGAGTATTATTTTGACAATGAGTAGGTCCTGACACGTGTTGTTTAACACCAATAGAGTGTAGAATGTCTATAAATGCTGATCCCAACAAATCTTTTTCATTATCAACATGGATATTAAAATCACCAACAATTAGGACTTTATCTGCAGCCAGCACTAACTCCGATAGAAAATCAGCAAATACTTTGTATGGTGCCCTGGTGGCCTGTATACAGTAGCCAGTACAAACATCACAGGGGATTTATCATTAACACTTGTTTCTTTGGATAATGTTATATGAAGCACCATTACTTCGAACGAATTATACTTGAAGCCCGACCTCTGAGAAATACTGAAAATATTGCTATAAATTGTAGCAACACCTCCCCCTTTACCTTTTGGACACGGTTCATGTTTGCAACAGTAATCTTGGGGTGTAGACTCGTTTAAAGTAATGTAATCATCTGGTTTTAGCCAGGTTTCTGTCAAACAAAGCACATCTAGTTTATGGTCAGTGATCAAATCATTTACAAAAAGTGCTTTTATAGAAAGGGATCTAATATTCAATAAGCCAAGCTTTATCATGTTTTTATCTGTATTATATCTGTTTTTTATTTGTTGAACATCAATTAAATTGTTACTATTACTTTGGTTTGGATGTTTTCTGTATTTTCTAGTACGGGGAACAGACACAGTCTCTATAGTGTGATATCTAGGTGAAGGAGTCTCTATGTGCTTAGAATTAACTGACTTCTGTGGCGTGAGGCGGCTAGCAGACGGTCGGTTTAGCCAGTCTGTCTGCTTCCTGACCTGGGCCCCAGTTAGTCAAATACGAACTCTAAGACTATGTGCCATATTTCTAGAAAGAAGAGCGGCACCACCCCAGGAGGGGTGAAGACTATCTCTTTTCAACAGGTCAGGTCTGCCCCAAAAATTCTTCCAATTGTCTATAAAAGCCTATGTTATTCTGCGGGCACCACTTAGACATCCAGCCATTGAGTGACGAGAGCATAATGTTCGACTGGCGAAGTCGAACATCATTAGCGCCGACGTGGATAACAATCTTACTGAATTTACGTTCAGCATTAGCCAGCACTTTTAAATTTGCCAAGATGTCAGGCGCTCTGGCTCCCTGTAAACATTGGACTATGGTGGCTGGTGTCTATTTTCACGTTCTGTACAATAGAATTGCCATTAGCTAGAGCACTTCCATCAGGTTTCTCATCGGATGCGTCACTGAGTGGGGAGAACCTGTTTGATGTTTTGATCGGAATGGAAGAACGGTGTTTTGACCCGCGACTAGGCTGCCTCAGAGTCACCCAGTTGCCCTGCTGCACGGGCTCAATCGGAACCGAACAATGTACAGGACTCCCTGAGCTAGTGGCATCCAAAGCAGTATCTACAGCCCTCACATTCTTACTATCCTCAACTAGTTCTAAAACCTTCTCTGTCAGCCTAACTATTTCCCTGCATTTATCACATGTGAATCCCTCGCTGCTGACAGAGACAGATAAACTGTACATGTGGCAAACAGTGCAAACAACAATAGCAGGAGAAGAAGCCATTACTCACCGTGACTGATGAATGATACCAACTTAACTTACCACTTACCACTGTTGTTTAATGAACTCGTGAAAAACGGAGCGAGAGAGAAATGAAAACGGAGCGAAAAAAAGCAAAAAGAAAGAAAACAATAATAGGCACGAATAGAAACGCAAATGGAACCGCAAGTGAAAAGCTAACTGGCTAACGAATGCTAATGTGCTGCACGCGCGGTTTTAAAAGCGAACGATCAAATTAGTTAGATTAGCTCGAAAGATAACACCAGAAATATGGTGGGAATTAAGTTATATATTATCACTTTAAACAACAGGGAGTGAAAGTAAGGTAGAGATTCAATAAAAAGTGAAGCTACACGGAGCTACAATTGCAAACCTCTCAGCAGCACAACAGACAGGAACAGACTGAAGCAATCGAATGTATCTGCCGTCTTTTGTAAAGTTGATATGTTAGTGTGCAGAGGAAATGTAAATAGCCCCTGCCAACACGGTGGCCTATTTGCACTATGTAAATAGACACTCCATTAATTAAAAGGCACCAGACTACAGAATGGCATATACTACAGTAATTTTTTTTCTG
Source organism: Spinibarbus caldwelli (assembly GCA_039654775.1). Taxonomy (NCBI): domain Eukaryota; kingdom Metazoa; phylum Chordata; class Actinopteri; order Cypriniformes; family Cyprinidae; genus Spinibarbus; species Spinibarbus caldwelli. The sequence continues at coordinate 274,892 of CM077249.1, read as the reverse complement.
GGGGAGGACCCACCCACATTTATTTTGCTTCCGACGACCATGTATATATATATATGCAAAGGTGAGCATGCAAGTAAGATACAGCTCGTACACAACAGTCTTTAGCAAATATAATAGTGTTTCAATAGCAGAAGCAACAGCAGAAGTGTGTGTGTGTGTGTGTGTGTGTGTGTGTGCATGCGGGTTCACTACTCACTGCTGTGTGTGTACACTTGTATGAGTGAAATGCAGAGCACAAAATCCGAGTATTTTTTTTTTTTTTTAACATTCACATGTCAGTATATCACATAATCAGCTAATCAACAAAGAAATATACCAAAATAATATTTTCCATTCACTGGAATACATAGGAGATCAACAAGGTAAAATCCTTAAACTAACATATAAAATTTATCACAATTTCTCAAACAGAGAGACCTGACTTTAGAAGAATGAGGGAACTTATTTTTTGCTAGAGACTCGAATGATCACAAGTAAACGTAATCAACACAAAATACAGGTCTATCAAAGGTAACACATTCTGAGTCTGAGATTGTGTGTGGAGTTTACACATGTATTCATACATTTTATTATACAAACTATAGTATTATGAATGGTTATGGCGATGAATGTTCAGTAGTGTGTTTAGTGACCACGCAAACCTTGCGGTCCAGGTGAGCCCCTGCGGAACACGATTTCTGCCGAGGGGACCCCCAGTGACTGCTTGCTTAGGGCCCCCAAAACTCTCAACATGCCCCTGTGAATGTTACATTAGCACATTCTATTGTATGAATAAGTATGGCAAAGTAAAACTGGCGAGAAGCATCTTTGACTCTTTAATTTTTTATTTTACTTTAGTTACCAGAGGAGTGTTTACTATTTTCTGCAACTCGTTAGATTAGAGAATACTATTTGCTATTAAATAGCTGCTTATTAGCATGCATATTACTAGCATATTGACTGTTTATTAGTACTTATAATAGCACATATTAATGCCTTATTCTGCATGATCATATTCTAGATCCCTTAATCCTATCCCATATCTAAACATAACTACTACAACAACTACCTTACTTATCATTAATAAGCATCAAATTAGGAGTTTATTGATGGAATTTTTTTTTATATTTTCCCTAATCTAAAGTGTTATCTATTTTCATAATGCATGACAGTTACAGTACAGCTTCAAATTTAATTAATAGCTGCAATAGTAAGTATAAACATATATATTTTTAATTATATTTAATATATGGGTCAATGATGTGATGCCTAAATTTTCTGTCCGATTGCAATTTTTTCAGTTAAAAATTGGTTTAAATTCATAAAAAAGATGCCATATATAAGAAGTACCTCTCCCACATATGTACCAACTTTAATTTTTCAAAAAACATTAGTTATTTGTAATTTTTCTGTTATTCAAAGTGTCAAAACATCATGTGGTGTGACTGTCCAGCCATAAATGTTGTTTTGGAAACATCTTTGAAATTACCCTAAATTTATTCAGATTAATTTTCTGCACTATTTGACATATTTTCCAAAGTGTTTTGTAATCCTGTATAAAATTACAAAGCATTTGTATTTATATTTCCATCATAATATTCAAACAAACTTTGTCAGATAATCTCCATTTTTTGAAATATCATGTGGTGCGACCATCAAGAAACTACCATTTTGGTACTTTTATGTTGAAATCCATTCAAAGATAGAATGTTGCATCATATAACAATTTGCCAAGGACCCATAGAAGCATCAAGCAGGTTTGTAACTCTCTTTCAAATTTGGAAAAAAATAACCTTTTTTAATGGCTGGTATGTAGTGACCACATTTGGATATCATGTGGTATGACCTCAAAAAAACAATGAATATTAAGTTATTTCTACAAGCATTTATTTTTATTATAAATTATAGTGACCTTTAATGGGAAGCTAGCTTCTTGTCACACAGTCACCAGCGGAACCAGCCTCCTACACACGCTCACTTTCACCTGATTCTTGATCACCCGCACCTGCACCCACTTACCGGCACCACATTTAAGCACACTCCACGCACTCACTTATCGGCTAGTCTCAAGGTAGCAAGCTATACTCTGGTTACTGTCTACCTGTTGTCTCGGATCTGCCGGTCTGCCGTTTGCCCGCCAAGGAAGGGACGAGGGCCCAGATAAGACTCTTTATAGTGCTTCTACTGACGTTTGAGTTACTATTTACCCGGAAGGATGATCTTTTGAGTTTTGAATAAATTACTTACCTGCATGCCAGAACCCTCTTATCTGCCTACTTGACCAGACTGTTACAATTGTTTTGTTTAGGTGGCTAATTCTGTGCTTGTAAATTTTGTCTGAATTTGAAAATATCATGCGGTGTGACCAAATATCATGTGGTGTGACCACTGCAGAGTGTTTTCCATTATAGATATATGTCCCAGATTCGCAGTTTTTGTGCTTTTATATTCAATTAATGGTTTATATACACAAAATACTTTATTTTTATAACATTTGGAATAGATTTTTATGCAGTTTGGGTCATTTTGAGCGGTTTATGTGTAATCTTTGTACAATATGGGAAAAAATGCAAAAAATAGGAATTTAGAGCATCTAATTTTAGTTTGGTAATTATGCATTTATTACTAATTTATTATATATTTATTAATAACTATTTTAATCTATTTTACCAGATTCCACTGCCTAGCAAAGTAAAATAAATGCTCACCATAGGCAGCATGTTAATTCTGACCCTGCAGTCAAGCACAAACTCCAAATGTAATTTTCTGCTATAAGAAAGATGTTCATGATTTCATCTCAGAACCTGAGCCAGCAACTCTAAATTGACCCTTAGCAAAGACCCGCCCTTAGTTACTGTTGCTACATCAGACAAACCATCCGACAAACCATGGCACTTTTATGCCACACATCATGTTCTCATGCAGTGAAAAATACATCATGGAGCAAAGAAGACACTGACAACACGCCGACATACATGACAGAGCAGATTACTTTCGGTATTAAACAAAGTCTCAGAGTTCAAATTTTGTCTTTTTTTTTAAAGAAATTCAAACAACAAATACTGTTTTGTGGCTCTTTAATGTGTCGTGACAGATCGCTGTAGCACCTCAGTTCAAGCGGCATGTGACCAATCATCTCTTACTAGTTATAGCACAAAATAAATATGAATGAACATCAGAAGGTATCTTGTTTCAACTGTGAAAAGATGTCAATAAACACTCTTTTTCAAGTTCAAGTCCACCGACGTTAATCTATTCTCCTGTCTGGTTTGTTTGTCTGAGAAAAATGGCAGATTTGGCATTATGATTGCTCAGATTGCCTGTTAATCAAACTCCCGGCGAAGTGTCAGTTGAGCAGCCAAGGCTGGGCAAAGTTTAGAAATAACTGGGTCTAAAAAAATGACTGCAGTTAATGCCATATGCTGAACTTTTCACACGTTTCTTTAAATAGATTTTTAATGATGTAAGGTCTTTGTGTCATTTGGAGCGACCACTCATCATGTGGTGCGACCAATAATAGAAATAACTGTATTAAATTAAAAATAATTATCTAATTTCTGTGGCTGAAATATGAATCACTGCTACAGTATGCTTAAGTGAATGGTATTTAAAACATATTTTTCTCAGTTTTATGCAATTTACAGAAAAAATAAGTCTGCTAACTACAATTAAGAAGGCAACTCTGAAATTATAGAACAAAAATATGAGATCATTATGTACAAAAACTCAAAAGAAATGCAAATACTTTGTTTCTAAACACTTCAATTACTGAGAACATCTAAAAAAATGTTAAGCATGTTAAGGAAATTAATTCATTTTAATATAAATCATGGTCGCACCACATGACATTTTTTTTTAAGGCTATGGCTGATTCATCTAGATGAAAAAACACTAAAATCACTTAATTTAAAATTTTAATATGAATTTATGTGTACACAACCTTCTTAATGTTTGAACAACTACAAAAGATATTATTATTTTTTTTGTATTTTAAAATTTGCCTGTCGAAAATCCTTATACGTCATTGACCTAAATACACAATGTGTTTTGTATAGGGCTATTTATTTTTCTTTTTTTCGTTACCTTTCTTTGATGACGTTGCAAATGAACGATTACTATCGGCAAAATCCACTTCAACGGATATTCTGTATTCGAATTTTTCTCTCCCTTCTTTTCTTTTGTTATTATTATTATTATTATTATTATTATTATTATTATTATTAATTGCACATATTGTCTCCTTTCGAAGCTTTTATAGTCTGCCCGGCCCACTCCTACCGCTCAGCAAACCTCCTTGTGATGCTAATTAGATTCAGATTCTCGGCGTCTAATTGGCTGAGGGCTGATGACTCACTCCTACGGGCTAATAGGAGGGAGGGCAGAGCGCTCTCAGGGAGGAAAATGAAAGCATCTTCCTCACCGCACACAACCTGCATAACGCTGAATTCTACACAAACGTAATGACAGAAAAGAACACAAGAAGGTAAAACATACACAGAACCCCAGGCGCATTCCCTTCCCGAGACAAAGAAATACTGCAACCAGCTACCGCCAATTCAACAATCATAAAACCTGCGACATAAAGACGGGAAAACACCAACAAGCAAGAAAAAAAAAAAAAAAAAAAAATCAAGGTAGGTATAAAAACCTATATACCTGATGGTACAGAAAGTATTGCCGAGATAATTGACAAAAACATCCTATAATACTATGTATGTACGAAAGGGGAGTGTTTGCAGAACATATTGCGGAGTTATAAATGCTTTTAATGGAGAATATGTTTGTGTGTGTGTGTGTGTGAGAGAGAGAGAGAGAGAGTGAGAGAGAGGGCATGCTTCCCCATGTGAGTGGACATGCGCTTTGAATGTGCCATCAGTTTGATGTTTTTTTTTTTTAGGTATTTTTCCTGTATATTTTAGGTTTCATATGCATCAGTGTGACCATAATGTGACATCATAGTTATTATAGATATGATAGATATTTGTTAATTAGTTTGATTTAATGCAATTGTGCATTAAAATGGCTCAAATGCTGTTAATGTATATTGGCGGTGTGTGCAGGAAAATGTCATTTTACATTTTACTTGAATGTGTATGTTACACACTTTGTGCAAATGGTGTGTAGGGTGCAAGTCTTTGCCTTTGAGCATTGAGATACTTGTGCGTGCTAGGGGTTTGTGTATATATGTAGTGTGTGTGTGTGTGTGTGTGTGTTCATGCCTGCACAGCTCAGTAATAGAGTGGGTGGCAAGTGAGAGATGATTTAGCTTGTGCAAGAGCAGAATGTTAGTGTGAGTGTGTGTTTGTGTGAAAAGCACATAAGGGAGAGATGCAGTGAAAACAGCACACAGCGAGTGTTAAATGAGCTGATGTGAATTTAGCACGTCATCCTCCTCATATCCTCAGCATCTTTTGTCTAGAAAGGAAAGATCTTTGTGTCTTCTATTGTTATTACTTCTGCTTTACATTAGCCAGACATTTCTGGAATGGTTTAGGTGGTCAAACGTTTGGGTGGAGAGCTATTGGATGAAATCATAAGTTCTTATGTAACTTTTCAGTTTGGTGCATTCAATGTCATGTGTAAAATGCAATTTCTAGTAACCAGGCATTTGACAATGTGCATATACTAAATTCAATGTGCAAAATTAATAATTATTTGATAAGGTAACAAGTGAGTGAAAAATATTACTGACCAATCCTACCTTACTTGTTGTTGCTGTCCACTGTGTTATTAGACAAGCTTTTGATCCTTTCTAAATCTGTGAAACCTTGCAAGTTTAGATAATTTTCAATATAATTTTAAAGAATTTAATATGGTAAAACATTGTTGCCTGGGCAATTACTGTAGTGACACAAGGTCATCAAAGATGATACATGCAGTATTTTGCTTTTCTTTCAGATCTATAAAATCTGCATAAAAAGGATATAAAGTGCACGTTGTGGATAAACTATGAGCCTTATTCCCAAATGACCATATATAGCATCAATAAGGAAGCCTATGTTTGCATCAGGGTTAAATAATATTAATAAATTAGGGTGAATTCCAGAATTAGGGTGCTCTAATGAACAGATGTAGGAACTCTGGAGGGAGCAGGGCAATTGTGTCTCATTATGTGGCCAAACATACTGTACATGGTGAGAAGAACAATGAAGGATGATGTCATTTCCTCTTTATTTTAACTTAGTGTTACCATGACAACACTGCACTGTCTCCATCACCTTGTTATTTTTTATGACAGGAATGTCTAATTTATTGATTTTAATATATTCTATTCTCAGTTTTGTTGACTTTGCTAGACCCTCCATATAGTCGCCTTCAGCTAACATATCTAATAAACACATTTCTTACCTTGGAACCATTTGTAAACTATATATATATATATAAAATAAGAAAATTAACTGGTTCTTGCCAGGTCTTAAAATTTGGAAAATAAAACCTTAGATGAACAACAACACAACACACATTGCACCGTGTCATTATTTGTTTAACAAAAATAAAGCCAAAATGGAAAAGCCATGGGTGACAAAGTTAGGACACGCTCACTGTTAACATATGAATTAAGAAGGTAAGTAGCAGTCAGGCACTGTTAATCAAATGCATTTGATTAACTGATCATCGGCAAGTGTGAGCACCTCTAAAAAAACCAAAAAAAAAACCCCAGAAGTTTTGGCTGTTTGCTGGTCTGGAGCCTTCAGGTGTGTGTTAACAAAATGCCAAAGAGGTAAGACATCAGCAATGATCTTAGAGAAACAATTGTTGCTGCCATCAATCTGGGAGAGGTAATACAGCCGTTTCCAAAAAATTTGAAGTCCATCATTCTACAGTGAGGAAGATTATGCACAAGTGGAAGACATTCAAGACAGACACTAATCCTCCCAGGAGTGGACATCCCAGCAAATTCACCCCAAGATGAGACTGTGTAATGCTCAGAGAAATGGCAGACAACCCAATAACTACACTGTAGATTCTACAGGCCTCAGTTAACATATTAAATGATAAAGTTCATGACAGTACAATTAGAAACATATGGGACAAGTATGGCACATATGGAAGAGCTGCCAGAAGAAAGCCTCTTCTCTCTAAAAAGAACATGGCACCATGGTTTAGGTTTCCAAAGCTGCATCTAAACAAACTTCTAGAACAATGTCCTTTGAACAAATGAGACCAAAGTGGAGATGTTTGTCCATAATGCACAGTGGCACATTTGGTGAAAACCTGAAGAGCATATCAGCACAAACACCTCATACCAAAAGTCACAAATGCTGGTGGAGGACTACTGATTTTGGACTTCTTTTGAACCTGGACCTGGGCACCTCACAGTCATTGAATCGACCATGAATTCCTCTGTATACCAACGTATTCTAGAGACTAATGTGAGGACATCCATCCGACAGCTAAAGTTGGGCCAAAATTGGGTCATGCAACAGGACAATGATCCCAAGCACACCAAGAAATCCACAACAGAATGTCTTAAAAGAAAAGAATCAAGGTGTTACAACACTCCAGTCAAAGTCCAGAGCTCATCCTGACTGAAATGCTGTGGTGAGAGCTCTACGTAAACAAATGCCCACAAACCTCAATAAACTGGAGCAATGTTGTAAAGAAGAGTGGGCCAAAATTCCTCCAGAATTATGTGAGAGACTGATAAAGTCATACAGAAAATGAATACTTAAAATTATTGCTGCTAAAAGTGGATCTACAGGCAACTGAATCATAGGGTGTCCTAACTGTGTCACACATGGCTTTTCCATCTTGGTTTTAGTTTTGTTAAATAAATAATGACACGGTGTGATAAGTCATGTGATGTTGTTCATCTGAGGTTTTATGTTCCAAATTTTAAGACCTGCCAAGGACCAGATAACTTTTTTTACTATGTCCTGATCCAGAAAACCATGGAATTCGATAGGGTGTCCTAACTTTTTCACATGACTATATATATACTGTATATATATAATGCATGATGGAAATGTGTGTAATATTCCACAACAAAACTACTTAAAACCTGTAGATGTAAGGTTATTGTACAGTTATTCTATATTTTATTTTTTTTTGCTCCAAACACAAAATTGAAACTTTTCCTCCTCCATATAAAGTAGTATAAAGTATCTAAAGTCAGACTATTCTGTTTTTGCTTTAAATCTTGAAATTATCTAGTCTAAAAAAAAAAAAAAAAAAAAAAAAAAAAAAACTGCTCATGTTACATGTGCATAGCATCTTTGTTTAGATTATGATTAAAATGCAGTGGTTGCCTCTAATTTCAAATGGCTCCAGATATTTTTATTTAAGACAGTTTATACAACAAATAAACAACAAATCAATTTGCAACAAATCAGAGCAAATATACAACAAATCAATTTGCTTAAAAAACAAACAAACAGACCAAAAAGAAAAAAAAAAAGGCAATTGGTATCAGAATTGGCCATTTTGCCTGTAAAAAAAAAAAAAAATTGGATTTGACCATGAAAAATCATGATTGGTGGATCACTAACTTTTATTAGACCTTTCACAGTGAAGGAATTTTCCTTATTATTATTATTATTATTATTATTATTATTATTATTATTATTATTATTATTATTATGCTATGTAAATTAGCTTGTTGGGCTATTCAGTTATTTCTGATTCTTGAATCTGGCTGGACTTTCCAAGAGGCTTTCCAAAAGTGCTGATATTTCAAAAGTATTAGCACTAGTGCTAGTCTCTGCATGCTCTAGACAGGCTGTCAGTCAGTGCAGTTACATTGTTACTCCATAGGTGGCTGCAAGGGACTGTCTTTATGAGTCAAGTCAAGTCAAGTCACCTTTATTTATATAGCGCTTTTAACAATACAGATTGTGTCAAAGCACTTAACAGTATCAAATTGGAGGATAGAGTGTCAGTAATGTATAATAATAAGATTAATTTTCAATTTCTCAATTTTCAGTTAAAGGCATTTCATTATTGAATTCAGAGATGTCATTGTCTAGCTCAGTTTAGTTTAAATAGTATCTATGAAATCAAATTGACGATAATCGCTAGAAATTAAGTGTCCCCAACTGAGCAAGCCAGAGGCGACAGCGGCAAGGAGCCAAAACTCCCTCTGTGACAGAATGGAGAAAAAACCTTGGGAGAAACCAGGATCAGTCAGGGGGCCAGTTCTCCTCTGGCCAGGATATTATTGTTTATTTATTTTTTACTTACTGTTTTAATTAAATTTAAATGTATAAATGTATTATATTTCTATTTTTATACTGTTGCAATTTCTAACAATAATAGTATTATCTAGTTAGGTATTTTATTATATTTTTAGTTATTTTATTTTATTTTTAGTTTTATTGTATTTAAGTGGAGGTCTTTGCTGGGGATATGTCCCCGGGGCTCATCCAGGTGTCCGGCCTCCGCCGAAGATCAGGGTCGCAGACATCATCTCCCGGCGCCGATCCACCATCTGATCCAGACACAGACTGAGAAACAGAATAAGAAAGAAACAGACAAATATTAGCGTAGATGCCATTCTTCTTACGATGTAACGAGTACATCGTGTGTTATGAGGAGTGTTCCCAGTTCCAGTTGATCTAATTAATGCAGCCTAACAATCCTTTAAAGGATTTGAATAATAGAAGTGTATTAGTGTGTTATGTGTAAGCCAGGTTAAAGAAATGTGTCTTTAATCTAGATTTAAACTGACAGAGTGTGTCTGCCTCCCGAACAGTGTTAGGTAGATTGTTCCAGAGTTTGGGCGCTAAATAGGAAAAGGATCTGTCGCCCGCAGTCGATTTTGATATTCTAGGTATTATCAAATGGCCAGAGTTTTGAGAACGCAGAGGACGTGGAGGACTATAATGTGATAAGAGTTCTCTCAAGTACTGAGGAGCTAAGCCATTCAGGGCTTTATAAGTAATTAACAAGATTTTAAAATCTATACGATGTTTGATAGGGAGCCAGTGCAGTGTTGACAGAACCAGGCTAATATGGTCATACTTCCTGGTTCTAGTAAGGACTCTAGCTGCTGCATTTTGGACCAACTGTAGTTTATTGATCAAGCGTGCAGAACAACCACCCAGTAAAGCATTACAATAGTCTAACCTTGAGGTCATAAACGCATGAATTAGCATTTCTGCATTTGACGTTGAGAGCATAGGTCGCAATTTAGATATGTTTTTGAGATGGAAAAATGCAGTTTTACAGATACTAGAAACATGGCTTTCAAATGAAAGATTGCTATCAAACAGCACACCTAGGTCCCTAACTGATGAAGAAGAATTGACAGAGCAGCCGTCAAGCGTTAGATAGTGTTCTAAGTTATTACATGTGGGGTTTTTAGGTCCGATAATTAACACCTCTGTTTTTTTCAGAATTTAGCAGTAAGAAGTTACTCGTCATCCAGTTTTTTATATCGACTATGCATTCCGTTAGTTTCTCAATTTGGTGTGTTTCAGCGGGACGCGAAGAAATATATAGCTGAGTATCATCAGCATAACAGTGAAAGCTAACACCATGTATCCTGATAATATCTCCTAAGGGTAACATGTAAAGCGTGAAAAGTAACAGCCCTAGTACTGAGCCTTGAGGTACTCTATACTGCACTTGTGATCGATATGATACCTCTTCATTTACTGCTACGAACTGATGGCAGTCAGATAAGTACGATTTGAACCATGCTAAGGCACTTCCACTAATGTCAACAAAGTTTTCTAGTCTATTCAAAAGAATGTGGTGGTCGATCTGGAATTCCTCACAGATGCCATTTTTCTCTAAGAAGGAATATAATTGTGAGGATACTACCTTTTCTAGTATCTTTGACAGAAAAGGGAGATTTGAGATCGGTCTGTAATTAACTAGATCTTTGGGGTCAAGTTGTGGTTTTTTAATGAGAGGCTTAATAACAGCCAATTTGAAAGTTTTGGGGACATATCCTAATGACAATGATGAATTAATTATAGCCAAAAGAGGATCTATGACTTCTGAAAGCAGCTCTTTTAGTAGTTTAGATGGAATACGGTCTAACATACATGTTGTTGGTTTACATAATTTAACAAGTTTATACAATTCTTCCTCTCCTATAATAGCGAATGAGTGGAATTGTTCCTCAGGAGATCTATAGTGCGCTATCTGATGCGATACTGTAGCTGACGGCTGCATGGTTACAATTTTATCTCTGATTGTATCGATCTTGGAAGTAAAGTAGTTCATAAAGTCATTACAGCTGTGCTCTTGGGAAATGCCAACTCCTGTTGATGCTTTATTTTTCGTTAATTTAGTGATTGTATTGAATAAATACCGGGGGTTATGTTTGTTTTCTTCTAGAAGAGACGAAAAATAATTAGATCTAGCAGTTTTTAATGCTTTTCTGTAGGATAGGGTACTTTCCCGCCAAGCTATACAAAATACCTCTAGTTTTGTTTTCCTCCAGCTGCGCTCCATTTTCCAGGCTGCTCTCTTTAGGGTGCGAGTGTGCTCATTATACCACAGAGTTTTCTTTGATCTTCCTTAAGCGTAAAGGAGCAACTGTATCTAAAGTGCTAGAAAAGAGAGAGTCCATAGTTTCTGTTACATCATCAAGTTTTTCTGCACTGTTGGATATGCTGAGGAATTGAGATAAATCAGGAAGAATACTTACAAAGGAGTCTTTTGTGTTAGAAGTGATGGTTCTACCATACTTGTAACAAGGAGTAGAATTTACAGTTTTAGCTATATGGAGTTTACACAAGACTAGATAAGGATCTGAGATATCATCGATTTGCTGCAGAATTTCAACACCACTAACATCAATTCCATGTGACAGTATTAAATCTAGAGTATGATTTCGACAATGAGTAGGTCCTGAAACATGTTGTCTAACCCCAATAAAGTTCAGAATGTCTATGAATGCTGATCCTAATGCATCATTTTCATTATCGACATGGATATTAAAATCACCAACAATTAAGAATTTATCTGCAGCCAGTACTAACTCAGATAGAAAATCTGAAAATTCTTTAATAAAGTCGGTGTGGTGCCCTGGTGGCCTGTACACAGTAGCCAGTACAAACATCACAGGGGATTTATCACTAACAAGTGTTTCTCTACATAATGTTATACGCAGCACCATAACTTCAAACGAGTTATACTTAAAGCCTGCCCTCTGAGAAATACTGAGAATATTGCTATAAATTGTAGCAACACCTCCCCCTTTACCTTTTGGATGTGGCTCATTTTTATAGCAGTAATCTTGGGGGGTAGACTCATTTAAAGTAATGTATTCATCTGGTTTTAGCCATGTTTCTGTCAAACAGAGCAAATCTAGGTCATGATCATTGATCAAATCATTTACAAAAAGTGCTTTTGTAGAAAGGGACCTACCTGATATTCAGTAAGCCAAGTTTTATCAATTGTTTCTCTGTATTGTAAACAGTTTTTTATTTGTTGAACATCAATTAAATTGTTACTCTTAATTTGGTTTGGACATTTTCTAGTTTGGGGAAGAGACACAGACTCTATAGTGTGATATCTAGGTAAAAGAGTCTCTATGTGCTGAGAATTAACTGACTTCTGTGACGTGAGGCGGCTAGCAGATGGTCGGTTTAGCCAGTCTGTCTGCTTCCTCACCTGGGCCCTAGTTAGTCAAGTACGAACTCTAAGACTATGTGCCATATTTCTAGAGAGAAGAGCGACACCAACCCAGAAGGGATGAAGACCATCTCTTTTCAACAGGTCAGGTCTGCCCCAAAAACTCGTCCAATTGTCTATAAAGTCTATGTTATTCTGAGGGCACCACTTAGACATCCAGCCATTGAGTGACGACAGTCTGCTATGAATCTCATCACCCCGGCAAGCAGGGAGGGGGCCAGAGCATATTACAGTGTCTGACATCATACTTGCAAGTTCACACACCTCTTTAAAATTATTTTTAGTGATCTCCGACTGGCGAAGTCGAACATCATTAGCGCCGACGTGGATAACAATCTTACTAAATTTACGTTTAGCATTAGCCAGCACATTTAAATTTGCCAAGATGTCAGGCGCTCTGGCTCCCTGTAAACATTGGCCTATGGTGGCTGGTGTCTCTATTTTCACATTCCATACAATAGAATCGGCAATAACTAGAGCACTTTCATCAGGTTTCTCAGTGGGTGCATCACTGAGTGGGGAGAACCTGTTTGATGTTTTGATCGAAACGGAAGAGCGGTGTTTTGACCCACGACTAGGCCGCCTTACAGTCACCCAGTTGCCCTGCTGCACGGGCTCAACCGGAACCGAACATTGTACAGGACAATGTGATGTGACAGTCACCAAGACCATCACCACACGCGCAAACCAGAAGCCATGGATGACAGCAGAGGTTCGTGGGCTGCTAAAGACCAGAGATGAAGCATTCAGATCAGGAGATAAAGCAGCCCTCAAAACAGCAAGAGCCAACCTGTCCTGTGGCATCAAAAAGGCAAAACGGTCATATGCTCAAAAAATCAACAATCATTTCACAGACAGCAGAGACACACGGAGCCTGTGGCAAGCCATTCAGACCATCACTGACTACAAGCCTCCGCCAAAGGCCTGTGATGATGACACATCCCTCCCAGATGCACTCAACCACTTTTATTTATGGTTTGAAATGCAGAATGACACACCTGCACAAAAACTGCCCACACCTCCCAACGACCAGGCGCTCTGTCTGTCCCCAGCCGACGTGAGGAAGACCCTATCCAGGATTAACCCACGCAAGGCTGCGGGTCTTGACAACATACCTGGCCATGTACTGAAAGACTGTGCTGAACAGCTGACAGATGTCCTAACAGATATCTTCAACACCTCGCTGAGCCAGGCAGTCGTCCCCACATGTCTCAAATCCACAACAATCATACCAGTACCAAAGAAATCACCTGTGTCCTTTCTGAATGACTACCATCCCATAGCACTGACTCCAATCATGATGAAGTGCTTTGAGAGGTTAGTCATGCACAACATCAAAATCAGCCTCCCCAACACACTCGATCCGCTCCAGTTTGCATACCGCCCAAACCACTCCACGGACAATGCAATTTCCTCCACCCTCCACCTGGCTCTTACCCACCTAGAAAATAAAGACTCCTATGTTAGAATGCTGTTCATTGACTTCAGCTCAGCATTCAACACAATAATCCCACAACAACTCATCAACAAGCTAAACCTGCTGGGCCTTAACACCTCCCTCTGTAATTGGATCCTGGACTTTCTAACCGGAAGACCTCAGTCAGTCCGTGTCAGCCACAACACCTTGAGCACTACCACACTGAGCACAGGTGCCCCACAAGGCTGTGTGCTCAGCCCGCTGCTCTTCACACTGCTGACCCATGACTGCACTGCCAAGTCCAGCTCCAACCACATCATCAAGTTCGCTGATGACACAACAGTGGTAGGTCTCATCAGCAACAACGATGAAACGCACTACAGAGAGGAAGTGGCACAGCTGGCTGAATGGTGTGGCACTAACAACCTGTCCCTCAATGTGGAGTAGACAAAGGAGGTTGTGATGGACTTCAGGAGAAACTCCGTTGACCACCCCCCACTGACCATCGACAGCTCGACTGTGGAGAGAGTCAGCAGCACTAAATTCCTGGGGGTGCACATCACTGAGGATCTCATCTGGACCACCAACACCATGTCACTCTCCAAGAAGGCACAACAGCGCCTACACTTTCTCCGCCGGCTGAAAAGAGCAAGTCTCCCTCCACCCATCCTCACCTTTCTACAGGGGCACCATTGAGAATGTGCTGACCAGCTGCATCACTGTCTGGTACGGGAACTGTACTGCAGCAGACCGCAAGACCCTCCAGCGGACAGTGAACACAGCTGCAAAGATCATCGGTGCCCCTCTCCCCTTCATCCTGGACATTTTCCTTACACGATGCTCCAGCAAAGCCAACAGTATCGTGAAGGACTCCACCCATCCCTCCCACAGTCTCTTCCAGCTCCTACCATCAGGAAGATGGTACCAGAGCATCAGAGCCTGCTCTGCCAGACTGCTCAACAGCTTTTTCCCCCAGGCTGTGAGAGCCCTGAACTCAAATCACCCGGCCCCTCTCTGAATGAGTCATTATAAAAACTTTCATTCAACGAATACGTTTAACAATGCTGATTCACTTATGAATGAAACAAGGTATTGAAATTAATGACAACTGATTGCGAACTTTTATTTTCCATAAATGTATGACCTGACTTAAAGAAGTACTGGTAAGTCCCAAATAGGAACCTGTGCGGGACAAGAAGGTCTCAGCCTTCTTATCTCACACGTAAAACAGGAGACTTGGGAATGCCTCTCTAACCACCAGAGAACCTTACCGCACAAGTTTCAGTTCTGATCGTAATCTCCTCAGGAGGCTCATCCAGGGGAGCTAGATACCAGATACAAGAACCATACACAGGATGGCCAAACATTGTCACCTAAAAGAGGGCTTTGGTCGATAAAATGACCTCTAACACCGAGTCTACACTGAATGCGACAATTGTTCTGTTGTGCCGTGGCGCGCCGCAACAGCTAAAGTCTGTCTACACTGGACGTGACAAAGCGACCGTTGAAAATCATTTGAACTTTGTGTTAGTACGTCATAAATGGAACGAAGCAGCAGTTTACTGTCAGAGATTTGTCGTGTCGCGCTGCGCCGCATCCAGTATAGACAGCATCACTGATTATAATGGGCTCCAAAAGCCTTGCTGCACAAGCAAGGTCATCATATAGAATGTACGGATAATCAGTTGTCATCTGAGATGAGACAATGCTGAACAGATTCCTAGAGGCCACAAAGAAAAAGGCAAATATGCTTTGGTTGTTCAACACAATTCTCTTTAAACTGTGGGCGTGCAGGCAGTAAAAAAGGTGGAGCGTGGAACAAGTTCATGACAAATGTAATAATTTTGCTTTTGCCAACCTAGGGAGACAAAATAGTGTAGTGATGGGTACTCACGTCACCGATGATGTTATGGTTTATGGATCACGTGTCACTTAAGGTGTGGTTATGAGTACATCAGATAAGAAAGAATGGTGGGATATCTAACTTGTAGAACCTCTTACTGTATATCAACACAAGGAAGACATAAGTGTAATAAAATAAATTTTATTAACAATAGATAGACAAGAGTAATAAACTATTAAATGGATATCATGGATGAAAATGGAATTCAGTGTATAAGATGCATAAAATGCAAGTGATTGAGTTGGGTGTTGCTATGACAGTTACATTATCTTATGAAAAGATAAACTGAAAATATAGCTGCAAGCAGCGATCTCGGGCTCATGCCCCTGGAGCAAACGCCATCGTTTTAGGTAAAATGTGCATGGTGGGCAATATGCAGTTAGAATTTTATTGTCAGTGCCCTACAAATTAACTGGTTCTTGGACTTTTTTTTTGTCCCTAAAACTGACAGAAAAGGATAAGGCCTAAGAGATTTCTTAAGCTGTAATGCAGGCAAAATCACACAGATATAAATGAATAGACCTTTAAACCATGAAGAGTTTAAATAGACCCTCTCTCTCTCTCTCTCTCTCTCTCTCTCTCTCTCTCTGACCCAACCACCCACCCCCACACACACAGAGGTAGAATGAGATCAGATGTCTGATAGTTTTTTAATTTTCTGTTATCAACAGAGCATTGTAAATTCATGAACATAAGCATGTTTCCTCAGAATGGCTTGCTCTCCATAAGTAAAAAGTTTTGAAGAGTTTAGATAATGCAACTTTAAAAATATAAGACAATTACAGTTTCCTTTTTTTACTGTTATTTTAATAAATTACCATGGCAACACTGTTCAAGATATCCAAAATCCGTTCACAATTTAAGTTCCTCAATGATTTGCAATCATGTTGACAAAGTTTGGTGTGAATTCCATGATTTTCATACGAGTAGTATGCATAAATTAACAGCCATATTTTTCCAAAAATCCACATTCAAATCAAAATAGCTAACTTCCTGTTGGTCGTAGCTAATGACTGTAAATTACAAAGTTGTCCGGCTTGATGAGAACAATATATGTCCCGAGTTTGGTGACTGTAGGAAAAACTAACCCCTTCAGTTTTGTCAAAAGGTGGCACTACAGAGCACTTCCTCCACACCCATTTCTGAGCTTTTGCCAGTGTCTAACTATCATTAACACTGATGTATGTGTTGTTTCATGATATTCTAAGCATGTTGTCTGCCTCAGAAACTATGTTAAAGTTTGATGTGTTGCCATGGTAACAGTATTACAATATCAATAATCCCTTCCCAATTTTGCATCTGCCGTGTTTTGACATTATTCTGATGAAGTTTGAAGCAAATCGAGTAAAAATAAGATGCTGAATTCAAAGCATTTTGAAAATTACACACTTCCTGCTGCCAGTTGGTGGTGCTATAACTTTCAGTCATAATAGTCACATCTATGTGATCGGGCTCATACAGTGAACAAACCGCTGAAGTTTCATCAAAATCAGACAATGTGTACAACAGTTATTAGACACATTCTATTTCTTGCCATAATTTTGTCACTTTGCCATGGGCAACCCGTTCGAGCTATCAAAAATCCCTTTGCAATTTAGCATCTCAATGTCTTGAGGTCATGCTGACTGAGTTTGGTGGCCATCGGCTGGAAATCCTAGGAGGAGTATATCAAATTCCAGAGCATGTGCTTTTTACACAGCCCTGAATAGCCAACTTCCTGTTGGGTGGAGCCTATGACATGCAGTGCGAATGTTGTTCGGCTCAATGAGATCTATATGTGTACTGAGTTTCATATGAATACATGCAAGTATGTGTGAGCTATACATTAAGTTTTCTGACTGTGTTCCAGGAGGCACTGTAGTGCCCCTCTGCCACACCCGCGTACCAGTCTCTGGCCGGCCCTAATGGCCACAGATTCCAAGGTGTGTGCCAATTTTCAAGGGTTTTTGAGCATGTTAAGGGCCCCAAAAGCCTCAAAAACCTTGAAGAAAAATAATAATAAGAAGAAGAAGAATCCTAATGAAAACAATAGGGCCCTTCGTCCCTTTGGACTTGAGCCTTAACTAATAAGGTGAAAAACCTTATTATGCCTCACACAAATTAATGAAAGATTATTTGTTCTTAACTGATCAGCTATATAACATCTAATGTAAATTAGAAAATCATATACTGATAATATGCAATAATGCCACGGTCTCTGGAAGAGGTTTGGATGAGTGATATTTATGTTCTCTGTGGTCGAGTGAGCAGTCCGGTGGTGGTGACATCTTCCACTGGTTGTGCTTGTAACAATGCAGTGGGGAAAAGGGCAGGAATCCGTTTCAGCCTTGAACACAAATCGCTGTAGGATGCTGATCTCCTGGAGCACCAAAGGGCCCTAAAATCTGGAATGCAGACATGCCCCTGGAGTAGGTGCAGAAGGTCCTTTGTCTGGAACACGCAGACGAAAGTACCTTGAAGTGAAGGTTTGCTGGCTGGAGATTAACCTTGTTGCAAATGTCTGTATGTCTTCTGCCTCTCTGGGCTAGAGACTCAGAACTTGTTCAATCCACTTTGACTCTCTAGCATGGAGACTTTGGACTTGCTGAATCTGTTGTTGTCTCTCTGGACAAAGATTCTGAATGCAGGGTATCTCTTTCCTCGCAAGCTGGAGGCTCAGAACATGATTTTATCTTTTGCTGCCTCAAAAGCTGGAGACTCAGGGTGTGGTCTGTTGATGTTTCTCCCTCTCGGGCCAGAGACTCACAACCTAAATATATATGTTACAGTCTCATCCTCACAGGCCGGAGTCTCAGAACGTTGAATGTATCGGTTAGTGTCTCACTGGACAAGCCGGAGACTCAGAACGGTTGTTGATCTGTTTCTATCTTCTACCTTGCAGGCTGGAGACTCAGAACAAGAAGTGTGTTTTGGAAGGGTACCTTTATTCCTTTCCCATGAGGAGGAGTTTGCAATTTGGCGCTTCCCATTTCCATACTGTGATTGGCTGTTTCCATTAGGGGTTGAACAACTTCTGATTTTTTAAAGTCGACTTTTATGTGATGAAAGTCAAGTCGAAGTCGACTAGTCGCTGATGACGTCATTAATGAACAAATAAGTCTGGAGCTGAGACAAACACCTTGTGCACAGCTATGGCATATGACACAGTGCTACCCACATGGCTATTGCTCCTATAACAGCTCATTTTTATCAGTTCTTTTGTCTTTGGGTCGTTATATTTCTCACAGATTTCTGCTTGTTCTAAATCAGATACAGATAAAGTAGCACAGTAAAGATTACATTCATATGAATGCATTAGTGAGAGCGATTGCGTGTGAATTAATTCCAACTGGCAGCGACTCTCTACTAGTAGTGAAGCTGTGGGATTTAGTTATTAAGAAATATATGCTTGAACTTTTCAGTTTCTAAGCTATTTTATTGAGAAATTACAGAACAGTGTTGACAATACATTTCCGTGCTGAACGATTCTGTGCACACGCGATCTGCGTGTGATGTACGCGCTACTGTCTGTAGCCTATGTGTGTGCGTTACAGTGCAGCAGCGCATTATATTAGAACAGCGATTAACTGACCTGTACTATAAGCTGTTTAAAACGTGCATTCTCCCATTCAATTTCGAGCATCCAGTAATATAATCACACGTCTTCTGGAGCGCTTTCAGAGTATGCATTTATTTGTCATTTTAACTGTTTGGAAATGGAGCGTAAATGTGGAAGTCCTTCAGAGATTTCTTATCCTGCTGCGCCCTCTATAGGACCAGCGACTAGTCGACGTCAAGCTTAAAGCGTCATGGCAGAGCATTAAAGTCGACTAGTCGATTAGTCTGTGCAACCCCTAGTTTCCATTAGAGTTGGGGGACACGGTGTGGCTTTCCTACTGTGGAACTTATTTGCATAGTCCAAAGACAAAGTTAGAAAAGTGTCACAAAAGTTTTACTGTTGCATTTTTCACTTTCCAGATCACAACCAGAATACTGTTGGCAATGTTATGAATGCATTAAGTCTAGACATGATGAAAAGGATTGAACTGCCATGCATGCATTCATTTGTCCATTAACAGCTGAGTTTGTGTAAAATGTGGCTGTCACTGAGAATACTTATTTCTCTGAAGTCAAAGATGTGTTTGTTGTAGTTTGCATCACTTTAAGGTTTTAAAACATAGTTATGAATGAATTTGGATGGATCTCTGTGAACTCTCTTTGTTTTACTCACTGCTGTGTCTGGAGGTCCTAAGGAATTTTATGGCGGCCACAGGCCAAACCATAGGAATCAGTCTCCAGATGAGTGAAGGGCAGAAACTGCATTTTGACCAATGAGAAGTTCATTGTCCTTCCTGGCCTTGGTACCAGAGATCTTCTTCTTGCCCTCTAAGAGGTGTCTGATTGTTGTCCTAGCATCTTTACCTGATGGCGTTGGACAGTTTGCTCATGTTAATACACCAAGATCCAATCAAAATAAACCTTTGTCCGCGGTTGTGGTCAGAGAAGGGCCTTGTCATAAACTGGATCCTGTGCTGTTCACTACAATATCATGCCTTTCACTGGAAACTGGGTCTGCTACTTACCCAAATATGTTCTGTTGAATAATGTACATTGCTGTGACAAGATGACAGATGACAAGAAGCCTTTTTGTGTAATCACAGTACAGTAATTCACATACTGTAGTCTGAGAGTAATGGTCACAATGCTGAGAATTTTCATTGTTCCTATCACTCGACTGGCCTGAGTGTGCGAGTTCCAGTGCATTAATGCCTGTGCCTTAGTGATGGGGATTTTACCGTTTTAGAAAACTTTGTAGAAATCATTGTCCTGAAGGTACCTGAAAAGTTTTAAATCAGCACCACCTAGCGTCCAGCAAGTATAAAGCTTTTTACAAAAACACTTCAGAAAATGTTGTCTGAATTCAGTTTCTTTATGTCGAAACATTCCTTGGTTTATGGCGATTCTAGGGATGTCTCATTTGTCATTTTCTGACATTCAGGCACTTAAAGTTCATGGTATATGAAGTCACCACTTTAGCTGAGGGGCCACACACGATGAAGTCATGAGAAGCTAATGCTCAGTTAATGATGACTATTGTACTTGGATGTTAACAGAATTCACATACTATGTGCTGTGATTGGCCAATGTTAGGGTCTGTCCATTTACCTGCAGGCTACTATGAAGAAGACATGAACATTCTTGATAACTCATATCATATTTAATGAAAAAACATTAGTTCTCACGTTAATTAGCCTGTATGCATGCATGAGGTAATGTGGATTTTTGTATATTCCTTTAATAATTCAAGTAGTCTTACATGCATGAAATAATGCTTTTTTGAATCATGTACCGTAAGCATAGTTATATCCACAATGGATAGTAAAGACCTTGTTTTTTGTGAACAAAGAAAACATCATGATCATGCGTAATAACTTATAAATCATGATGATGTACTCACCTTACTTAATATGTTAATTAACGTGTTGTTCATCCATGAAGTCATGAATGAAAGACTTTGAACTCGTGTTAGTTCCTGATAATTCATGAGATATTAATGCATAAAGTAATGCATAATTCACGCATTAATTTATGCATGAATTCATGGTAATTCATGTACCCTTACTGTACAGTGTTACCAAAACAGTGTTGCTTGTTTGTTGACCTATGCTTAGCGTGTTACCCAATAATCCTTTTCTGTGCTCATTCTCATACTGAGAGCATTTCTCAGGATTGTTGCAATTGTGCTTTCTGCGTGGCACAAAGTTCTAAGCGATGAGCACGCAACCGGAAGGTTGCAGGTTTGATTCCCATGTGGTGCAGATTTTTAATGAGGTCTGAGAACCAATGCTTGGGCATGCATTTTATATGCATTTTTGTATATGTGAAAAATTAATTTCACTAACCTCGCTACCTCTGTCATCTCTCATCTACCCTCTATGTCTGAGGTGGAGGTTAGAGAGAGAGAGAGAGAGAGAGAGAGAGAGAGAGCAAACAGGGAACTGAGTGGGTACAATTACTTGCGTCTGTCTTTCTTCAGGTCAAGTCATATAATCATGAAAAAAATATTTTTGTCATCGGTTGTTGGAAGATGAAAGTGATGTCTTTGTCATAGTAGTTTTTCAGTGTTTAAGGGGATTTCCCATGACTAGCATCAGCACTGTTCAACACACTGAATCAATGCTATTGGTCTTTGTGAAGTGAAACATTTTTAAGTGTAGTCATCGAATGAATGGTTTAATGATGGCTCACTCAGAAAGATCTTTGTTCCTTTGCCACCATCTGCTGCTGTAACAATTTAAAAATGACTGATATATTGCCCAACTAAAAGAAGTTATCGAGACTGGCCTAGTGATGACCTGGTGCATGCGCACCATTTAGCTGGGGCAGAATAGCAGTAGGATGCACTATGGGAAGAAAGCAGGCCAGCAGAGGTAGTGTTTGACTTTGAATTAGTCCAACTGGGAAACCTTGGGTTCTGGCATTCATGTGGAAGTTACTGTGACATTTACCACCTAACTAAAGATTGTTGCAGACTGCATACCTCCCTTCATGGCAATGGTGTTCCCTGATGACAGGGGACTCTTTCAGCAGAATAATGCACCCTGCCACAATGCAAAAATTCTTCAGGAATGGTTTGAGGAACATGACAAAGAGTTCAAGGTGTTGCCTTGTCCTCAGTCTGATTAAGCATCTATAGGATGTGCTGGACCAACAAATCTGATCCATGGAGATCTGCTGCTAATGTCTTGGTGCCAGATATAAGCAGGTGGTTTTGAAGTTCTGACTGATCAGTCTTCTCTGTCTGCTTGATTTTAATGGTCTCTCACTAACCATAACAGTTTGCAGTAGCAGTTCATAAAACAGTTGACATTTTACACAGTTATGTACTTTATCTCCAAGAGTTGCTTTTGTCAGAGTGAGAGAGTTTCTGGTAGTCAGTCAAAAAGTAAATGGAACAATAACATTGCTGTTTAATTACAATGGCAAATCCATCATATTAGACACAATTAACCATAGATGAATGTTTTAATCACAGGTTATAATTCTGATCCTTAATTTGTTAATCTGTGGTTAAAATTAAGTGGCTCATCTCAGATCTAATTAGTAATGTAAACACAATCAGATGATAAAAGCAAGTCATTTGTAACTCTGGTGAGTGCAGTCTCAGTACTATGATACAGTCTGAATTCTGAATTAAATTTCTCACAGATTTCATTTATCTCCAAAAAACAAAACAAAACAAAAAAACCTAGTTGTTAAGATACAACTTCTAGTATTTTTGCCTTTGGATTCAAAGTCAGTCTATAGTTAACTAATTCTCCAGGATCAAGTTATGTTCTTTGCCATTGTCACCTTTGACTTGCTCAGTTGGGGCTTAAAAGACATTTAATATTCAGTAATATTATCGATTTGACTGCACTGACACTATCAGATGAAAACAAAACTTGCAAAACTGAACTTATCTGTATGATGACACTGTTGTTTTCTAGTTGTATAGCTAAATCGAATTTGTTTCATAATTGATGAATTTATTGAAGTCGTCAGCTTTATTTACGGTATGTAGCACTTTATACAATACAGATTGTTAAAGCAACTTTACAGTGTTAAACAGGAAAAAGTGTTCTGATATTGCAAGAGGACAATAGAAAAAACAAAATTTTTCAGTTAAAGTCAGTTCATTGTTGATTCAGTGAAGTCATCATCCAGCTCAGTTCAGTTCTCTTCAAATAGTGTCTGTGCAATCAAGTCAACAATATTGTCAGAAATTAAGCATCCCCAAATAAGCAAGCCAAAGGTGACAGTGGCAAGCAGAGCATGTGAGCGAAACAGAGCGGCGTGACACTCAGCTCAATAGTTACGAATTGATCAGAACATGAAACGTGCGGATCCATTTGCAGGCTTTTATTAATAGACATAGTCACAAAACAAGCAGGGTCAAAAGCATCAGCACACAGGTATAACACAGATAAGACAGAGAGTAATCCTAGGGCAAGCGTGGGTCTTCGATCGGCGAACAATATCCAACGGGGCAAGGCAGAGCAATAATCCAGGTACACGAGCAATAATCCAAACGAGGTGCACACAGAGTCCGAACGGCAAGGCAAGGGTTAATCCAGGAACACGGGCAGGAATCAAAACACGAGTAATCAGGCAAGGCAAGGCTATGACAACTAAGAAGGCTCCGTAGAGTAGCCTTCTCGGCCCTAGTACTCGGCCCTGACACTGAGGAAGTCCATGGCTTAAGTAGTGTGTGTGATTGTGTGATGGGTATCAGGTGTGAGCATGTGATTAGGGAAATGGCTGCTAGGAAATGAAGTCCGGGGTAATGTGTGACAGTCTGTGTGATGTGAGAGTCAATGTGATGACTGAGCGACCTCTAGTGGCGAACAAATGGAAGTCCATGGACCAGATTCATGACATCAATATTCCGCTCTGGGGGCGTGCACTCCGCTCAGTCGCTCACAGCCAAAGAAAACGCTCCGCTAATGTTCCGCTCACACTCACCCAAATTAAAAATTAAACCAAATCCTGCTCAGATCACGCTCTGACATAAAATTTCTCCGGTAGGCCGAATTGTGTTTTTTTCCCCATTTATAATGAAATTATTGAATAAATGTCTCAAAGCAGTAGTCCAATAAGTAACGGTTATGTTTCAGGGTGACGTTCAGCTTGTACTTTTTAAAATGAATTTTATTAATTTAAATGTATTAAATTAAAATTAATTTAAAAACATGTCTTGTTTTTTGAAGCCACTTGACAAACCTTCCTAAAAAATTCAATAACTGAAAAAGTATATTTGATTTTCATTAGTCCTACTTTATTTCTATGAAAACACAGCTTCAGTTATTGTACAACAGAACATTCAAAACACGTACACAAGATGAAATGCAGAATTTCACAAAATACACCTTGCTTATCAGGCCCACACACAAGATGAAATGCACTTAACAAAGAATTATTTAGTGGCGTTAATAAAAGAAACACTTTCTAAAATTAAAATAGAACAAAACTGCGGGGAAATGCGGCCTATTGAAACGTCTGTCAATCTTTACAGGATTTTAGAATGTACCTTATTTTAGAAACATTATTGACAAACTATTGCTTAGCCTATTCCACAGATTCTCAAACTAGCAAATTACCAAAGGGCATTTTGGGTTGAGCGAGCGGCACTGAGCGCAATTGAGCAAGCGGAGTGGAATCTTCAGAAAGGCGCTCTCCGCTCTGAAGGAAATATGACCGCTACGCTCCCCACTCTGCTCCTGCTCCACTATGCTCACATGCTCTGGTGGCAAGGAACCAAAACTCCATCGGTGACAGAAATGGAGAAAAAAACGTTGAGAGAAACCAGGCTTAGTCGAAGGGCCAGTTCTCCTCTGGCCAGACGATAAAGCTATGCCAAAGGCTAAGTCTAAGTCTGTTAAGGGGTGTGATAAAAGTAAAGAGCAGTTTAGGCTGTTTGCTTGGGAGCGAAGCACGCTCAGTCAGCCCTCGAGGGAGCTGACTGTCCGCATTGTGAGCGCCTCTCGTCAGCGTTCCTCACGGCGGCGATTAGGGGTGGGAATCGCAGGGTACCTCACGATACGATATAATCACGATACATGGCTCACGATAACGATAATATCACAATACTGCGATTCTGCGATAATCAATGTATTTCTAGAAAATCCTATAATGATACATCACGATATCTGTCTAAACAAAATGCCTGTGAAAAGGTTAAGTGCAAATTTTCTTTCTTTATTCAAGTTCAAACTGTTAGAAAACAATAAAAAAAAGTTCTGTAAATCACTTTTAACATGTTGAGTAGGCTAAATTAATCATTTTATTCTTGGACTTATTAAAAGCTTACACTTTTCTTTTTCTCTGTGTGTAAACAAACACATTTAACTGCTTATTAAACATAGATAGATAGATAGATAGATAGATAGATAGATAGATGTAATATAAACCTGGTACATTTCAAAATTTACATGGAGTGCTTTCTCAACCTTTCTACTCTTCTCATCATAAAAACAGAGCCCCACATGAAGAAATAGCCGTTCACAATCACATCGCGTCTTTTGCGCACTCAGGTTGGTTATTTCAAATCTAGATGCGCGGCAAGCACACACACTGCACACTTCTGCGCTGCATTACGTCTCTGACAAGGTTTTGTTTCGTCCTCCATGCCAGAGGTGCAGATTTATGTTTCTGCCGGTCGGTGCCCACTGTTCACACTGCATAAAGCGCACTTGTAATATCTGAGAGAGAGGGAGAGCATCCAGTGTTGTTCACATAAAATTGGACTCACCGGCGGCGCTCTCTCTCATATATAGTGAGGGAAATAATCCACCTGCTATCCAAGTGGAGAGGTTAGGCTACTCACGAACTGAATATGCGCTCTGCAATAATAACGTGATCGGTGCCTATGGTCCACGCTGATAGCTGTTCTGGGGCAGCTAGTTTTCATCTCCATAAACATATATATAGCAGTAAAGCAAATACCAGGGCTCTAGACTGCGACCAAAATGGTCACATTTGCGACCATTTTTTGAGAGTGTGCGAGTAAAAATTTGAGGTGGTCGCACCTGTGCGAGTGCATGGTCTGCGCTGCTCCAAAGCGTCTGCTTCATACAGCGCGCGCTGCAGAGCCGCGGCACATTGTAGCAGGAGTCAGATTTCACTGATCACTTGAAGAGAGGGCTTTCAGCACGAGCGCTTCAGGTGTAGAGCCTGGTTTATACTCGCTGCGTCAGCACGAGCGCGAAGGTGCGCGCCGCGGACGGAGCGCAACGGAGGATTTGGTTTTCAAACTAAAGTAAAAGACCGCTTCTTAAACCAGAGAAGGAGAACGTGCTGGTATTCTTGGGGGGGCTGGTCCTGTCAGCAACAGCCAGTTTAGTTTTACTTTTCTTTTTGTTTTCGTTTTCGTTTTGAAAAGCTAGTTATCTTTGCTGTTTACCTCACGTTACGGTATGGAGGCTTTCCTTAATTTTTTAAATATTATTATTATTTGATTCCTCAGTGTTTGCTAAACATTCTGTAATTTATTAGTCGGTATATAATAAAGCATGTGATGTGTCCTATGTGCGACTGAGATAACTGAGAAAGTTAGTCGCACAAGTGCGACCAGTGGGAAGAATGAGTCTAGAGACCTGTAATACAGTGGCTGGAAATCTGTTTGTCCTTCGGTTCCTTGTGCTTCCCCATCTTCATAGAGAACACGGCTATTCTGGCTAAATCTATTTAGAGCACCTTATTATATTAATTAAAATATCGATATTTGGCGCCAGATATCGATTATCGTATCGCATTGAGAAGAATCGCGATATATCGCCATATCGATTTATTGTCCCACCCCTAGCGGCGATTGCGGTCGTGGAGTTCGCAGGTGGATCTCGTGGAGGGAATGGAGGCGGGCGAGTCCCTTTCTCCTTCCTCTGCCGCGGGATCCAGCCCCACCTCCCAGGGCTCGGAAGCACGCTCTGACAGAGCGGTTTCTTCCGCCCACGGAGAACGCGCGGCGCTCAAACTGTCATCCTCCGAGGAGGGCGATGGCGAGAGCGCCAGTGAACCACCAGAGTTTGTACAGTATGAGGAGCTTGTGGAGGTTATAACTCGCGCTGTGGCCAAGTTACATCTTGAATGGTCCGCCGAGAAGCAGGCAAACCAACATGATGTGTTTAATTCCAGGTCCAAGTCCAATTGAGTAGAGGACTCATCTGGTTCCCGTGGTCTTGTCCCGATGGCCGTCTCGGTGACAAGGTCTTCATTGGAGATCTGCCTGTACGGCTCATCTACTGTAGTTGACATGGTCTCCGCTGTCATTCAGGGCTGTAGAGGTCGTCTCTAGGTGCTGATCCACCATCTGGACTGGATACTGACTGGATCCAGGTGACTGCAGTGACCATCTGATCTGGATACGGACTGGATCTGGGTGGTTACAGTGACCTCGGAATAAGAATAAAACAGACTAATATTAGCGTAGATGCCATTCTTCTTACAATGTAACAAGTACACTGGATGTTATGGGAAGTGTTCCCGGTTCCAGTTTACCTAATTAATGCAGCCTAACAATCCTTTAACCCTCTGGGGTCTGAGGGTGTTTTGGGGGCCTGGAGAAGTTTCGACATGCCCTGACATTTGTGCTTTTTTCAGTTACTTATAAAAATATAAATGGCTAAAGTCTAATAACACTGTAAACAGCACAAACTGGGCTATAATAATAAGTTAGCAGTATTTATGTACATGATTGTGTTTTTGAGAAAGCAACATTTATGCGTGGTTAGTGAAAAACTAAAATTTTGAAGTCACTGAAATTAGGCCATAAAACACATACAGAACATCTGTTTACAAGACTTTTGAGAACTGGATCTTGTAGCCTAGAGTTTTTGCTTCAAAATTATGTGAAAATCAGCTTGTTTACTCACTCACAGAAAACAATATATTGATTTAAATTTTTAAAAACATGTTTTGTGATCAAAAGCCTATATGCGAGGGAGTGGCAATGGTCTTGAATATTAAGTGATTCTCACCTGAGAGACAAAGGGCCCTCCCCTAATGGCCCCCTAATGGCCCATCAGTGTGACTGTGACTTTGAGGCAGGTAAGAGAGAATGTGAGGAGATTGAAAAAAATGTTTTTTTTTTTTGTTTTTTTTTTAATTATTTCTATTTTATTTACAACACAGTATAATCAAAACATACATAATGAAGGTCAAAGACACATTATTGTGCACACTGATCTAACCACAGAGATGTGAACAGACTTTGAGTCATTTCTGCAACAGATTCTGTTCAACAAGTGAAACAAGTAAATCATACCTGATATTTACTTGTTTTATTTAAGTGTTTCTGCTTCTTTCCATGGATTCAAGAAGAAAAAAAAACAATCAGTAGTCAAGGAGCTTGTTTTACCATAGAATATCAGTGTAGTTGAAAATTTGATGTTGGTACAGCGCTCTCAGAGGAAAACAGTTTGAAGAGACTGAAAGTCAGCAGGATTCATCTGTGGTGCAGGTATCTGATTCAATAAAATACAAACAACCAAAAAAAAAAAAAACATTTGTGAGCATGTTAATATCACGAGCATCTGTATATATGTAGCCATAGACTCACGCATGCTTTGTACTATCGTAAGAACAAAAACATTTTATATCTGAGAAACTAATTATTATTGTTTGGCACGTTATTAAAATCTATTTTTGAACAGAGTAACTTAGGCTATTAATAATAAACATGTTCTAAACATACTTAGATTCGTAGCATTCATCATGTTACAGTGTACATTCATATTACCTTTGTTTTATATAGAGCATGAAAACATCATCGCACTGTAAGAAATTTAAATACAATGAATTGCCTATCATATTCAAAATGTTTTACTCAATTTCAAACATTGTAGTCATGAATTATAGTTTGGGAAAACCCCAACTATGATTTTGTAGTCATATAGCCATCCTGAACATCATGTATGATTTTATAGTTGCCTAAGATATGATTCTGCAGCCATAGACTCACGCATGCTTTGTACTATAAAAGGATGTACTTTGTACTATAAAAAAAGGATATTTTATATTTGAGAAGTAATTGTTATCATTTAGCACGCTATTAAAATATATTTGTGAACAGATTATTAATAATAAACGGTCTAAACATTCTTAGATGCGTAGCATTCATCATGTTGTAGTTTGGGAACAACCTAATTAGTAATGTGTTCTTGTTTATGTCACAATAACACGTTAACTAATGCAAAAAAAGAAACATTACTTACTCATCAGATTGATCTTCTCTTCTGGATGAAATCTTGTTCTTCTTTTGAGGGAAATCCAGTCTTTACTCAGCGTGTCTTCTTGCAGAAACGGACAGTAGCCTCGATGAACGAACTCCTCGCGCTTTGTTTATGTTGGGCGTTTCCATGCGCACGTGTCTCACGTAGATATTTACATATGAACGGCGCGAGCCGCGAGGGGGCGGGATTGCATTAAAGATAATGAGTTAGACGGGAAAGACTGAACATCGTGTTGGTTTCAAACGGATTACTTTATCACAGAATATTTGTTTTTGACATGACTAACTTCATTGAAAAGTAGACACTTCAAGCTTTCTATAGATATAACTCTCATGTCTCTGTGTTGAGTATTTGCTGAGTTACAGTTCATTTTAGTGATGCGTTTCTAAAAGCAGCTTGCGGAGACGGAGAAGGCAGAGAGCGCACTCTGTTTGTTTTCTTTATTCTTCAAAAGCACAAAGTTTAGTTGTTATAATGAGTGTATACAAATGAAAGTAGACCCCTTACAGATTCGAATGGTGTATTGCTCTTATCTGTACGATCAAAAATGGCAGAGTAATTCAAGCTCATTTCGGCCTTATCAGGAAAATCTGCCACAAAACGCGTATCCGCGTTTGTCGACCCCAGAGGGTTAACAGATTTGAATTATAGAAATGTGATAGTGGGTTATGTGTGTGCAAGGTTAAAGAGATGGGTCTTTAAAGTGTCATGAAACCCCCGTTTCAACGCTGGTCTTTCACACCTTAGATCTGAAAAAAGACTCCAGGCTTGGAAGCACGCTCTGAAAGAGTGGTTTCTTCTGCCCACGGAGAACGCGCAGCGCTCAAACTGTGGTCCTCCGAGGAGGGCGATGGCGAGAGTGCCAATGAACCACCCCAGTTTGTACAGTATGAGGAGCTTGTGGAGGTTATAACTCGCGCTGTGGCCAAGTTACATCTTGAATGGCCCGCCGAGAAGCAGGCTGAACCCTCAAAGAGCAAGTTGGATGAGCGTTTTTTGAGGTCTAAGCCGCTCCCTCCACGCCGGGGGTTGCCGTTTTTCCCTGATCTCCATTTTGAGGTTTCGAGATCGTGGGGAAGACTGTATTCGGCCCGCCTCTTTAGTCTCTCTCTCCTTGATTATAGTCTCGGGATTAAATGAGTGTGGTTATAGAGCAATGCCCCGGCTTGAACAGACGCTCGCGAGCTATCTGTCTCCCACCGTGGCATCGTCTCTTAAAGTCCCGGCTCTGCCCACCAAGCCGCTTCGTACTACATCACGCTGGTGGGCAAAGGGTACACAGCAGCAGGTCAGGCTGGTGCTTGCTTACATACAATGGCAGTGTTGCAAGCTTACCAAGCAGATCTGCTGAAAGAGCTGGATGAGGGCGAGGAAGTAAAATCTGACGATATTCAAGAACTCAGAAGAACCGCTGATTTGTCTCTCCGCGCCACAAAGGAGACCGCCAAAGCAATCGGGCGGTCTATGGCAGCCCTAGTAGCCACGGAGAGGCATCTTTGGTTGACCCTGTCAGATATAAAAGAGAAAGACAGGGTCTTCCTCCTTGATGCCCCGCTTGCGCCTTCTGGCCTGTTCGGCGACGCCATCAACTCCGTTGTCGACAGGTCTCAGGAGGCTCGTAAACAAGCGGCGGCGTTTCAGCAGTTCTTTCCTCGCCACTCTCTAGCTCAGGGGGCTGCTGGACTGGAGCAGCTCCAACCGTGTGCCCGCTCCTCATACAGAGAGGTGCAGAAAGTGAGCGTTGCAACTCGTACGCCCCCATGTGAACGGGGTTCGCGAAAGGAGCGGCGCTCACGATCGAAGACTTCGAAGCCGAAGGTCGATCTGAGGACCGTCCTTCTAGCTAAGAAATCTTCGACAAAGAAGCCCTGATGTTTGTGTCCCAGGGCTTCTGAGGGTAGCCCCCGCTGGGGGAGAGCGGTGTACACCTCATTATACGGTGCCCGTCTCTCCCCAGTCTCCTCAGGGGACCGAGCTGTTAACCCTGCCACCGCCGGTGCTTCAGGGCACAGCGGTCTCTAGAGAGTGCACCCAGTGTCCGCCCGGAAACGTAGCGGCTCTGGGGGGCTCGCTACCTCTGAGGAGGTCTCCTATTACACCGGAGGTCAGTCTCGAGAGACTGATTCCCTTAGTAGATTTTCTGGCAGCGTGGAAGCTTCTGCCAAATATCTCAAAATGGGTCCTGCAGACCGTAGAAAGAGGTTACAGAATTCAGTTTGGTTCTCCTCCGCCTCGTTTCAATGGGATCGTTTCCACTGTGGTGGGTCCCGAGCGGACTCCGGTGTTAGAACAAGAAGTAAATACTCTGCTGAGGAAGGAGGCCATCGAGGTGGTCCCTCCTCTCAAAAGAGAATCCAGGTTCTACAGCCGGTACTTCATTGTTCTGAAGAAGGATGGGGGGTTGCGTCCGATTTTAGATCTGTGTCAGCTGAACCGCTCAGTCATGCAACTGAAGTTCAAGATGCTCACGATCAAACAGGTCATTTCTCAGATCAGGTCCGAGGACTGGTTTGTTACGATAGATCTAAAAGATGCATATTTTCATGTCTCCATCCTTCCTCAGCACAGGAAGTTCCTGAGGTTTGCTTTCGGGGGCGAAGCTTACCAATATCGCGTTCTTCCATTCGGCCTTGCACTCTCACCCCGAACTTTCACAAAGTGTGTGGATGCTTCTCTGGCTCTACTGCGACTCCAGGGTATCTGCATAATAAATTATATCGACGATTGGTTGATTCTAGCTCAATCAGAGCAGACGGTGGTTCGACATCGAGATGTCGTTCTCGCCCATATGAGAGAGTTGGGGTTAAGACTAAACGCAAAGAAAAGTGTGCTTTCCCCATTACAGAGGACCACTTATCCGGGGCGTTGTGTGGGATTCGACCACGATGCAGGCACAGTTGTCTCCTGCTCAGATCGAGTCGATCCTCACTGCAGTCGCGAGAGTCAAAGAAGGCCGGTCACTCACTGTAAAGCAGTTTCAGTGACTGCTGGGTCTGATGGCAGCTGCGTCCAATGTGATACCTTTTGGCCTGCTGCACATGAGACCCCTACAGTGGTGGCTCAAGACCAAGGTGTTTTCCCAGAGGGGAAATCCGCTTCGCATGATCAAAGTCACGCGGCAATGCTTTCGTGCCTTAGACATATGGAGGAAACCTTGGTTTTTGTCACAGGGGCTGGTGTTGGGAGTTCCTTGTCATCGCGTAACGCTAACGACAGATGCGTCCCTCACCGGTTGGGGTGCAGTCATGAGTGGCCACCCTGCCCGTGGTCTGTGGAGCGGCCGCCATCTCACGTGGCACATCAACTGCCTGAAGATGCTGGCCGTATTTCGAGCACTGAAGTTCTTTCTCCCTGACCTGAGAGATTACCATGTGTTGGTGCACACCGACAACACATCGGTGGTCTCTTATATCAACCACCAGGGAGGTCTGCGTTCGCGCCCCTTGTACAAGCTGGTGCACCAGATCCTTGTGTGGTCCCAGGACAAACTCCTCTCGCTGAGAGCAGTGTATATTCCTGGGCACCTCAATATGGGAGCAGACATCCTGTCGAGACAGGGGCCAAGGCCCAGGGGAATGGATGCTTCACCCCGAGGTGGTGGAGCAAATTTGGAGAGTTTTTGGCCAGGCTCAAGTGGACCTCTTTGCGACTCAAGAGACATCGCAATGTCCCCTCTGGTACTCTCTGACTCATCCAGCTCCTTTGGGGCTGGATGCCATGGTACAGACTTGGCCGAGGCTTCGTCTGTACGCTTTTCCCCCGATTGCTCTGCTCCCAGGAGTTCTGGAGAGAGTGCGCCGGGACGGGGTCCGTCTGCTACTAGTAGCCTCGTTCTGGCCGGGCCGAGTATGGTTCTCAGACATGATTTCCCTTCTCGACGGCTCTCCATAGGAGATTCCCGTCAGGAGGGATCTCCTCTCACATGCGGGGGTCTTTCACCCCTGCCCGGAGTTGTGGAAGCTGTGGGTGTGGCCTCTGAGGGGGCACAACTTGTAGCTTCTGGTCTCTCAACCGAGGTTGTTGAGACCATCCTCCAATCCAGAGCTCTCTCTACGAGGAAACTGTATGGCCTAAAGTGGAACCTTTTCACTTCATGGTGTAAAGATCACCAGCTTGACCCATTTAACTGCCCGGTCGGTTCAGTGCTGGAGTTCTTGCAGGCTAGATTATCTGCAGGGTTGACCTGAAGGTGTACGTGGTGGCTATAACTGCTTACCACGCCCCTTTTGGGGGTCAGTCTTTGGGAAGACACCCCCTGGTTACACGTTTCCTCCGCAGTGCGCTGAGGCTGCGGCCTCTCGTATCCCCCCGTGGGATCTGGCCGTGGTCCTGGAGGCTCTCTGTAAACCTCAGTTTGAACCTTTAGAGGAGGTTTCAGATCGAGTTCTGGCACTTAAGACTGTCTTCTTGTTAGCTATCACATCAGTGAAGAGAGTCTGAGATTTGCAGGCCCTGTCAGTGGCCCCCTCCTTCCTAGACTTTGCGCCCGGCTTGGCCAAAGCTTTTCTGTACCTCAGGCCGGGGTACGTCCCTAAAGTGCCCTCCTCAGTACCACGGCCCATCGTACTTCAGGCATTCTGTCCTCCTCCCTTTCGGGAGCCTGACCAGCTGAAGCTAAATTGCATGTGTTTGGAGGAAGTCCGACCAGTTATTCATTTGCTATGGTCCTTCCAAGAGAGGGTTTCCTGCCACTAAGCAGACCCTCAGTAGGTGGTTTGAAAGGGGAAAGGGGAAAGGGGAAGTGGTGTGTGGCCAAGTATGGTGACCCATACTCGGAATTTGTGCTCTGCATTTAACCCATCCAAGTGCATACACACAGTAGTGAACATACACCTGGAGCAGTGGGCTGCCAATGCTGCGGCGCCCGGGGAGCAGTTGGGGGTTTGGTGCCTTGCTCAAGGGTCTCACCTCAGTCGTGGTATTCCCCGCCGGACCCAAGACTCGAACCCACGACCTTCGGGTTACAAGCCCGACTCTCTATCCATTAGGCCACGACTGCCCCCCTTGTTGATGCCATTATTATGTCATATGATTCCTCTGGCCTTCCCTCACCCTTAGGGGTCAAGGCTCACTCCGCCCGAAGTGTGGCAGCCTCTAAGGCCTACCTGTCGGGTGTGGCTATGCAGGATATATGTAACGCTGCGGGCTGGTCTACG
Organism: Spinibarbus caldwelli; assembly: GCA_039654775.1. Classification (NCBI taxonomy): domain Eukaryota; kingdom Metazoa; phylum Chordata; class Actinopteri; order Cypriniformes; family Cyprinidae; genus Spinibarbus; species Spinibarbus caldwelli. The sequence continues at coordinate 240,101 of CM077249.1, read as the reverse complement.
CTGCTCACCTTTGTCAGGTTCTACGACCTTGACATTCGTACCGCTCCTGGTTCTTCCGTCCTTTTGCCGTAGCTGTGCTGAAGTTCATACACATTACGCAGGGACTTGAAAGTGTAGCGGCTTGGGCATCTCGTTCCCAAAGCGTTCGACACAGCTCGAGTTCCTGAAGGGGAACGTCTCAAGGTTAAGTATGTAACCCTAGTTCCCCGAGGGAACGAGACGCTGCGTCGAACGAGGAGGAAATAATCGAAAAGTTCTAATAAAGTACCGGGTAAGGTTAGATGTATCTGAGCAGCAGAGTTAGAGTTATATGGACTCTGAATGAGCCAAGTGGAATAGATTTGAGGAAGCAGCAGTGTGGAATTCAAGGCTGTAGCTAAATGGAGTTTAAGCTGTTAGGGCATTCGTCACCTGGAATGGATTTGACTGACGTCGCTCTGAAAAATGCACAGACATATTCACTAAATTAGAGATGGTAAAAGTGGGTGGGTCCAATATCATTGGTCTTCAAAAGTGGGTGGGTCCTGTCCCACCCTCATACAATGGTTCCGATGCCCATGAATTAATATTAAAATATCTTTAAAACAGAAAGAATAAAGGTAGTTACTTTTTGTTTACTTTTCTTTGAATTTTCGGTCTATATCATTGTTTGGTGTGTACCACAATAATCCATCGTATCATCACGTTCATGATCAGACGTACCGCTGTATCTATGCCCTTATTTGTGCATATTTCATTTGAAGAAGACATGATATGTGCACGTACGCAGTGCTGGTTTATGTCTGAAGCATGAGAAAATATGAAATATGTTCACAAAACTTAAAACACGCTTTCTCCGGTCCGGATATGGTCAATGATCCACGCAGTGAGTGTTGTTAAACTCATCGTACCATTCAGCGCAGAAACCGTTCTCTCATACATGCTCCACGTGTTGTCATATTAAATATTGTTGCGGTCATGTTTACAGAGGTGAACTGACAGCGCGGATGCTCTTTCATGAGATTTCAATTCTCTGCTGTAAGACAACCTCATGCAAAATACAGTGCAGTGATTGGATCATAAGAGTTCGTTCTCATGAATAATACTGAGAAAAGCTCGGAAAACTGATGACAAAGACACGTACTGTCCAGCCACGACAGCCAAACACCACTCCAAATTAACGCATATACATCACTTTGCTTTTTGAACCGGAAGAACGAAATTGCTCGAAACAATGAAAAAATAACCACTTTCCCCTTAATAATAGACATAATGAGTGCTATTGTTGTTTTCACTGATGTGCAACCTGTTCATATATGTTAACATCTCAAAAAATGTGTTTTAGGGTTTCATGACACTTTAATCTAGATTTAAACTGACAGAGTGTGTCTGCCTCCCAAACAACACTAGGTAGATTGTTCCAGAGTTTGGGTGCTAAATAAGGATCTGCTGCCCACAGCTGATTTTGATATTCTTGGTACTATCAAATGGCCAGTGTTTTGAGATTGCAGGGGATGTGAAGGACTGCATTAAAGTAATGTAACTGATTACATTTGATTACTTTTCTAAATTTCTATTTCTTTGAACTGTTAATCATTTTCAAACATGTAAACCAGGCAGGGTTAACCTTACAGTAGTACTCAACACTGATTACTGTCAGACTTTCAAAATCCTTCATCACGTCAATTAAGATTATAATAATTTAATTTTAAAGCACAGCCACCACATAATCAGTATTACTTTGAGATCATTCTGAGGTCTAATTACAGAGTTAAAACCATAACAACAAATAGTTTAGTACAGCGGTTTTCAATTCCAGTTCTCGTGCCCCCCCCCCCCCCGTGCTGTTTGATTTCTTCTAAAAGAGATGAAAAGTAAGCAGATCTAGCAGTTTTTAAGGCTTTCTGTATGTAGAAGTACTTTCCCTCCATGCAATACGAAACACCTCTAGTTTTGTTTTCTTCCAGCTGCGCTCCATTTTCCGGGCTGCTCTCTTTAGTGCGTGAGTGTGCTCATTATACCATGGTGTCAGACTGTTTTCCTTAATCTTCTTTAAACGTAAAGGAGCAACAGTGCATAAAGTGGCAGAAAAGAGAGTCAATAGTTTCTGTTACACCATCAAGTTTTTTCTAAGCTATTGGATATCCTGAGGAATTGAGACAAATTGGGAAGATTATTTACAAAGCAGTCTTTGTTGCAGAAGTGATGGTTCTACCATATTTGTAACAAGGAGTTGAGTTTGCAGCTTAGCTATATGGAGTATACATGAGACCATATAACGATCTGAGATATCATCTCTCTGCTGCAGAATTTCAATACTATTAACATAAATTCCATGTGATAGTATTAAATCTAAAGTATGATTATGACAATTAGTAGGTCCTGGCATGTGTTGTCTAACCCCAATTTAGAATGTTTTTAGAATGAGTTTAGAATGTCTGTAAATGATGATCTCAATTCATATTTTTCATTATCTATATGGATATTAAAATCACCAACAATTAAGGGTGTACTCACACTAGTCACGGTTGCCTTGAACTGAGGCCGAGTGCAATTGTCCCCCCTTCCCACTCCCCCGCTGGCTTGCACTCACTTTACGTTTCCGGGCCAGAGCACGCTTTATGCTGCCTTCATGTGTTATCGGAATTATCATAAATATGAGTTTCCTAATCAGACATTGGACATGAACTGCTGTCAGTGTTATTATTCTTTATTAGTTTTTTTTTTTTTCAACAACAACTACATCACCTTGTCTTGTCGTTAAAGTGGTGCCTATTTATATATATGAACAATCATTTTAAGCATATTGTATGTATGATAAGCATTGAAGTAACTATGTATTTGATCAAAATTCATCAGCAAGCTGACTATCTAGTGCGGTGAATGTTTATCAACCAATGGAATATTACATTTTATTCTTTCCAACAACAAATCACTTGAATGAGACGAGCTTCTAATCACGACTTCATAAGTGGGGAAATAGAAAGTTTCTGATAGCACGTGAAGGCAGCATAAGTCGTTATGTTGCAATAGTTTTGAAGTAACCAGGAAGAGAAGTGCTCTTGCTCAGCACAGTGGAGTCCATCATTTTGTTAACTTTGTGGTTTTTTATTTTGAGTAGTTTGGGACACAGTGACACACGGGCCTCTCCCAATAAATTGCTTAAAGAATATTTACAAAGTTCTTGACAAGAGTCAGAGGTGGCATTAATGCATTTCATAACGATTTTATGAGATTAATGTTTAAAATATAAAGTTTTGAATATAGAAATATTACACGATTTACATGACTCCATTTATACTTTAAAAATGAAACTGAAACCGCCAGTAGGTGGCAGCATGTCACTGCCTTGTCACTGAATCATTTATTTAATCGATTCGTTCAAACGGCTGATTCATTTAGGAATGAAGCAAGTGACTCTCTTTATGAATGGGTGATTAAATCATTGACTCACTAGATTTGTTCAAAAACGCAGATTCATTCAAAAATGAAACAGCTGTGTGTTTGCTTGGAGATGCCAGCGGATCAGCTGTGACTTTTGTTTGAACTTTTCGTTTTAAGAAATAGAGCACAATCAGACAACAGTGTTCCTGAAATGTAAGTCCTTATGTTAACTTTTGTATAAAATCCAAAATATACAAAACTGTTGTAGGTAAATTCAATTTCACATTTTCAAACTCCCTTTTTGTTTAAGCTGTCACTCCTCTTAGTTAATCACGATCCCTACACTGCACACTGAATATATTATGACATCGTCTACACTTTGTTTGTTATAATGAATGACAAAACTGCAGTCTGCTTTCACGATCTGAGGCGCACCGATAAGCATTTATTGGCTGCAGTCTGCAGACCTGTTGGAAGTGAAACGCCGTCCCCCCTCAAAATTCACTCCCCGGACTCCATCCCTTTATTCTCATTTTCTATCATAACTGTGTGAGTTTTTTCAGATTTGTCTTTGTTGTCGATACTAATATAAAATATCTGGGGGGACCCCCCTAAGTCTATTTATTTATTTATTTTTACTTCTTATGGAGGGTCCCTAATGCCTTATGGGGGGTTCCGGATCCCCCCAGCCCCACCCCCCATTCATTTGTGTCGGTGTACTGCCACTAAAATAATTCAAATAAATCAAACATAAAGTCATGAATTAAATCTGTGTTCTGTCAATGTTAAATCTGCCTCAGTCCTTAGACTGTTATTTCATGGGCAAAGTTCATTTGACCTTAATATATAAATTAGGATAAAAAGAAAACAATGCTAACGCATTATAATGTAATGTCATGTAAAGGAAACGGCGCTGAGGTTCGCTTTGTTTGAACCTGATACTGAAGCAGTCACTTGGTTTTCAGGCAAATGAAGCTTTGGTCGTCATATATCACGTGCTTTTGGCAAAACAAATCAAGCTCCGATACAGCGCTTCAATGTGACGTTTCCTTTTTTTGATACAAGCTTCGAAGCCTCGGTGTCGAACGTCACATCACTATCGGTCGGCGTGTGGCATTATTTTAACGCGTGGTGGCGTGTGCCATTAACTTATCGCCTAACGGCGCTTATTTAACGCCTGGCGGCTTTATGAAAATGGCATTTTAATACTGATACGGCGGTGAAAAGCACGCGAATTCTGACCCATTTGGCTTTCGATAGAACAGAACCGTGTCTAATCCGGACGCGACAGGTGTCATGTCGCGTCGCAACCTACAGTCTATGGTCGCAAAACAACGGGTTGAGTGTCTACACAGGACATTTGTCAGTATGTCATAAACAGGACGAAGCAGTTTACTGTGGGGATTTGTCGTGTCATGTTGCGCAGCATCCAATGTACACAGCATCACTGATTATAATGGGTATTTTGTCGTGTCTTGCCGCGCCGCTCGCGTCCGGTTGACAGGGTGTATTTAACTTTTTTTTTATTTAACCCTCTGGGGTCTGAGGGTGTTTTGGGGGCCTGGAGAAGTTTCGACATGCCCTGACATTTGTGCTTTTTTCAGTTACTTATAAAAATATAAATGGCTAAAGTCTAATAACACTGTAAACAGCACAAACTGGGCTATAATAATATGTTAGCACCATTTATGTACATGATTGTGTTTTTGAGAAAGCAACGTTTATGCGTGGTTAGTGAAAAACTAAAATTTTGAAGTCACTGAAATAAGGCCATAAAACACTTACAGAACATCTGTTTACAAGACTTTTGAGAACTGGATCTTGTAGCCTAGAATTTTTGCTTCAAAATTATGTGAAAATCAGCTTGTTTACTCACTCACAGAAAACAATATATTGATTTAAATTTTTAAAGACATGTTTTGTGATCAAAAGCCTATATGCGAGGGCGTTGCAATGGTCTTGAATATTAAGTGATTCTCACCTGAGAGACAAAGGGCCCTCCCCTAATGGCCCCCTAATGGCCCATCAGTGTGACTGTGACTTTGAGGTAGGTAAGAGAGAATGTGAGGATATTGAAAAAAAATGTTTTTTTTTTTTTGTTTTTTTTTTTTTAATTATTTGTATTTTATTTACAACACAGTATAATCAAAACATACATAATGAAGGTCAAAGACGCATTATTGTGCACACTGATCTAACCACAGAGATGTGAACAGACTTTGAGTCATTTCTGCAACAGATTCTGTTCAACAAGTGAAACAAGTAAATCATACCTGATATTTACTTGTTTTATTTAAGTGTTTCTGCTTCTTTCCATGGATTCAAGAAGAAAAAAAACAATCAGTAGTCAAGGAGCTTGTTTTACCATAGAATATCAGTGTAGTTGAAAATCTGATGTTGGTACAGCGCTCTCAGAGGAAAACAGTTTGAAGAGACTGAAAGTCAGCAGGATTCATCTGTGGTGCAGGTATCTGATTCAATAAAATACAAACAACCAAAAAAAACAAAAAAAAAAACATTTGTGAGCATGTTAATATCACGCGCATCTGTATATATGTAGCCATAGACTCACGCATGCTTTGTACTATCGTAAGAACAAAAACATTTTATATCTGAGAAACTAATTATTATTGTTTGGCACATTATTAAAATCTATTTTTGAACAGAGTAGGCTGTTAATAATAAACATGTTCTAAACATACTTAGATTCATAGCATTCATCATGTTACAGTGTACTCTCATATTACTTTTATTGTTTTATATACAGCATGAAAACATCATCGCACTGTAAGAAATTTAAATACAATGAATTGCCTATCATATTCAAAATGTTTTACTCAATTTCAAACACTGTAGTCATGAATTATAGTTTGGGAAAAACCCAACTACGATTTTGTAGTCATATAGCCATCCTGAACATCATGTATGATTTTATAGTAGCCTAAGATATGATTCTGCAGCCATAGACTCAAGCATGCTTTGTACTATAAAAGGATGTACTTTGTACTATAAAAAAAGGATATTTTATATTTGAGAAGTAATTGTTATAGTTTAGCACGCTATTAAAAGATATTTGTGAACAGATTATTAATAATAAACATGGTCTAAACATTCTTAGATGCGTAGCGTTCATCATGTTGTAGTTTGGGAACAACCCAACTAGTAATGTGTTCTTGTTTATGTCACAATAACACGTTAACTAATGCAAAAAAGAAACATTACTTACTCATCAGATTGATCTCCTCTACTCGATGAAATCTTGTTCTTCTTTTGAGAGAAATCCAGCCTTTACTCAGCGTGTCTTCTTGCAGAAACGGACAGTATCCGCGATGAATGAACTCCTCACGCTTTGTTTATGTTGGGCGTTTCCATGCGCACGTGTCTCACGTGGATATTTACATATGAACGGCGCGAGCCGCGAGGAGGCGGGATTGCATTAAAGATAATGAGTTAGATGGGAAAGACTGAACATCGTGTTGGTTTCATACGGATTACTTTATCACAGAATGTTTGTTTTCGACATGACTAACTTCATTGAACAATAGACACTTCAAGCTTTCTATAGATATAACTCCCATGTCTGTGTGCTGAGTATTTGCTGAGTTACAGTTCATTTTAGTGACGCGTTTCTAAAAGCAGCTCGCGGAGACGGAGAAGGCAGAGAGCGCACCCTGTTTGTTTTCTTTATTCTTCAAAAGCACAAAGTTTAGTTGTTATAATGAGTGTATACAAATAAAAGTAGACCCCTTACAGATTCGAATGGTGTATTGCTCTTATCTGTACGATCAAAAATGGCAGAGTAATTCAAGCTCATTTCGGCCTTATCAGGAAAATCTGCCACAAAACGCGTATCCGTGTTTGTCGACCCCAGAGGGTTAAGGCTACTTTCCTATTTAACTATTATTTGTTTGATATTTATTTTAGTGTTTTGCAGGCTGCGAGTTCACTGACGGAAGTACTAAAATAAACACGCACGTTTGTTAATAGATGATTGAGCCTCATTTATTTGTTGCTTTTCAAAATTATATATATATATATATATAGACAGGTGCATCTCTATAAATTAGAATGTCGTGGAAAAGTTCATTTATTTCAGTAATTCAACTCAAATTGTGAAACTCATGTATTAAATAAATTCAATGCACACAGACTGAAGTAGTTTAAGTCTTTGGTTCTTTTAATTATGATGATTTTGGCTCACATTTAACAAAAACCCACCAATTCACCAATCTCAACAAATTAGAATATGGTGACATGCCAATCAGCTAATCAACTCAAAACACCTGCAAAGGTTTCCTGAGCCTTCAAAATGGTCTCTCAGTTTGGTTCACTAGGCTACACAATCATGGGGAAGACTGCTGATCTGACAGTTGTCCAGAAGACAATCATTGACACCCTTCACAAGGAGGGTAAGTCACAAACATTCATTGCAAAAGAAGCTGGCTGTTCACAGAGTGCTGTATCCAAGCATATTAACAGAAAGTTGAGTGAAAGGAAAAGGTGTGGAAGAAAAAGATGCACAACCAACCGAGAGAACCGCAGCCTTATGAGGATTGTCAAACAAAATCGATTCAAGAATTTGGGTGAACTTCACAAGGAATGGACTGAGGCTGGGGTCAAGGCATCAAGAGCCACCACACACAGACGTGTCAAGGAATTTGGCTACAGTTGTCGTATTCCTCTTGTTAAGCCACTCCTGAACCACAGACAACATCAGAGGCGTCTTACCTGGGCTAAGGAGAAGAAGAACTGGACTGTTGCCCAGTGGTCCAAAGTCCTCTTTTCAGATGAGAGCAAGTTTTGTATTTCATTTGGAAACCAAGGTCCTAGAGTCTGGAGGAAGGGTGGAGAAGCTCATAGCCCAAGTTGCTTGAAGTCCAGTGTTAAGTTTCCACAGTCTGTGATGATTTGGGGTCCAATGTCATCTGCTGGTAGTGGTCCATTGTGTTTTTTGAAAACCAAAGTCACTGCACCCGTTTACCAAGAAATTTTGGAGCACTTCATGCTTCCTTCTGCTGACCAGCTTTTTAAAGATGCTGATTTCATTTTCCAGCAGGATTTGGCACCTGCCCACACTGCCAAAAGCACCAAAAGTTGGTTAAATGACCATGGTGTTGGTGTACTTGACTGACCAGCAAACTCACCAGACCTGAACCCCACAGAGAATCTATGGGGTATTGTCAAGAGGAAAATGAGAAACAAGAGACCAAAAAATGCAGACGAGCTGAAGGCCACTGTCAAAGAAACCTGGGCTTCCATACCACCTCAGCAGTGCCACAAACTGATCACCTCCATGCCACGCTGAATTGAGGCATTAATTAAAGCAAAAGGAGCCCCTACCAAGTATTGAGTAAATATACAGTAAATTAACATACTTTCCAGAAGGCCAACAATTCACTAAAAATGTTTTTTTTATTGGTCTTATGAAGTATTCTAATTTGTTGAGATAATGAATTGGTGGGTTTTTGTTAAATGTGAGCCAAAATCATCACAATTAAAAGAACGAAAGACTTAAACTACTTCAGTTTGTGTGCATTGAATTTATTTAATACACGAGTTTCACAATTTGAGTTGAATTACTAAAATAAATGAACTTTTCCACGACATTCTAATTTATTGAGATGCACCTGTGTGTTTGTGTATATATATATATATATATATAAAATTTTGAATTTCAAAAGATTTTTGAAGATCAGGCCCTTTCTTTCGGAACGTGCAACACAACTCCTTGTTCAAGCGCTTGTTCTGTCCAGACTTGACTATTGCAATGCTCTCTTGGCAGGTCTTCCAGCCAATTCCATCAAACCTCTACAATTAATCAAAAATGCCGCTGCAAGATTAATCTTTAATGAGCCGAAAAGAACGCACGTCACACCTCATCACCTTCATCAATTTGCCCTGGCTACCAATAGCGGCTCGCATAAAATTCAAGGCATTAATGTTTGCATACAAAACCACCTTTGGCTCTGCACCCCTTTACCTAAATTCAGTACTTCAGACCTATGTGCCCTCTAGAAACTTGCGTTCTGCAAGTGAACGCCACATTATTGTGCCATCCGAAAGAGGCACAAAATCACTTTCACAGACTTTTTCATTAACTGTTCCCATCTGGTGGAACGACCTGCCCAACTTAATCCGAGCAGCTGAATCCTTAGCCATCTTCAAGAAACGGCTAAAAACCCATCTCTTCCATCTTTATTTGACCCTCTAACTCTAGCATTCTCTTTTCTAATTTTATTTTATCTATCTCCCTTCTTTTTATTTAAAAAAAAAACACACACACACACACACTTGACCCTCTATCAATTGCATATTTATTCTTAACTGCTAGCTTTTCTTTAAAAACTAAAACACTAGCTTTGTTTTCTATATTCTATCTACTTGTTTAAAAAACAAAAACAACAACAACAGAAAAAAACCTTGCTATGTGTACTGCGTTAGGCTAACCGAGACTTGTCATAGCGCTTGCATGTTGTTGCTCTTTTGTTGGTTTTGATTGCTTCTGTTGTCCTCTTTTGTAAGTTGCTTTGGATAAAAGCGTCTGCTAAATGACTAAATGTAAATGTAAATGTAAATGAATTTGATTATTATATTTATAATTTTTATGTATAAATATATGCTAGTTAATATCATACCACCGTGCCACCGGTGGTAGTTGGTCCATTACCACCGCGGTGGTAAAAATCTGCCACCGTCACAGCCCTAGGTACAATGCTGTTTCATGCATTCAGAATTGTTTACACTGTTAAAGAGTTGGATTCTCATGCTAAGCATTAACAAAGTTTCAAAAAATAATTTGGAAGTATGACAGAGTATTTCTGTAACAAAAATCTTACTTTACTTAGTTTTTTTTTTTTTTTTTTTTTTTTTTTCCTATTAAGATGTGACTTTACTGTTTCCAGACTACCAATCAAATCTTTCTTTCACCAACAGGTCTTGCTATATTGGAAATTATTATACAATCACAATTTCACTCCACACAGAACCCCAATATGGAACAATAGGTTTATTCTATTTAGATATAAGTCTCTATGTATTCTTGATTGTTTGTTTGTTTGTTTGTTTTTTGTTTTTTTGTTTTTTTTTTGAACATATTGAACAGAATATACATATACAATGGCACTGATAAATGTAAAGAAATAAATGTTAAGCAAGGCACATATACAACATAAATGCAAAGTACCAATAAACTTACATATATTCTGAGAGAGAAAATAAGAAAAAATAAATAAATAAATAAATACAAAAAATAATAATTAATTAATTTAAAAAAAAAATTGTAAGTAGGGGTCTCTTCATTCCTTTTCAAATAAATCAAGTTTTCTTATTATTCCAACAAGTTTCTGGGCCTTGTTACTTTTTATATATTCTAATGATGGAAAGTAATTATAAATAAAGTCTCTTTTAAAAACAGAAAAATAAGGTTTCGTCTTCATATATTTGCATTTATGAAGAAAAAATTTGCCCAGAATCAACATTGTATTAATGAAAAAATCATTATTTTTTATCATCTAATAACATTCCAAACGTAATGTGTTTTCTAACAAAATTGGGCAGTGACTGAATTTTTGTCTCCAACCAATAAGACATATTTTCCCAGAAAATTCTAGAATACATACAAAAAAAAAGAAAAGATTATCAGTTGTCTCTGTGTCGACTTAACAGAAAGTACAGGCATTTTCTTCAAAGTTAAACCGGTGTCTTAAAAACTCAGATGAGGGATATATCCCAGTAAATATTTTAAAATGAGTTTCCTTTGCTTTAGGAGCAACTGGAAAGCTAATATACTGTGTTCGCAATTTTTTAATTGTTCTCTTATCATAAGCTTGTAAAATACTGTTTTGGTACAAGGATGTCGGATATAGTACAGAACTGAAACAAGAGTGAATAAGTTTGTTGGGAAGCATTTCTTTGAGGTCGTTGCCATTAAAGAGAAGTGACGGGAGTTCACATGAACCATCTGGTATGTGAACAAAAGTGTTTTGTACTAGATTTATAAAACTATTTAAAACGCGCTCAAATTGTTTACGTTCACAGTGCAAACTGTATTTGGAACAGAAGTCACTGAAGGAAAACAATCTCCCATCCTTGTTCATTAAGTGAAAAACTGACCAAACACCCTTTTCAAGCCAATCAAGAATACATAGATACTTAAATCTAAATAGAATAAACCTATTGTTCCATATTGAGGTTCTGTGTGGAGTGAAATTGTGATTGTATAATAATTTCCAATATAGCAAGACCTGTTGGTGTCACAGATCAGCCAGGCTCCACCGCCAGTCCATCACTACGATCACAGTCACCTGAGTATTAATTCAAATCACCTGCACCTCATTAGCACTCAATCACCACAGCACTACTTAAGCACACACCCCACTCCAACCAGTTGTCCGATCTCGTTTTTATGAAGTGGACTCTCTATACTCTTCGTTATTACTTACCTGATACTCACCTCTCGTTTTACCTACCTCCAGTGCCTCTCCAGCATCAACTCCCGGGATCTCCATCATCTGCTCCTCGTCCCAATCCATCACTCCTCTCCTCCATATCATCCTGGGGTGTGTGCTCCCCCAAGTCATCCACGAGTTCCTGGCAAGACAAAGACTTTACTCAATATATCCTTTCACCATTACATCAAGTATCAAAGAAGCTACTCACCTCCATCCACTGCTTACCATCTGCTGAATCAATAAACATTGTGTTATAACTATTATCCTCTGTGTCCAGTCTGCTTCCATAACAGAAGATCGGACCCCACTGACAGAGTGATTCAGCATGAGCCAACCGGACCCTTTCCAGGAACTCGTGGATAATCTCCGACGAGTTCTGACTCCCGCACCTCCACCGACACCGCCGACCACTTCCGCATCCACCTCTTCTTCACTGCCCATGATAGCCAGTCCCATGGCCCGACCAGCGCCCTTTACTGGTGTGGCAGAGGAGTGCAACGGTTTTCTTCTACAATGTCAGCTCAGTATTGAGATGCAACCTTATCTTTATCCCATGGAAAAATATAAGATCACCTTCCTCGTCTCACTTCTATCCGGCAAGGCATTGCAATGGGCAGAGACGATCTGGTCTCAAGCAGGTAATGTCACCCAATCATTCAATAACTTTGTCGCTCATTTCAGAGAAGTTTTCGAACGTCCATCCGGGGACTCATCCATCAGTGACCAGCTGTACCACCTCCGACAGGGGTCCCTACCCATCAAGGAACATGCCCCATTCGTCCTCTGCGCCTATTGGTGAGTGCAGTTCAACCCATACCGCAGAATATGAAGCCCCTTTCGATTATGGTAACTCTCATTGTACCCAATGTGTCTGTGTCAATCCATGCCCTCCTCGACACAGGGTCCGCTGGGAACTTCATATCGGGGAACCTCTGCCGCCAACTCCAGATCCCTACCACCGTCAACCCCAAGGTCTACCAAGTCCGCTCCATAACCGGGAAAGCTCTCAGCCGTCATAACATCAAACTCATTGCTGGTCCCATACGTCTGCGAGTGGGTCTCCTTTACAAAGAGAATATTAGTTTACTGGTTCTGGAGGAAGCCGCCACCGACGTCATTCTCGGGAGGCCCTGGTTTGCCCATCATGAACCCCAAATAACCTGGCGGACGGGAGACATCCTGAAGTGGGGTAATCAGTGCTTCCCGGATTGCTTCCCATACTTGACTCCACTGCTACACCAAGACAAGCCAATCCTATCCCTGAATTCCACCACCATCGAAAGTCCTCTAGAGCAACAATCCGTTGACATACCACCCAGTTATACCCACTTCAGTGATGTCTTTTGCCCGAAGAGGGCCTCCCAACTCCCTCCTCACCGACCATGGGACTGCGCTATAGATCTACTACCAGGTGAGCCAGTGCCCAAGGGGAAGATCTATCCTCTATCACTCCCAGAACAAAAGGCCATGGAGGAGTACATAGAAGAGGCTCTTAAACAAGGCTACATCCGCCCTTCTATGTCCCCTGCTGCTTCGAGTTTCTTTTTCGTGGCCAAGAAGGACGGAGGCTTGCGGCCTTGTATCGACTACCGGGCCTTGAACAACATCACTGTCAAATTCCGTTATCCCCTTCCTTTTGTCCCAGCAGCCCTGGAACATCTCCGTGGTGCCACCGTCTTCACCAAGCTAGACCTCCGCAGTGCGTATAACCTCATCCGGATACGTGAGGGGGGACCCTTTCATGACCCCTACCGGCCATTATGAATACTTGGTAATGCTGTATGGCCTGGTCAATGCCCCCTCAGTATTTGAGGATTTCATGCACGAGGTGCTCCGAGAGTATCTCCACTGCTTCGTCCTGGTATATATTGATGATATCCTCATCTACTCTCGGAGCCTGGCCGAACATCGCCACCACGTTGCGGAGGTCCTTCAACGCTTACGACAGTATCAGCTCTTTCTCAAGGCAGAGAATTGTTCCTTCCACCAACCTTCTGTACAGTTTCTCGGATATCATATTGACAGAAGTGGCATCTGGATGGACAAGGGGAAGGTGGAAGCTATCCGTACCTGGCCAGTACCATCTACCATCAAAGAACTCCAACGATTCCTGGGATTCTCCAATTTCTACCGCGGATTCATCCAGAACTACAGTACCCTCACCAGTCCACTTACCAACCTCCTACGTAACAAGCCCAAGTCTCTGTCCTGGTCCCCAGAAGCCAATGAGGCCTTTGAAAGTTTGAAAGAAGCCTTCACCCGAGCTCCTATTCTCGTCCATCCTGATCCCAAAAGTCCGTTCCTTGTCTAGGTTGATGCTTCAACTACGGAGGTCGGAGCCATCCTATCGCAGCAGCAGGGGAACCCTAAGAAACTCCATCCATGTGCCTTCTTTTCCTTGAAACTCTGCCTGGCAGAGCGCAACTACGATATCGGCAACAGGGAAGTCCTCGCCATCAAGCTGGCCCTGGAGGAATGGAGGCATTGGCTGGAATGAGCTCAACACCCTTTTACAGTCCTCACTGATCATAAAAACCTCCAGTACCTTCGGGAAGCTAAAAGGCTCAATCCACGCCAGGCGCGCTGGGCATTATTCTTCACGAGATTCAACTTCAATATTTCTTACCGCCCAGGACCCAAGAACATCAAGGCGGATGCCCTGTCGTGCCTGCACGCTCCCGAGGTAGAAGAAGACCTACAAGTACCCATCATCCCGGAGAGAATGTTCGTCTGTCCCATTCAGTGGAATCCCGAATCCGCTCCTTCCGCCAATGTCTCCAGGGTCACCTCGCCGGGCTGTCCACCAGAGTCACAATACGTTACCCGGACCCAATGCACACCTCTCATTCACTCTGTGCACTGGCCACCCCGGGGCCAACGCTACCCTCTCGCTGCTGAAAGATCGCTACTGGTGGCCTAACATGGCTAGGGATGTGAGAAGGTTCGTTCAGGGTTGCGAGGAATGTGACTTATCCAAAAGCCCTCATCATCTTCCAGCAGGCAAACTCCTCCCGCTGCCCGTTCCAAACCGGCCATGGTCACACCTAGGGGTAGATTTTGTCACAGACTTGCCTGCCTCCAATGGGAACACCTGTATTTTGGTTATTGTAGATCGATTCTCCAAGTCCTGCCGATTGATCCCCCTCAAGAATCTGCCAACGGCTATGGAGACAGCCGAACTTATGTTTAATCATGTCTTCAGGTATTTCGGCATTCCAGAAGATATTGTCTCCGACAGGGGTCCTCAGTTTCTCACGTGTATGGAAGAACTTCTTCAAACTCCTAGGTGTGACCGTAAGTCTGTCGTCAGGTTATCACCCTCAGACTAACGGGCAGACGGAGAGGAAGATCCGAGAGATCGGGCGTTTCCTGCGAACCTTCTGCCACGGCCACCAGGACTCTTGGAACCAGTTCCTTGGCTGGGCTGAGTACGCTCAAAACTCCCTTCGTCAATCATCCACTGGACTCACTCCCTTCCAGTGCATGCTCCGTTTCCAGCCACCCATTTTCCCCTGGACCGGAGAACCTTCGGATGTTCCTGAGGTGGATTACTGGTTCCGAGAGAGCGAGAGGGTCTGGGATGAAGCGCATCAACCTCTTCAACGAGCTATCCGCAGGCGCAAGATGACAGCAGACCTTCGAAGGTCCGACGCACCCCCTTACCAACCGGGGCAGAAGGTCTGGCTGTCCACAAGAGACATCTGATTGCGCCTTCCCTGTAAGAAGCTCGCTCCCAGATTCGTTGGCCCCTTCACCATTCAGAGACAGATTAATCCGGTCACTTTTCAGTTAAATCTACCTCCACAATACCGGATTCACCCCACTTCCCATGTGTCCCTACTAAAACCTTACCACTCTCCTGTCTCTCCCTCCACAGAGCCTGGTCTGAGTAAAGAACCCCCTCTCCCGCTGATTCTGGAGGATGGTGCCATCTACGAGGTTCAGACGATCCTGGACTCCCGACATCGTGGTGGTCAACTGGAATACCTCGTAGATTGGGAGGGTTACGGCCCAGAGGAGAGGTCATGGGTTCCCAAGAACGACATCCTGGATCCGGCTCTCATTGAGGAATTCCATTCCAACTTCCCAAATCGTCCAGCACCCAGAGCCAGAGGTAGACCACCACACCGTCGGGCCCCTCGGCCCTCTGGAGCGGGCCGTGGAGAGGGGGGTAATGTCACAGATCGGCCAGGCTCCACCGCCAGTCCATCACTACGATCACAGTCACCTGAGTATTAATTCAAGTCACCTGCACCTCATTAGCACTCAATCACCACAGCACTACTTAAGCACACACCCCACTCCAACCAGTTGTCCAATCTCGTTCTTACAAAGTGGTCTCTCTATACTCTTCGCTATTACTTACCTGATACTCACCTTTCGTTTTACCTTATCTCCAGTGCCTCTCCAGCGTCAGCTCCCGGGATCTCCATCATCTGCTCCTCGTCCCAATCCATCACGCCTCTCCTCCATATCATCCTGGGGTGTGTGCTCCCCCAAGTCATTCACGAGTTCCTGGCAAGACAAAGACTTTACTCAATATATCCTTTCACCATTACATCAAGTATCAAAGAAGCTACTCACCTCCATCCACTGCTTACCATCTGCTGAATCAATAAACATTGTGTTATAACTATTATCCTCTGTGTCCAGTCTGCTTCCATAACAGTTGGTGAAAGGAAGATAATTTGATTGGTAGTCTGGAAACAGTAAAGTCACATCTTAATAGGAAATCAATTCCACCCAACTTTCTAAATAAACCTCTGGGAATACAAAACCAAAAATTATTTTCATTTGCTATAAAAAAATTTTTAATCCATTTTAACCTTCAACATACCATTTATGCAAGAGAAATCAAAGGCTTGTAATCCGCCATTTTCATAAGTTGTGCTCTCTTAATATAATGTCTATTTCTATAATATTAATATAAAGTCTACTTCTGCATTCATTCCATCTGTCCCAAACATTTTGTTTATCCATCATGATCTCATCTTTAGAAATGTGTACGCCTAGATATTTAACACTTGACTTGATTGGGATATTATATGCAGTTTTAAGGGGGCATTCATGTATGGCAATAATTTCACATTTGCCAATATTAAAAAAATAGCTCCCCTCTTGATATCAAATCTAGGTGAAGTAAAATAACTAAATAATCTTACAAAAATTCTCGTCAAACCCTGTACATTTGTAAACACTTGAAAATAAAGGAATGTTCTAACATCTCAAAAGCTTTATAGAAGAAAATAAATACATACATACATACATACATAAATAACACCACACCGACACAGAAGCTAGGATAGGTGTGGTATATGTTGGGTATGTGTCATTATTAAATTATTATAATTACTATTGTTACTATTTTTATTAATTTTATTATTATTGATATTACTGTTGCCGTCATCAAAGGATATTATTGTTATCATCACCATCTTTATTATTATTATTATTATTATTGTTATTTATTATTATTACGCATGCTAATACTACTTAAATACTACTACTATTATTCAGATTGTCATTGCTGTTTATTTTCATTGCTGTTATTATCATTGCTGTTCTATTGCTGTTTTTGTGTTTTGTGTTCACCGTATGTTGTATGTTTTGCACTCTTAATAAAAATTTTTAAAAAAAGCTTTATAGAAGTCTAGAAATAAAATAATCCCATCATCCTCAATTTCCTGATTATACTCCAGCAAGTCCAAAACTAGTCGACTACTATTATGTATAGACCGCCTTCTAATGAATCCAGTTTGCGTCTCCCCAATATATTTTGATAAACCTAATTTTAAATTTAATAATTTAGAGTTAGTAATTTATAGTCATTGTTTAGTAAGGTTATAGGTCATAAGTTGTCCAACAATCTGGAGTCTTTTCCTGATTTAGGGATGAGTGTTAATAGTCCTTGTCTTATTGAACTAGACAAAACTAAATTTTTAATCATTTCCTGAAAAGCAGCAAAAACAAATTCCCTTAATGAATCCCAAAAATGACGATAAAAGTTAGATGTAATACCGTCTGGTCCAGGAGATTTATCTAATGATAGACACATAACAGCAGAATCAAGCTCCCCAATTGTTAATTCTGCATCACATATCATTTTGAATTGTTCATCTATATGAGGGACAAATTCTCTGATTTTTTCAAAAAGGGAATTAGGGTCTAATATTGAAGAGGACGATGAGTATAAATTTTGATAAAAGTTAGCAATTTCTTTTGCTATTAATTGTGTATTTGAGCATTCTACCCCATCAATGATTAAAGTTTTAACAGAATTTCTTTCTTGGCGCTTTTTTCCTAACCTACGGGTTATTACAAGTTTCTGAGAGTTTTTTCGATCGTGGCTCTTGCTGACGTAAACGACAGTGGAACTCCTTATATGGGCATTTCTCCCGGAAGCACGCGCCTGCGCATGCATCGACAAGTGCGAGAGCAAGAGCACGCCCATCAACGCACTTCACTCGACTGCACTGCTGCACGGGACTCGCTCGGGAAGAATGTCTAAAGAAGTGTGTTTTTGGTTGTAAGGGAAAGATAACCTTGTTCAGCTTCCCGAAGAACCCAGCGTTACGTAAACAGTGGATGCAGTTTTTTTTTTCCGGGGGAAGCATCAGAGTTTCTAAAGTGTGTTGTTGACGAACGTTTTATAAACAAGGCCCAGTTCAACGCTGGATTTGCACATCGTTTGATACTGAAAGATGGATCCCGGTCATGATTCAGAACTGCAGACGGTAAGTGAAATGGCATCAAATGTCTGTGTTTTGTTGCAATCGGCGCAAGTGCTCGCTCTTTAGCTCCGCCCACGGCACACCTCCAGGAGCTCAGAAAGAATAGTAAAGCTGTATCTTTATTTTAAAAATATGATAAAACTAAAGACTTTTTGGAGATATGAAGGTTGCAGTACTCAAGATTAACATGAGATTGGGTGAAACTGTGTGTGTTATGTACCCTTTAAGAGATCTATTGTAATATCTATCATATTTATAATAGTAATCTTGGGGAGTAGACTCATTTAAAGTAATGTAATCATCTGTTTTAGCCAGGGTTCTGTCAAGAAGAGCAAATCTAGGTTATGATCTGTGATCATACCATTTACAAAAAGTGCTTTTGTAGAAAGGGATCTAATATTCATTAAGCCAAGCTTTATCATTTGTTTATCTGTATTATATCTGTTTTTTATTTGTTGAACATCAATTAAATTGTTACCCTTAAATTATTTTGGACGTTTTGTGCTAGTTTGGGGAACAGACACAATCTCTATAGTGTGATATCTAGGTGAAAGAGTCTCTATGTGCTGAGAATTAACTGACTTCTGTGACATGAGGCGGCTAGCAGAAGGTCAGTTTAGCCAATCTGTCTGCTTCCTGACCTGGGCCCCAGTTACTCAAGTACGAACTTTAACACTATGTGGCAATGCCCATGGAGGAATGAAGAGGAACGAAGATCTGTCCTGACCTGATATTTGTCTCAACAGGTCAGGTCTGCCCCAAAAAGTCATCCAATTGTCTATGAAACCTTTGTTATTCTGCGGGCACCACTTAGACATCCAGCCATTGAGTGACGACAGTCTGCTATGCAGGGAGGGGACCAGAGCATATTACATACTTATCATACTTGCAAGATCACACACCTCTTTAATGTTATTTTTAATGATCTCCGACTGCTGAAGTCAAACATCATTAGTGCCGAAGTGAATAATAATCTTACTGAATTTGTTTAGCAAGCACTTTTAAATTTGACAAGATGTCAGGCACTCTGGCTTCCGGTAAACATTGGACTAAGGTGGCTGGTGTCTCTGTTTTCACGTTGCGTATAGTAGAATCACCAATAACCATAGGTGGATAGTAATGAACTACATTTACTAGATTACTGTACTTAAGTACACTTTTTGAGTATCTGCACTTTACTTGAGTATTATTTTTTTTTCTGGAAACTTATAACTTTACTTTAAACTTTATAAACTTTAACTTCACTACATTTGAAACACAAATATCGTACTTTTCACTCTACATTTCTATCAAGGTCCTAAAAAAAGAAAGTTGTTACTATGTAGCAGCTAAAGCATTTTTTTTTTTTTTTTGGTAACTACATGCACTGGACACTGTGTTCTCCATTTTTTGATGTCGTTCCTAATGAATGAACTGTAGTGTGCATATTATTGGCTAATGTGTGTATGATTTGAAAGCTTTCTTTGAGTACAGGTGAAATGGTTTTGAAGTGATTGTTTGATTTTGCCAGAAGAGTCAGGGGTTTTGTATTATAATGTTTCTTTTCTAGTTCTTTTCATCTACTGTCAAGTCACCTTTATTTATATAGCGCTTTTAACAATACAGATTGTGTCGAAGCACTTAACAGTATCAAATTGGAGGATAGAGTTTCAGTAATGTATAATAATAAGATTAAACACTCAATTTTCAGTTAAAAACACTACATTTTCAGTTAAAACACTAAATTTTCAGTTATCTACTGCAAGATCTCTTTACAGTAGTGTAATGAAAGTAAACTTTTCTTACAGCATGTTGCTGAATTTCACTGTATCTACACCCCTCTATTTATGTTGCATACCGTAATAGACACCAACTTGCAAAATGACTCCCGATTCCCAAAAATAAGTTTTTATAACAATGTTTTGAATTGATCTCAATAGTGTTTTCTAGGCAGTGAAGTCTGTGTATTTGTCAGGTTTGTGTGTCATCTAAGGCCAAAGTTTGATTCTGACAAAAGAGAATATTTTTTGGCTAAAATATTTGATTTTGACCTGGAAGTTTGAGGTTTATACAAGTTGGTGTGTAGTTTTGAAATTGGGTTTATAGTTGTGAGAAAATGGTGAACTGTTTCATGAATTATGTGTTAGCAACCGAGAAAAACTGTAGTCTTTCAATTTCATTCTCATTTATAAAAAAGGGGGAAACTTTGGAATAATTTTGTACTGTAATGTAAACATGGACTATGTAACATACTGCAGTGAATTCTGAACATTAAGAGAGCTGTCACTCTTGTTGTCCCAGTCTGTGTTCCCCTGTCTTGGTCTTGAGTTGGACTTTTATTTTGAAGTGTATTTTGTTCCCCATTGCTTCTTGTAGATGCTCGTGTTCTATGTTCCTGATCTGCTCCTGGGGTCCGTTCTTTGTATCTCACTTTATATGTCTGAGATAATTTGATAGATGCCAGATCTTTTAATTGTGATAACTGATCTCTGGCTAATTTGATTCTTCAAACAATTTAGCGAATTTGATGAAAATATCTGGATTAAATTGTCTGAGATTCCTCCATGTTGACATGTTCATTGGAAAGGGCAGTTGCCAAAAGGCAACACATTCATCAGTATGTGTGTTCCTGTGTCTCAGTGGTAGAGCATTGCGTTAGCAGTGCAAAAGGTCATGGGTTCAATTCCCAAGGAACACATACTGATAAAAAAAATAATGTATAGCCTGAATGCACTGTAAGTCGCTTTGGATAAAAGCGTCTGATAAATGTAAAAGGCAAAGGGGGAGGTGTTGCTACAATTTATAGCAATATTTTCATTATTTCTCAGAGGTTGGGTTTCAAGTATAATTTGTTTGAAGTAATGGTGCTTCATATAACGTTATCCAAAGAAACAAGTGTTAATGATAAATCCCCTGTGATGTTTGTACTGGCTACTGTATACAGGCCACCAGGGTACCATGCAGACTTTATTAAAGAATTTGCTGATTTTCTATCTGAGTTAGTGCTGGCTGCAGATAAAGTCGTAATTGTTGGGGATTTTAATATCCATGTTGATAATGAAAAAGATTTGTTGGGATCAGCATTTATAGACATTCTAAACTCTACTGGTGTTAAACAACACGTATCAGGACCTACTCATTGTCGAAATCATACTCTAGATTTAATACTGTTGCATGTAATTGATGTCAGTGGTGCTGAAATTTTGCAGCAGAGCGATGATAACTCAGATAATTATCTAGTTTCGTGCATATTCCATATAGCTAAAGATGTAAAGCCAACTCCTTGTTACAAATATGGTAGAACCATCACCTCGACCACAAAAGACTGCTTTATAAATAATCTTCCTGACTTATCTCAGTTCCTCAGCATATCCAGTAGCTCAGAACAACTTAATAATTTAACAGAAACTATGGACTCTCTCTTTTCTAGCACTTTAGATACAGTTGCTCCTTTATGCTTAAGGAAGATTAAGGAAAAGAGTCCAACACCGTGGTATAATGAGCACACTCGGGCCCTAAAGAGAGAAGCCCAGAAAATGGAGCGCAGCTGGAGAAAAACAAAATTAGAGGTATTTCGTATTGCTTGGCGGGAAAATACTCTCTCCTACAGGAAAGCCTTAAAAACTGCTAGATCTGCTTACTTTACATCTCTTTTAGAAGAAAACAAACACAACCCCAAATATTTATTCAATACAGTGGCTAAATTAAAAAAAATATAACATCAGCAGGTGCAGACATTACCCAGCAGCACAGTAGTAATGACTTTATGAACTACTTTACTTCCAAAATCAAAACTATTAGAGATAAAATTGTAACCATGCAGCTGTCAGCCTCAGTATCACATCAGATAGTACGCTATAGATCCCCTGAGGAACAATTCCACTCATTCTCTTCTATTGGAAATGAAGAATTGTATAAACTTGTTAAATCATCTAAACCAACAACCTGCATGTTAGACCCTGTTTCATCTAAGCTCCTAAAAGAGGTGCTTCCAGAAGTAATAGATCCTCTTATGAATATTATTAACTCATCATTGTCATTAGGATATGTCTCAAAAACCTTCAAACTGGCTGTTATTAAGCCTCTCATTAAAAACCACAACTTGACCCCAAATAATTAATTACAGACCGATCTTGAATCTCCCTTTTATGTCAAAGATATTAGAAAATGTAATATCCTCACAACTATCTTCCTTCTTAGAGAAAAATGCTATATGTGAGGATTTGCTGTCAGGTTTTAGACCATATCATAGTACTGAGACTGCTCTCATTAGAGTTACAAACGACCTGCTCTTATCATCTGATCGTGGTTGTATCTCTCTATTAGTGCTACTGGATCTTAGCACTGCGTTTGACACTGTCGACCACAACATTCTTTTAAATAGACTAGAAAATTATGTTGGCATTAGAGGAAGTGCACTGGCATGGTTCAAATCGTACTTATCTGACCACCATCAATCCGTGGCAGTAAATGAAGAGTTATCATACCAATCACAAGCGCAGTATGGAGTACCTCAAGGCTCAGTACTAGGCCCTTTTCACGCTTTACATGTTACCCTTGGGAGATATCATTAGGAAACATGGTGTTAGCCTTCACTGTTATGCTGATTATACTCAGCTCTATATTTCTTTGTGACCCAATGAAACATACCAATTTGCAGAACTAACGGAATGTATAGTTGATATCAAAAACGGGATGACTAGCAATTTCTTACTGCTAAATTCTGAAAAAACAGTTGTTAATTATTGGAACAAAAACTTTTGCATGTAATAACCTAGATCACTGTCTAATACTTGATGGCTGCTCTGTAAATTCTTCATCATCAGTTAGGACCCTAGGCGTACTTTTTGATAGCAATCTTTCCTTCAAAAAACGTGTTTCTAGCATTTGTAAAACTGCATTTTTTCATCTTAACTCTTTCCCCGCCAGCGTTTTTTAAAAGAAGTTGCCAGCCACCGCCAGCATTTTTGTTGATTTTCACCTAAATTTGACGGCGTTCAGAATATTTTCTGCTATGAATATATGAACATATTATATACCAAAATAAAGAACTAAGCCTCTGCTTTTTAAAAAAAATAAATAAATAAATAAAAACTATTTTATTCTATCTCCATTTGTTCATGTTTTATCACCACTTGAATGCAGATAGGTTTCATCAGAAATACAACATTTTGAACAAAAAACTGAGAAAAATGCATTTTTATAAAAGTAGTGCATTTTTTTCAAAGTACTGCATTTTCAAGCAAAATACATTCAGATATCATATTTTTTCACCTGTAAATAAATAGGCTATATGAATAATTGAAATTGCATTCAATAAACAGAACAAACAGACACACACACACACACACACACACACACACACACACACACACATACACGTATATACACACATATACGTTTACAAACACACACACACACACACGTTTACACACACACACACACACACACACACACACGCATTTAGGCTTCATACATACATATATATACTAGAGATGTTTCTGTGTGAGTGTGGCATCTCCCTCACTGACTAGCCTACTTCGTCCCGATCAGATTTAAAATGGTCAAAACATGATCTACATATGTGATCTACATTGTCTCTGATCCATCCGTTTATGGCGATCATCTTTTTTCGAACCCGGTAGACCCAGGAAGTTCCGTAACTCATTCAGGACATGCACTAGGGCTTTCCTTACCATAATACACCTAGAACACGGATTGCCGTAAAAACTCGTCAATGGCGGGGAAGCGTTGTCTCTTAATTGACGAGATATCTCTTTAACCTGGCTTACACAAAATACACTATCGCATTTCTATAATTCATATCCGTTAAAGGATTGTTAGGCTGCATTAATTAGGTCAACCGGAACCAGGAACACTTCCCAAAACACCCGATGTACTTGTTACATCGTTAGAAGAATGGCATCTACGCTAATATTAGCCTGTTTCTTTCTTATTCCGAGGTCACCGTAGCCACCCAGATCCAGTCCGTATCCAGATCAGATGGTGGATCAGCACCTTGAGATGACCTCTACAGCCCTGAATGTCAGCGGAGACCAGGACAACTAGATGAGCCCCAGAGACCGATCCCCAGTGAAGACCCTGTCTCCTAGACGGCCATCAGGACAAGACCACAGGAACCAGATGAGTCCTTTGCACAATATGACTCTGCTGCAGCCTAGATTTAAACTGCTGATTTTGTCTGGCCAGAGGAGAATGACACTATTTCGACACACTATTTCCCGTCTAAATGCTGTAAAGCTGATGTAAAGCCACCCAGTTTTATATCAAGCTGATGTAAAGCTGCTTTGACACAATTTGCATTGTTAAAAGTGCTATACAAATAATAGTGACTTGACTTGACTTGATATTTCAGTACTTGAAACCTTTATCAACAATGCAGTGATTGGCTGGCAGCAAGACAGCAGCGTAATGACATCATATGTGACCCTTTCTGTGAAATCCAGGCTACAGTCTCAAAATCTAATTATGAGATATCGAGCAACAAAGTTTGATTTCAACTGTTAATTTCACTATAATTTCAATATTTGACATGGTCTTAGTCAATATTAAAGATATTTCTAGAATTTGTACAGGCTTTACATTTTTTGTATCAATGGTATTAGCAATTAGCTAATTTTGAAGCGGATTTGGTATACTTGACAGCATTAATTAAAATGTCTTAATCCATAAGATCCACCTTAAGTCATAACTGAGTGTTTTTAAATGAATTGTGCATCATAAAAGCATTTTGAGATTTGAGAAGTGAGTCTGTATCTCTTGCGCTGCATCAAAGCTCACTGTTCAGATTAATGCACGACTCACACTAACTGTACGTAATGTGTGTATGACTGCAATACAATTATGATATAATTATTCCTTCATGATTAAATCTCTCAATGTGTAAAATTGGCCATGTCTATTATTATAGATTATGCAACATTTTGATTATGTTCAAAATAATTTTAAAATAGCTATCTTTTAAACTTATTTTCCCTGCTTTAAACAGGTACACTTGTAAGAAAATAGCAGTGGCTGGGACGGACTTTCAGTGTTACCTTCACTTAAAATGATACAATCTAATCCTGTGTACATGAAATGAGCTGCTCACAAGCAGGTTTGAGCTAACGGACCTGTTGCTATGACAGCAACTCCGGGATGAGCTTCAAAGAACCTAACAGTCCTGGATCATGTCAAATTACCAACAATAAGATCCAGCTAACTGGGTAATCCACGTACGAAGAACCCTGTTCCATGTTATCCTGGTTTACCTGTGTTTTGTTTAATTTCATTCAGTATAAAAAAGAGACGTGACTTAGCCAAGTATGGTGTCCCTCTTGGAATTTGTGCTGTGGATTTCATTCAAGTGAACACACACAGCAGTGAGTAGTGAACACACACACCGTGAACACACACCCGGAGCAGTTGGGGGTTTTGTTTTTGCTCAAGGGTCTCACCTCTGTCGTGGTATTGAGAGTGGAAGAGAGCGCTGGTCATTCACTCCCCCCACCTACAATCCCTGCTGGTGAATGACCAGCGCTCTCTTCCACCTTCAATAGTATATAGACGTTCTCTGTGATTGGATCTGCCTCATCTCTCTTTTGGCCTTAGCATTATACTTGTTTTGCAATAAAATTTAACAAAAGAAAACACTGTATAATGATACCTGTATTTAGTGGTTTTTTTTTTTTTTAGATTGTTGTTTTATGAGTGACAGAGTGTGTTTGATGGGTGAAAACCTTTGCTAGTGTTATGAAGAATGACTTGATTTGAGACTGTATGAAGTATTTTGCTAGTTTTAGCACATTTTCAATGTGAAATTAACAGCTCTGCCAAGCTAAAAGTTGGTTGGAAGAACTGTGTGAAGAGTTTTGAAAAGTGACCTAGGTATTGAGAGATGTATCCCAAAGATTGTAAAAAAAAAAAAAAAAAAAAAAAACCTGTATCTTAGAGCTGTATATTATTTCCGTATAGAAACAGTCACCTCTGACAACATGATACTTCTAAATTGTGACACTGAAACTTGCATTTTCTGTGAAGCTGCTTTATAAATAAACATAGATTGAAAATTGAAAATCTTCAGCTTCAGCTCCTCTTTTCCATTATTTCAGTATGAATACTTCTCAGATCACATAATTTAATGAAACTAAACAAATTAATATAACAGCTATATTGCACAACTGAGATGTTACAGTAATACAGGCTACAGTTGCCCCATTAGAAAATATACTTACATTACATAACTTCAATAAATGACATAAAATCCATAAAGTTTGTAATATTATCTGTTCAGTGTGTTATCCAAATTTGTGATGAAGTATGGCATGGCCATGAAGCGTTTTGTAGAACAGATCGCTGCCAAATACAGTAATGTCCCTGTACCATATGACCATATGAATCTATACTGTAGTTTCATTCTTTCAGGGTGACTTGCAGTAATTTTCCAGTCTCTACCATGGTCTGTTTACAGCATCACATGGCATACTGTAATATAAAATGCTGTATTTGATACCATCTGTCTCCCTACTTTGGATGCGTCTCTGATCAGTCTGACGGACACATATTTGTTGATTGTTTAATCTTGTCATCTATCTTGCCTTATGTTCACAAATTGCAAATTCTCTCTCTCTCTCTCTCTCTCTCTCTCTCTCTCTCTCTCTCTCTCTCTCTCTCTCTCTCTCTCTCCTCTCCTTCTCACTCTTTCCTCTTTCTCTCTCCCTCTCACTCTCTCTCTCTCTCTCTCTCTCTCTCTCTCTCTCGGTGCATGCTGGGAAGTTATAGTATGGGAGGGTGAACACGGTGAGAGGGAAAATGTCAATTTTTTCTTAACTACTCTCTTGGCAGTTTTTGGAAGGGGTTCTATTTGTTTATTTTTGCAAGATTAGTTTGATTCGACAAATTTATAAACTTTTGTTCTTGTATAATACACAAATATTGTCGTGGCGGGGACGGAGATGGCATCGCACGTGAGTGTGCAGGCGTCATCTCTGTCGCTCTGTCACAGCGTCAGGTGTGTTACGAATGCTGGAGAATCTGTGGAAGACGTGCTGTTAGAGGTGGCTGAAAAAGTGGGATATGAAAATATTGTCTCTGCGTCTCGAATAAACAAAGCGGTGGTGGTTTTTCTTAAGGATGAACAACTAGTACACCGTCTGATTGAAAGTGGGATTTCGGCAAGTGGCACTTTTATTCATGTTCAACCGTTAGTGACTCCAACAATGTTTTGAATGCGGTGCGGTTGGGCGCTGTAAAAATAATTGTAAATACGTAATATATAAGGGAAACAAGTCAATTTAGCTCAAAGGGAATCATTTATGATTTTATAGGGAATTTGAACAGAATCACTGTTTCACAGCTGATCACTGAGTCGGCAGCGAGTCACTGAACGAGCCATATAAAATCAACTCTGCACTGGATATTAAAATCCAAAATATAGTGAAAACACTATTAATAAGCACAGTAACAAGATCGGCAGATCAAGACATTAACTTGTAAGCACAAAACACAAGATACTTCTCTTTTCAATATAAATAAGACTTTATTTATATAAACCTAAGACATGTAAACTAATCTAATGTAACACATGAACACACGCATTCACACATTCACATGTTGCAGAAAGAGAGAAAGTGAGGAAAGGATGAGTTTACAGAATGAAAATGTGAAATCCCAAGTTTACAGCAATATGTGCAATTGCCTTTAGACCTGAACCATCAATCATTTGACCCTCACATTGAGTTTCTCAGTGAGGCTAAAATTTATATTAAACTGCACCGACTCAGCAAAAGTCTGGAGGTTGTACTTGCTTGTGTTGCCTTAAGGAATTCCTTTGTGTCCTTGTAGTCTTTGGAGAAAGGGGTTTCTCGAGGTTGCTGATTGGCTGAGTTCAGTGGTCTTTCGTAGTAAAGTCTTGGGCGTTGGCTCTTGATGCGGAGTTGGTCTGGTTGAAGTTTGGGCGGGTGCAGTTGGAGCTGGACTTTGCGGCAAACTTAACTTAACAAAACTCTCACGGAAAGACAAGAAATTAAAGTAAAAGAATAAAAGAATGTAACGAGACTAGGTGGTTTTTCTTCTCATTGTGGTAGCAGCTGGCACGTAGGCCAGAGCACACTCAAAGAGCAGCGTCGAAATGCGGTGGCAAAAGAAGAAGAGCGAAAGGAATCAAGAGAGCTAAGAGAGAGTTTGATGGTGTCCTGAGTATTTAAACTCGGCTTCTAGACCGTCCTATCTGGACGTCTTGACCAATTAGAAATGATCTTGGCTCGTGGTGTTGTATGTTTCTCCTCCCCATTCATAAATCTAACATGTTATCTTATCAGTCATATGGTCCAAATTTTCCCGCTTTTACAGAGTACAATTTTGGACATGATTTCTCAAACAAGACTATGTACATTTGACAAAGAATTGATTGGAAGAAACATTTAAAGCATGATTTTTCAAACCCATACATACCAAACAAGGATATGAACTCTTAAATTATTCCCTAGTTATTAAAAGACATACATCATATGTGATTAAAACATGATAGTTAATTGTGTGGGTTACATACATGATATGGGGTAATGCATAAACATGATAAGTCTCATAAGTCCTTTTAAGATGATTTTGGTGCATCTATATGTGAAAAGGAAGTTTCTGTACCGTTCTGTGAACATAAGGACATGTTCTGTGAAGACTAGAGAGGTTAAAAGGTCTACAAAGGAATTTCAGTCTCCGTCTTTGTCTTCTATGTGGAGATAAGAGAAGCTGTGATTTCTATCGTGGAACACATGTGATGGCCATCTCTTTGACCATCAGTCTTGATTACTTGCCCCAAATTTGGCAGTTTCCTTCCTTCATTGGACTTATCAATAAGTGTTCCTTTTGTTTTAATGTTGCAAGCTGTTCTGTGAAAGAGGCTTGTTGGTTTGCTTTCTTCAGAGGGCTGGAGCTAGGAATCTGATTTATGACGAACATCCTGTTGCAGCCTTGGGATCCTCTCTGGAATTTCGGCTCCTCATGTTTCAATGTTCGGATCAAATCTTAACTTTGTCTGACTCATTCTGATCCTACAGCACGTAAGGTTGTCTTGTCCTGTTAGTGCTGCAGCAGGCCCGAGTGGAATTGGAACTGAAGTGCAAGTGAACTCCCATAGAAATCAAATGGTAATCAATACTGAGAATGTGGAAAATGATAAAGAGATTCCTACTGAGGAAGTAAGGAATGATGAGGACAGTGTTACTGAGAGTGTAAGGAAGGAAAAGGAGTTGTCTGATGAGAATGAGCAAAGGGTTGAAAGAGATGAGGTACAGATGTGTGATATAAATGAGGTGGAAAGGATGGAAGGTCAGATAAGCAGGGAAAGTGAACTAACGGATTCCGGAGAAATTGAATATCAAGGTGATGTCAAGAAGGTAAATTCATGTGAACCTAAAGAAAAGGTACGAAAATTAGGTGAGGATGAGATGAATGAGGTTGATGATGAGGACGGTGTTTTATCTGATTTTTCAGATTTGTCAGATATATCCCAGGTAGGTTGTGACCAGGTTTACTCTTTGGATGAGATAAATTCTTTTTTATATGAGACTTTAGGAAAAGTTGCTGATGTGAAGAATTTTTTTCCAGATGTAAAGAGATTTGAATCTTCAGTTCTATATTGGCAAAGGAGAGAAGACGACAAACTGAGTAAACTAAAAAGGTTTCGATTAAAGAAGATTCTTACTAAACTTGGGAAAACCCCAGTAAACGTAAATCAAACTGATCTTGTGAAATGAGATACACATCAAGGGTGTCTTTGCATTGATTTCTTTTTTTCTGTCTCTATCTTTTCTCTCCTTATATCTTCTTATGGGTATTTTGAGAGTAGGATCCTTAAATAGTAATGGAGGGAGAGATAGGAATAAGAGAGCAATAATTACAGAATATGCTTATCTCAAAGATATTAATGTAATGTTTTTGCCGGAAACACATTCAGATAGTCAAAATGAAGTTGAATTGTACAGGTGGTGGGAAGGTGAATGTATCCTGAGTCATGGAACAAACTTGAGTGCAGGGGTAGCAATTTTTTTTTCTAAACATTTAGATCTAAACATTTTGTCCACTATTGAATTAGAAAAAGGTAGAATGGTTGTAGTAGAAATTAAAGAGTTAAAGTTTCTTTTTATTAATGTATATGCTCCAAATATAGGTTTACAACGGACTGAATTATTTGGGAAGTTAAACACTGAAATTAGAAAACATGTTGATGTGGGAATGTGTGTAATAATGGGAGGTGATTGGAATTGTACCACTAATTTTGTATTGGATAGAAATGGAGAAGAACCTCATTCACAGTCTAGTAAAATGCTTCTTAAGATTACTCAAGAACTAGAACTAATTGATGTGTGGAGAAATAGAAATCAATTAACAAAACAATACACATGGGTTAAAATATTAGTGACTGGAGCAAGACTGGACAGAATATATGTAAATAAATCAGACAATAATAGAGTTATGAATGTTGGTATATCTCCTTGTGGTTTTTCTGATCACCATATAGTGACTATTGATGTTAATACTACAAAGGTATTGCATTTAAAATCTTATTGGCATTTCAATGTTAAACTGTTACTTAAGTTTTTTTTTTTTTTTTTTTTTTTTTTTTTTTTTTTGTGTGAAAACTTTAAATATTTTTTGGGAAAAATGGAAACTAGAAAAGGAAAATTTTGAAAATCTAATCCAGTGGTGGGAAGTAGGAAAAGTTCAAATCAAGATATTTTGTCAGCAATTTTCTTACAATAACACTGTGATTCTTAAGAGAAATATTGAAAGGTTGGATAAAGATATTAATGATATGGAAAATTTGCTTGATTGTAATGCTTTGGGTGAAACTAGTGATTTAAAGAAAAAGAGATTGGAGCTGAAAACTCGTCTAGAGGAAAGAGAAAAAGTTGCCTTAGTCCGAGCAAAGATATCTTCCATCAAGGAAATGGATGCTCCATCAAAGTTATTTTTTAGTCTAAAATATGCTTCACTTTCGGAAGGACAATGGCACATTAACTTCGGATCCTATTGAAATGAGAAAAATTGCAGTGCATTTTTATGCTGAACTTTTTGGGCCTAAAGACTGTGATCCTGTGAGTATGGATCAGTTATTGAAAGGACTACCTTGAAACTTGAAACTTGAAACCTGAGGACAGAGAGACATTGGATAAAATGGTTTCTTATGAAGAACTTTCAGAGGCTGTTATGCAAATGCCCACACGACATGCCCCGGGTTTAGATGGTTTGCCTGCTGAATTTTCTAAATCATTTTAGAATGTTTTAGGAGAAGACTTTTACAATGCAATTGGTGAATGTTTTTTTTTTTTAAATGTATTTTACCTAGTAGCTGTCAAAGGGCAGTATTATCACTTCTGCCTAAAACCGGTGACTTAGGGTTATTGAAAAATTGGCACCCTGTATCTTTAATGTGCCAAGATTATAAAATATTGTGTAAATGTTTAGCAAATAGATTAAAAAAAAAAAAAAAAAAGTATTGTTGTGAAAAATGAGCAAACATACTGTGTTCCAGGATGCACAATAATGGATAATTTATTTTTAGTAAGGGATGTAATTGACTTATCTATGAGAAATTATTTTAATATTAGGATATTATCGATTGATCAAGAAAAAGCATTTGATTGTATGGGCCATAATTACCTTCTAAATGTTTTGAAAGCTTTTGGGTTTGGAGAAACTTTTATCTCATGGATAAAATTATTATATAGAGGTGTTTCTGTAATGCTTAAGGTGGGAGAGGGGATTGAGTAGCCCAGTACCTGTTAAAAGGGGAATAAGGCAGGGTTGTCCACTTTCTGGACAATTCCATAGCTTAGCTATTGAGCCTTTAATAATTAAGCTGAAAAATAGTTTGAAAGGTTATCATATACCAGGAGATGTTAATGGGTCAAGTGTCTCTGTCTCTGCTTACGCTGATGATGTAACTGTTTTTATTACTGGACAGGAGGATATTCAGACACTGTGTAGAAGTTTAGCTTTATATGAAAGAGCTTCCTCAGCTAAAGTTAACTGGGCAAAGAGTGAAGGGTTTCTTGTGGGTCCCTGGGAGAATGGTGGGCTGCCTGAGCTCCCAGGTGGATTACAATGGGTCACGGAAGGTATAAAAATTTTGGGAGTGTTTCTGGGTAAAGAAAGTTTCAGACAAAAGAACTGGGAGGGTATGCTGGAGAAGGTGTCAGCCAAGTTGTCTAAATGCAATTGGCTATTACCTGAACTATCCTACAGGGGTAGAGTCTTGGTTACAAACAATCTGTCCGCCTCCATGCTTTGGCACAGATTAAATGTGTTGGCCACCAAATGAAATGATGAAAGTTTTAAAGAGAACATTTGTCAATTTTTTTGGTCGGGACAACGTTGGTTTCCTGGATCTGTGTTATATCTGCCTTTACAAGAAGGGGGACAAGCTCTGATAGACGTAAGAAGCAGGATTAATACTTTCCGGCTACAAACTGCACAGAGAATATTGTATGAAGAGGATCAAGGGTGGATTCGTGTTGCTTGTGCTCTTTTAAGGACAGCATCTGGTCTCGGTTACGACAAACAATTGTTTTTACTGAGACTGGACTTAAGTATCCCTATTTTATCAGTCAATGTTAAAATCTTGGCAAAATAATTTCAATGTTAACAGAGATCATTCACAACCGATGGACTGGATTATGGGAGAACCTTTATTGTATAATCCATTGATACAAACCAGAACTTTGTCATCAGAAAGCTTGATAAATTGCATGTTGAGAGCTGGACTAACAAAAATAAGCAATCTGAGAGACATTAAAGGGTGGAAAATGGCTGCAGCACTACAGTGTGAAACAGGGATTCGATCTCTACGTCTTCTACAGCAGGTGATAGAAGAGGTGCAAAATTCACTGCCTGGAACCTGCAGGGAAGCACTGGAAATTCAAACATCTCAGGATTGGGAG
The DNA here is from genome assembly GCA_039654775.1 of Spinibarbus caldwelli. NCBI lineage: Eukaryota > Metazoa > Chordata > Actinopteri > Cypriniformes > Cyprinidae > Spinibarbus > Spinibarbus caldwelli. The sequence continues at coordinate 206,639 of CM077249.1, read as the reverse complement.
AAAAAGTACCAGTTTCCATCCATCAGTATATCTCCAGTATCAGAGGAGAATTATGAAGATGCTGACACGATACTATCTTTTAAAACTCCGGAGTTGGGACAGTTTCGTGAAGCAAGTAAGAAAGCCATCTGTATTACTTGTGTTAAAGTTACCCATCAGACTGTTTTAAAATGAGTACGAGTAGGGAGGTGGACAGATGTGTTTGGGCCAGACTTTAGAGGATCCTGGAGGTCTCTGTACAAACCTCCTATTGAGAAACGTACAGCAGACCTACAATGGAGACTTGTTCATGGTATCATAGCTACAAACAGACACGTGGCACACCTGAATCCAGCAGTGGGTAAGGAATGTCCTTTTTGTGGAATTTAAGAGACAGTTGACCATTTCTTTATATTGTATGAGGTTAGACAGTCTTTTTATTGTTTTAAAGAATTGCTTTGAAGGTTTAAGTGAAGATTTTTCTAATCAACATTTTATTAGTGGTCCCAAATATACATTTCAGAAGAGAAGAAAAGTATGCTTATTAAACTTTTTGCTGGGTATGGCTAAAATGGCAATTTGGAAGACTCGAAAAAATAAGTTAATGGGTATAGACTCAGTAGATGTAGAAGATGTTTTTAGAAGCATGGTTAATGCCAGAATCAAAACTGAATACACATATTTTAAATTGATTAATGATATTCAAATGTTTTCCGAAATATGGGCTGTTGGAAGAGTTTTATGGGAGGTTTTGGAAAATGATATGTTGGTTTTAAAGTTTTAAAGTAATGTGTGTATTTATAAGTATATATAGAAAAAATTAAAAATGTGAGTATGTTTGAATGTATTATCATATGTAAATTTTGTTAATTATTATATGGTCAGATAAGAAATCTGGAAAAAAAAGTTAACGTTTTAATAAAAGTTGTATTAAGCCTCTCTCTCTCTCTCTCTCTCTCTCTCTCTCTCTTTCTTTCTCTCTCTCTCACACACACACAGACACTTGAGCATTTATTGGTTATTTTCTGATTTAATTTGCTTATACTGTAACACTTCATTTTACCAAGTTATCCATTTTGGTAATTGCAAACCATGCAGTTCTACAAAATCTGCATATATAGAAATGTATAGATTTGTCAAATAATTCACTGATTAACCATTCAGATCAGCTGGATTAAATCATAGACAAACGTATTAAACTGAATGAGAAGAGAGATAAATGAAAAGTGTGACAATGATAGCATTATGAAAGGCAGTTCCCCTTCAGTCAGTCACGTTCGACGTTACGTCATAGTGACTGACGTAAATGGGATCTCGCCAGAGAGGAGAGCGCGTGCAGACACACATCAGCTTTTTGCTTCGGAGCCGAGCCTTCCTGCTTGTGCAATCACCGAAGAGAGTGTCTACAGTGTTGGCATTACGGCACGTCAGCGGGGGTTGCCGATCCAGTGGTCCTGCTTCTTCCGGGTTGGACGGCGTGCTGCAGCTCATCAAACTGCGGTTGCGCAGTGACCCCTCCTGGGTGCTTCAACACTATATTTTCTAAAAGAGCTCCACGAGCGACGAGCTTCTTTTTAAAGATGGCTTCCCGCTCGTGTGTTTCTGGATGTGGTCGTTTCCTGGCTTCATCTGACAGTCACGATCACTGTGTCTCGTGCTTGGGCTTTCAGCACGTTGAAGCAGCGCTCATGGAGGAGTCATGTTCTCATTGCGGGAACATGACCATCGCGATGTTGCAGTCCAGATACCTCGTCAAATGCCCACTTCTAGTTCCTCCGTCTCTCGGAGGGCTACTTCGGCTCATGGGCAGGTTGATCTGAGGATCACGGTGAGAGCTTCTCCGTCGACTATATCTCCGCAGGCCTCTCATTCCTCCAGCACATTGCACCATCTGGTGTTTCCGGACGAGTTCGCTGGATCCTCGGACAGGGCGGGGCCCAGCATCTTGTTCGGACCGCCAGCGGATGACAGGATGTCGATCGCTGCATTGGAGGGCGAGCTAGGTTCTGGAGATGACGATTCGGCTGCGCTGCCTCCGTCAGGAAGAGTGGCGTTGCCCGAGTCAGATCCAGAGCTGACTGCTATGCTTTCCTGGGCTGCCGAGAGTGACGGGCTGCACTGGAGGCCTCCTCCTTCTCCCGTATGCTTGAGGCCGGACAATTGGTTCCTGGGGCCGCGCGCCGATCGCTGGCAGCCACCTCCAGTTCCATTCTTCCCAGGGCTGCATGAGGAGGTGACTAGGACTTGGAGGGCACCTTTTTCTACCTGAAACAGGCCTGGCGCCTCCTCTGTCCTCACCACCCTCGACGGTGGGGTGGCCCAAGGGTATGTGGTGATCCCCCCAGTCGAGCGCGCTATTGCCATGCAACTCTGTCCACAGAGCGCCACCACCTGGAGGGGTAATCCATGCCTTCCGTCCAGGCCCTGTAAGTTCTCGTCCGCTCTAACGGCCAAGGCTTACAGTGCTGCTGGACACGCCGCCACCTGGAGGGGTAATCCACGCCTTCCGTCCAGGGCCTGTAAATTCTCGTCCGCTCTAATGGCCAAGGCTTACAGTGCTGCTGGACAGGCCGCTTCCGGCCTGCACGCCATGGCCCTCCTGCAAGTCCACCAGGCCAAGGCGTTAAAGCAGTTGCACGAGGGTGGTGCTGACCCAGGTGTGATGCAGGAACTGCGCACAGCGACGGACCTCACCCTAAGTGTGACTAAAGTCACGGCACGGGCCCTGGGTCAGACGATGTCCACATTGGTGGTCCAGGAGCGCCACCTATGGCTGACCTTGGCGGATATGATGGAGGCTGGCAAGCATCGCTTCTTAGACTCCCCGATCTCCCAGGCTGGCCTATTCGGCGAAGCGGTGGAGGGCTTTGCCCAACAGATCTCCACCACACAGAAGCAGACGGAGGCGTTCCATCATATCCTGCCCCAGCGATCCGCTGCTGTCTCCACCCACTGCCGGCTGCAGTCTCTCTGTCTGCTCGTCGCCGAGGGCGCCGTCCTGCTGCCTCCACCTCCGCTCTAGCTCGGCCTCAGCAGCAGCCTTCACAGCGGCCGCAGCGTGTAGCTGGGCGCAGGAAAGTGGCACAGCCTGTCTCCGCCCCTGCCAGGCCCGTGAAGCGCCAAGGCAAGCGGCATCCCTGAGGCGGGCGACCCGGAGTCCTTGGATCCTGCTCTTCAGGAGATGGTGACCGCACCACTCCTTCCCCCAGAGGAGGACCGGGTGGAGAATCTTTTGTTTCCTTTTTGTTCTGTTCCACCACTGGCTCCCCAGCCCATCCGTCCTTTCGATTGGTTCGCAGCAATCGACCTGAAGGACGCGTACTTTCATGTCTCGATCCTCCCTCGACACAGACCGTTTCTTCACTTTGCATTCGTAGGGCGAGCATATCAGTACAAGGTCCTCCCCTTCGGGCTGTCCCTATCGCCTCGTGTCTTCACCAAGGTCATGGAGGCAGCCCTTGTTCCATTAAGGGAAGCAGGCATTCGTATTCTCAGCTACCTCGACGACTGGCTCATACTGGCCCAGTCTCGAGCGCAGTTGTGCGAACACAGGGACACGGTGCTCAGCCACCTCAGCCGGTTGGGGCTTCAGGTCAACTCGGAAAAGAGCAAACTCTCCCCTGTGCAGAGGATCTCTTTTCTCGGCATGGAGTTGGACTCGGTCAACCTCACAGCACGTCTCTCAGTAGAGCGTGCTCAGTCGATGCTGAACTGTCTGGAGTCTTTCCAGCGCAAGAGGGCGGTTCCACTGAAACATTTTCAGAGGCTCCTGGGGCATATGGCATCTGCAGCCGCTGTCACGCTGCTTGGTTTGCTTCTGATGAGACCGCTTCAGCGTTGGCTTCACGATCGGGTCCCGAGATGGGCATGGCGACACAGCACGTACTGGGTCTTAGTCACTCTTAGTCACAGAACTGATGCTCCTTGCAACAGCCCCTCCTTGGCAAATTCCTCTGAGGAGGGATCTGCTTTCTCCCATGTCCAGACTTATGAAATCTCCACGTGTGGTCCCTGGACGGGACGCGGAGGTTTTAGGTGCGCTACGTCCAGCAGTAGTAAACACCATCACTTCAGCTAGAGCCCCGTCTACAAGACACGCTTACAGGCTGAAGTGGAACCTGTTCGCTGATTGGTGCTCTTCGTGCCAGGAAGACCCCCGTAGATGCCTGGTCAGGGTCCTGTTCTCTTTCCTGCAAGATGGGTTGGAGCGAAGGCTGTCTCCCTCCACCCTCAAAGTGTATGTTGCCGCTATTGCCACACATCACGATGCAGTAGACGGTAAGTCTGTGGGGAAGCACGTCTTGGTCATCAGGTTCCTCAGAGGGGCAAGGAGGTTAAATCCTCCGCGCCCTCATCTGGCACCCTCTTAGAATCTCCCCTCAGTCCTGACGGCCTTGAAGGAGGAGCCCTTCGAGCCTCTGCAGTCAGTAGAGCTTAAGTTTCTGTTGTTGAAGACAGTGCTCCTCACTGCATTGTCCTCAGTCAAGAGGGTAGGGGACCTGCAGGCATTTTTGGTTGACAATTCGTGCCTAGAATTAGGACCGGCTGACTCTCATGTTGTCCTGAGACCCCGGCCTGGATATGTGCCCAAAGTTCCCACCACGCCTTTAGGGATCAGGTGGTGAACTTGCAAGCACTGCCCTGGGAGGAGGAAGACCCAGCCATTGCTCTGCTCTGTCCTGTCCGCGCCTTGTGCGTTTACGTGGACTGCACGCAAAGCTTCAGGACCTCAGACCAGCTCTTCGTCCACTTCGGAGGACAGTAGAAGGGAAAGGCTGTCTCCAAACAAAGACTTGCCCACTGGATAGTGGAGGCTATAGTCTTGGCATACCAAGCCCAACATTTACCATGCCCCCTCGGAGTGAAAGCACACTCTACGAGAGGCGTGGCATCTTCTTGGGCATTGGCGCGGGGCGCCTCGATAGCAGACATCTGTAGTGCTGCCGGCTGGGTGACACCTAACACGTTTTGCGAGATTCTATTATCTCCGTGTAGAGCCTGTGTCCTCTTGTGTTCTTGCCTCAGGTGGCCAGTAACACCGGACCCGCTCGGTGTCGATCACGCTTGCTGCGCCATTCCCCTCTACGGACCGGATGCGTGCGCTCAGTTCAGCTCCCCTTTGGCGAACCCTGTTGAAATTAATAAAAAAAAAAAAAATTAAAAAAAAAGTTTTGTGATAGATTAGTAATAAGAGTTTTGAATCACAATCAAAATTTCTGCCTCTCTGGATTAAGCACTATTGTTTTTCATTTAATATTTCTCTCTTTCCAGTGAGAGTGCAGATAATGATCTAAAAACACTGGTAAACATGCATATTAGAGTTTAACAGTCTCCATTGATATTCTGGTCAAATGAATTTGTAATACAGCTTTCACGAGACTTGCTTGTGCTGTTTGCTGCTACTAGACCTGCAAGCAAACCTACTATATTGTACGCGATTGTGGTTGCTGATTAAATTGACCTATGCAACCTCTATGCCACAATACTACATTTTTTGTGTTGTTGTTGTTGTTTTAACTGAAAAACATTAATAAACATAATTTGGAATTATTGAATGTTTTACTGGTTTAGCTTTGAAGAAGCATCTTGTTTTACATGTTTTTATAATGTAAGAGTGTGTTAATTTATTTGATAAATATAATAAATCAGGAAACTAGATGAGGTAAAAAAAAATGCAAATGAGTTGACAATATTCTCTTGATTTATGCTTACGTGAGTAAAGTACAATAAATATGCTGAAATGTAAAAAACAAACATACCTCAAATTACAATTGTGATCAATAATTGTGATTATAATTATGAACACTGTAATCATGATAATCATTTTAACCATTACCGGCAGCATGACTTCATTGTCTAAATGCTGAATTTCTACTTTTTTTTTTTTTTTGCCAGGGGACATAAAAGAATGTGAAGGCACACTTCAATGTCATCCAACCTGGAACATGCTTTCAGAGCAACACGATAGGGAGCATAATTGGCAGGCAGTATGACATGATGCCTAGATTGAAGAGACTGATAATAAATGAAATATTTGTACAATTCATTTTCTGCCTCTAAAATCCTACTTTACTGCACTGCATAGTGCAGTTGTGTCTGTGAAGCTGGACTGCTGTTTCAAATTGTCATACACACATATACACATATCTACTTTTGCTCTAAAAATTAGATTTCACAATACCTGAGCCTGTTTCTAAATAAATATTTTTAAATATTTGTTAACAGTTTTTTTTTTTTTTTTTAATTAACAAAATGATAATGTAGACCAGGCAAAAAATGACCTTTTATACCAGAGGGCTGTTGAACACTTGATTCTAATTGGTTAGCAGACTACTACTTACAGTTTTTTTCAATTGCTTACACACATTTTCAAAACTTTGCCTCTTTTTTTTTCTAAAACTTTACACACAAATCCAAGAATTGCACACACAAAATGCAAAATGCCTCACATCTCTTGCAAAATGAATCACTGCATTCAAAATATCACAAACACATCTCAAAAGCAAACATTTGTCTTATGTTGCAAATACCTTTGGCATAATATTATATTTTTGGATATATCATATACACACAGTTATTCAAAACCTAAAGCTCTTTCATGAGCTCCTGTGTACATTTCTGTACAAGATTGAAAGTTATTGGCAGAGAGATGTTGAAAAATTCATGGTAAGCACAAAAGCAAGATTGAAACCAAACTATTTATGTCTAGTTGGACAGTGGAAAATACAATGAAACAGATATGTCTGTAAAGTTATGACAATTTATTTAAATTTTTTTTCTGAATTGCATAAAATTTTTTCTGTTAAAAATGTTAATTTATAGTGGAAATGCAAGCTTAGTATGTCAGAACAAGCAAAAATAGCTACATTAAAAGCCAATCTCTGTAAATGCAAGTGTTACATGTTCCCTGTTTGTTTGGACTTTTCATGTACTATTAGCCTTGCCTCACTGCCTTACTGAGCATTTTTATTGCCTGCTGTGTTGATCCTCGTTTCATGATCATTGTGCCTGTCTTTTGGATATCGTCTTTTGGATTATTGATCTGTTTTGTTTGCCTGGTTATTTCTTACATTACTGGACTTTTGCTTGCCTCAACGACTATGCCTCTTTGCCTCTCTGATTGGATTTACTTGTTTGTTAGTTTAGAAACTTCCTTCACATGAATTCTGAAACCACCTCCAAGGCTAATTTGTCACAAAATACTTTGCCTTCACTGAATCTAGCCAAAGTTTCTCAGCTCTAGGCCGCGTTCACTTACCAAATTGAGTTTCTCAAGGGATACCAAGAGCAGCTAAACAACTTACAGAGTAAAGATGTTTTGGTTCAGTTGCTTCAGTTATGCTAAAGCCATGAAACTACAGCTGATTATGCTAAGTACTTCAGGACATTAGCAGATCAGTGTGGGTGGAACGATGATGCTGTAATGACTTTTAAAGCTCTTAATTTTAAGCTTTTAAGGAATTAAGTCTTAAAGACTAGGGCTGATTTGATTGAATTGATCTTAATTCAAACCTTATCGTTTATGCTTTATTAATGAGTCGTCCAGCGAGACATTAAGTCAGTATATCTTAACAATTTTGTTTATCTTGCTTTGTGGCCATCAGTAAAAACAAATAAAATAGTAATTTATCAATTTTGAGCAAGGTAGCAAAGGGTCAACAGCTCAAGGCAGTAACTGATCAAATACAAAACACAGACACTGCTCTGTACAATAAAACAAGTTTATTGAACTGCTTCTAAGATTACATGAGACTAAGACTACCTAAAACACACACACACACACATACAGTTCTGAAGATGAGAGTCATTGGGTTGGACTGAAGTCCCAAAGTCTAGTATACTTCCAGTTCTAAATCGCAAATTGAGAAAATTGACAAAAACAGAGATCTGGCTTGTCATTAACTGCTTAAAGGATTTAGTACCAGTTCATCAAGAAATTGGAAACTTTGTTTGGGTTACTTGCAATTTGAGTTGGCTGCTCAGCTGATCGGGGCCCGTCTCCTTGGCTCGTGTTAAGCTGAAAGAGGAATCCCAGCTCGGATTGGCTGTCGTTTAGGTGACGTCTCAGGATAGCCCTTGTCGTGATAGGTTGGTTGCCTGGTTAGGTGAGAGTTTTGAAGTCCCTCTGAGAGTCTGCTTGCGCGGCTTTAGGCCTTGAAGATTTCCACAGAGTCACAAAGTTTCAACAAAGTGTTTTGAGTCTGGCGTCTTGCTCGCGTAATGTTACCGCGTGGGAGCACTTTGTAGCGTGATCAACGAAGACGAAGAGCAGTTTCAAACCATGGTGAAAGAGCAAGCGAGCTAGCTGTTTATGAAATCAGGATTTAAGGAGGCCGCTTTGGTTCATCCCAGAAGCAAGTATCCCAATCAGATGCTGTTGCAGGGCTTAGCCACGCCCTGTACGCTCCTTCTTTGGACACAAAACTTAATCTGATCTGCGATCTCCCATGTGGGGAACATCTCTGGAGTTTTAATAACTTCTTATAAAAGTATTATCATCATTCATATGATGCTGAAAATCGACATATAATTCATTTCAACTTTCTGCATTTGAAATAAGCTTTAACACGATACTACGCACGGCTATCTATTCAAAAGAAAGTAATAAGGCAAAGATCAAAATGAAGCACACCACGCATAACATAAAACACCAAGCATATATATAAGACATCAAACATGTTATTTGTTAATACACTTGCTCTAATAGCAATGGAAATAAATGATTGTCTTTAGAGATCATTTATGTAAGTTTGTGTTTCTTTTGTTGTAAGAGAAAAGGTGAAGACCGAGAGGAGCACGCAGGAGTCATCAGACGGTCATGCTACAGATCAGAGGTTTTGCGGGCCTGAGGACATCCATGAATTATCCTATGGTCCATACGCGGGAGCAAGCAGGACCCCGTGTTGCAGGACAACAATCTATTGTGTTCTCTTGATTGAATAGATACATCAGTTCATAATCCATACATGCTGATTAGATCACGAGGCTTCCACAGGTTGCGAGAAAGACCCTTGCAGTTCTGCATACAAAAAGTTCTTTGTGTTATGTTGATTGAGTGAGTCATTATCACTCCTTTGATATAGGGTGAGACAGGAAACCAACTCAGGATATTGACGTCAGTGGTAAAAATAATTAACTTGGACCTCGTGACGAGTTGATTCGATGGCGTATCTGTGTCCGTTTCGATACAGGATTCATACAATGCATTAAAGACTGTTTTCTGAGAGGGGCTTAATCACGAACTCGCATGCAAGGGTGAGGATTCATCGCTGTCCGAATTCATTACTATAGCTGTCAAGGTTGACTGTTTACTTTGTCACTCACCATGTTCTAAAGTTTTCCCCATTTCACAAACTGCAGTTGTCACTCAAGCCTTGACAAGCTCAGAATCTCCAAAGCCCATGCAAATCGCTTACACATGAGTCTCTACCGAGGAGCACCAACGTCAAGTCAAGTCACCTTTATTTATATAGCGCTTTTAACAATGCAGATTGTGGCAAAGCAGCTTTACAGTATTAAATAGGAAAAATAGTGTATAATAAGGCAAACAGACAACAGTAAACACTCAATTTTCAGTTAAAGTCAGTTCATTATTGATTCAGTGATGTCATCATTCAGCTCAGTTCAGTTCAAATAGTGTCTGTACTTTCAAGCTGACGATATCGCTAGGAATTAAGTGTCCCCAACTAAGCAAGCCAGAGGCGACAGCTGCAAGGAACCAAAACTCCATCAGTGACAGAAATGGGGGGAAAAAAAACCTTGGGAGAAACCAGGCTCAGTCGGGGGGACAGTTCTCCTCTGGCCAGACGAAACCAGCAGTTCAATTCCAGGCTGCAGCAAAGTCAGATTGTGCAGAGGACTCATCTGTTTCCTGTGGTCTTGTGCCAATGGCCGTCTAGGCAACGAGATCTTCACTGGGTATCCATCTCTGGGGCTCATCTAGTTGTTCTGGTCTCCGCTGACATTCAGGGCTGTAGAGGTCATCTCTAAGTGCTGACCACTGTCTGAATCCAGTGTGGCTGCAGTGACCATCTGATCCAGATTCTGTCTGGATCTGGGTGGATCCAGTGACCTCGGAATAAGAATGAAACAGACTAATATTAGTGTAGATGCCATTCTTCTTACGATGTAACAAGTACATCGGGTGTTATGGGAAGTGTTCCCAGTTCCTTTTGAACTAGTTAATGAAGCCTAACAATCCTTTAACCGATTTGAATTATAGAAATGCAATAGTGTGTTATATGTAAGCCAGTTTAAAGAGATGGGTCTTTAATCTAGATTTAAACTGACAGAGTGTGTCTGCTTCCCGAAAAGTGTTAGGTAGATTGTTCCAGAGTTTGGGCGCTAAATAGGAAAATGATTTAACAAGTTTATACAATTCTTTCTCTCCTATAGTAGAGAATGAGTGGAATTTTTCCTCAGGGAATCTATAGTGCACTGTTTGATGTGATACTGTAGCTGACAGCTGCATGGTTACAATTTTATCTCTAATAGTATCAATCTTGGATGTAAAGTAGTTCATAAAGTCATCACTGCTATGCTGTTGGGAAATGTCAATGCCTGTTGATGCTTTATTTTTTGTTAATTTAGCCACTGTATTGAATAAATACCTGGGGTTGTGTTTGTTTTCTTTTAAAAGAGACAAAAAGTAATCAGATCTAGCAGTTTTTACTGCTTTTCTATAGGAGAAAGTACTTTCCCGCCATGCGATAAGAAATACCTCTAGTTTTGCTTTCCTCCAGCTGCGCTCCAATTTCCGGGCTGCTCTCTTTAGGGCGCGAGTGTGCTCATTATACCATGGTGTCGGATTGTTTTCCTTAATCTTCCTTAAGCGTAAAGGAGCAACCATATCTAAAATACTAGAAAAGAGTCTTTCTTACTAGATACATAATCAACATATGTTCACAAAGCTGACACTTCAAAGTTAACTGTTCAAGAATCAGAATTACTCAGACTGTTATGTTAATAAAGATATATAAGCTCAAACATGAAAACAAAAATAAAAATATTAAAAACATTTTTTTAAATGTATAAAAAAATGTTGCTTGTAGGATATGATTTTAGAAACACAATGAAGCTAAAGCCACAAGTCTACTAATGCTTCATTTTAAATTTCAGAACATAATCTCTAATTTGTGAATTTTATGAAACATTTTCTAAGACCATGTCATGTGTGTTTTTAGAGAAGGCTAATAAAAGGCTAATAAAATTGATTTATGACCTCTGTAAGCTCTCCTGTAAGCTGTCTCCTCATGTCTGGCTCGGCAAACTGCCCTATTCATGTCTCTATTGTTCTTACCAGACGAGCCTTTCACACCTCCGCCAGGTATGATACATTCCCCTTTCAGTCGGTCACTCCGAGTCACGTCGGATGACTGACAAAATTGGGATCTCGCCAGAGAGACCAATCCACTTCGAGTTTAACTAAACGAGCCAATGGACATTGGCATGCGATTATTGTATCCAGCTGCCGCTGATCACAGCATGAGTATAAGAGGCAGCAGATGCACCGCATTAATTCATCCTTTCGCTTTGGAGCTGAGCGGTAGTGGTTGAAGCTACTGCTCTCCCTTTCCACTAGAGAGTGTTCTGCTAGACAAGTGTGGGCATTACGGCGCAGCAGCGGTGGTCACGGTGTCTGGGAGAGAAAGATCGTCTTCCTGCTGACAGACACACTAGGAGTGAGTGTGCGGTGGCCAGCTCCCCTGCGTGCTTTAGCACTAAAAGAGCATTTCTCTAAAAGAGCAATTTCTCTAAAAGAGTAACACGGGTGATCGCGTCTTTTTAAAGATGTCTTATCACCCGTGCGTTTTGGGTGTGGTCGTTTCCTGGCGCCTCAGGACGGTCACGATCGCTGCCTCACGTGTCTGGGCATTCAGCACACTGAGGAGACTTTCGTGGATGGTTCATGTTCTTCTTGTGGGGACATGACCATCTCGGAGTTGCGTAATAGACTCTGCTATGTCAAACATGGTGAAGTCCCTCTGCCTCTGCAGCGATCCGGCGTGCACGCCGCTGGATCCGGTGAAGTCAGAGGCCGCAGCCCCTCAGCCTGCCTGTTGCCGTGGGCGCCCCCTGCGGCCGCCCTCGCTCCCGCTCCCGCGCAGCCGCAGCAGCCTTCCATCAGGCAGCGTCGTGGAGCCGGTCACAGGCAGGACACCCAGCCCGTCCAGGCCCCCGCCAAACCTGGCGGCAAGCGCAAGTGCAAGAGGCCCTGAGACAGGCGACCTAGAGATGGAGGAGACTGCTCATCGGGAGATGGTGACCGCACCACTCCCTCCCCTGGAGGAGGGCCGGGTGGAGAATCTTTTTTCATTTTGTTTTTGTTCCGCCGCTGGCTCAACAGCCAGCGGCGGTACCCAAGACATCAGTAAAAGAGCGGTTTATTCAATCTCTGGGTCTCAAGAGGAGGAGATCGGTGAACCGTGCATCACGGGATCACTTCCCTCCTCCTCTCTCACCAGCAGGCAGCGGGTGGTTGCCCAAGAGCACTCCTCCTGCCCATTCGTGGAACCAGGTAAGGGCGGTAGCACTCCAGTCCCCGCTTCAAGTCGTCACATGCTGGGCTGTCACAAGCCTCAAGCCGGGTTCCTGTGCCTCCTCCCACACGAAGAGGAATCAGGTGAGTGTTACACTACACACCCAGACCCTACCCCCTGCCGTCACAGGCTAGGCTGGCACAGGCTCTGGGGCCGGTCCCTGTGTTCCACCTCGCTGCCCCACCGCGGGTACATCGGTGCCCCCGTTGGTCCCACTGGTACGGTCTCTCGGAGCCTGGCTAGCACTCCCCAGTCCGTCTCGGTGGCTCCTGCGGACCATCAGACTCGGCTACGCGATTCAGTTCGCCCGGCATCCCCCCCAAGTTCAGGGGCATCCGGTTCACTTCAGTCAAGGCCGTCAATGCCCCTATCTTGCGCGCGGAAATTGCAGTCCTGCTGGCGAAGGACGCGATATAGCCGGTACCTCCAGCCGATATGAGGTCGGGGTTTTTTCAGCCCTTACTTCATTGTGCCCAAGAAAAGCGGTGGGCTACGACTGATCTTGGATCTGTGAGTTTTGAACCGTGCACTGAACCGATGCCGTTCAAGATGTTGACTCAGAAACGCATTTTTGGGTGCGTCCGTCCCCTAGATTGGTTTGCATCGATCGACCTGAAGGACATGTACTTTCATGTTTGATTCTCCCATGACACAGGCCTTTCCTGCGATTCGCGTTCGAGGGTCGGGCATATCAGTACAAGGTCCTGCCCTTCGGGCTGTCCCTTTCGCCTTGTGTCTTCACCAAGGTCGCAGAGGCAGCCCTTGTTCCCCTGAGAGAACGGGGTATGTGCATCCTCAACTACCTCGATGACTGGCTCATACTTGCACAGTCTCGAGAGCAGTTGTGCGCACACAGGCACCTGGTAATCGGGCACCTTAGCCAGTTTGGCCTTCGGGTCAATTGGGAAAAGAGCAAACTCGTGCCAATGCAGAGGATCTCTTTTCTCAGCATGGAGTTGGATTCGGTCAACCAGACAGCACGCCTCACCCAGGAATGTGCTCAGTCGGTGCTGAACTGCCTCAAGACTTTATCAGACAGGACAGCGGTCCCACTGAAACTCTTTCAGAGGCTCCTGGGGCATATGGCTGCAGCTGCGGCCATAGTTCCGCTCGGTCTGCTCCATATGAGACCACTTCAGCACTGGCTCCATGGCCGTATCCCGAGGTGGGAGTGGAAATGCGGTACTCACCGGGTTCAGATTACACCGGCCTGCCGCAAAACCTTCAGCCCGTGGTCAGATCCTTCGTTCCTTTGGGCAGGAGTGCCCCTAGAGCAGGTATCCAGGCATGCTGTGGTATTCACGGATGCCTTGGCCACTGGCTGAGGTGCCACGTACAACGGGTCAGGGGATTGGACGGGTCCCCAACTGCGTTGGAATATCAATTGCCTCGAGTTGCTGGCAGTACGCCTTGCCCTGAGCCGCCTCAGAGGGTCCCTTCGGGGCAGGGACGTTCTGGTCCGTATGGACAACACTGCGACCTTTGCGTATATCAACCGGCAAGGTGGTTTACGCTCCCGTCGCATGTCACAACTCACCCGCCACCTCCTCCTCTGGAGTCAGAAGCATCTGAGGTCCCTTCGTGCCATCCACATCCCAGGAGTGTTCAATCAGGCGGCCAACGAGCTGTCTCAAGCGGCACTCCCTGGGGAGTGGAGACTCCATCCGCAGGTGGTTCAGCTGATTTGGAGTCAGTTCGGAGTTGCTCAGGTAGACCTGTTTGCATATCCGGAAACCGCCCACTGCCAGTGGTTCTACTCCCTATCCGAGGCAACGCTCGGCACGGATGCACTAGCACACAGCTGGCCCCAGGGCCTGCGCAAATATGCGTTTCCCCCAGTGAGCCTGCTAGCACAGACACTGTGCAAGATCAGGGAGGACGAGGAGCAGGTCCTGCTAGTGACTCCATATTGGCCCAACAGGACCTGGTTCCCGGAACTCATGCTCCTCGCGACAGCCCCTCCCTGGCCGATTCCTCTGAGGAAGGATCTGCTTTCTCAGAGACGGGGCACCCTCTGGCACCCTCCATGTGTGGTCCCTGGACGGGACGCGGAGGTTCTAGGTGACCTGCCCCAGGAGGTAGCTGTCACTATTGCTTCAGCACGAGCACCGTCCACAAGATGGGCCTATGCACTGAAGTGGAACCTGTTTGTCGAATGGTGTTCCTCTTACCATGAGGACCCCCGGAGATGTTCGATCAGAGCCATGCTTTCCTTTTTGCAACAAGGGTTGGAGCGTAGGCTGTCCCCCTCCACCCTTAAGGTGTACATTGCTGCTGTTTCTGCCCACCACGACCCCATAGAGGGGAGGTCGGTGGAGAAGCACGATCTGGTCGTCAGGTTTCTTAGGGGGGCCAGGAGGTTAAATCCTCCTAGGCCTCCCTCCCTACCCTCTTGGGATTTGGCATTGGTGGTAAGAGCCCTACAAACTGCCCCCTTTGAGCCATTGCAGTCAGTCGAGTTGAAGTTTCTCTCTATGAAAACCCTACTCCTGACTGCATTGGCCTCAATCAAGAGGGTGGGGGACCTGCAGGCTTTTTCGGTCGATGAGTCGTGCCTTGAGTTTGGGCCGGCTGACTCCAATGCAAAACTGAGGCCCCGGCCCGGCTATGTGCCCAAGGTTCCTACCACTCCCTTCAGGGACCAGGTGGTGAACCTGCAAGCGCTGCCTCTGGAGGAGGCAGACCCAGCCCTAGCTTTGCTTTGTCCTGTACGCGCACTGCGACAGAACGTGGATAGAACTCAGAGCTTCAGGACCTCAGAACAGCTCTTTGTCTGTTACGGAGTACAGCAGAAGGGGAAGGCTGTCTCCAAGCAGAGGATGGCCCACTGGATAGTGGATGCCATCACCTTGGCCTACGAAGCACAAGGTGTGCCCTGACCACTCAGTTTGCGTGCTCACTCCACTAGGGGTGTCGCATCGTCCTGGGCGCTGGCTTGTGGTGCCTCGCAGACATCTGTAGAGCTGCGGGTTGGGCGACTCCCAACACGTTCGCTAGGTTTTATAGCCTACGTGTCGAACCGGTTTCCTCCTGTGTTCTCACCTCAAACGGGTAGTGGCACTGAGAGGCCCGGCTTAGAGTCGGCTTGCGGCATTCTTACGCCTAATTCTCCAGAGAGTTCCTTAACCAGGCAAACCCTGTCGAGTCCTTCAGCACTCCAGCGTCCGGACGTGGCGGAGCGTCCAGCACCAGGCCCTTCAGCCAATGAATTCTTGAAATCTCATGTGAGGCTTCCCTGCTGGGATCCCATATGTGTACTCCACGGTATGCTTATTAGAGCCGTGTTTCCCCTGGCAGACCACGTTCTGCCATCTCTAATGATGCAGCCTAAGCCATCTCAGAGACTTACATGTGCAATAGGGTCCTACGGGGTTACTTCACATGTCTAAATGTCATTTAACCCCCTCTGGGAGGAGGTGACTCCGCAGTGTGCCTCTTCCAAGCGGAAGGGCACGCTTCCCAGTGTTATCCTAGTCCTACTGTTTGGGTTGCTCAAGGAACAACAGTAGTTGACCTTCTCTGTGTATAAGGTCCTATCGTCTGCCTTAAAGGAAGGATCAGGAGGCCTACACAGGGCACTGGAAGGGGCAGCTCCTGTGGCGCTTTGGTAGGGATCCCAATTTCGTCGGTCATCCGACGTGACTCGAAGTGACCGACTGAAAGGGGAACGTCTCGGTTATGTAACCCTCGTTCCCTGAAGGAGGGAACGGAGACGTCACGTCCCGTCACCAGGGGCGATTCTACGATTTTCATTTTGGAGGGGCTCAGCCACCAATGAGGGTATATATATATATATATATATATATATATATAATGGCAACATGATCATTTTATAAAGTATACGTTCATATGTGCTTCATATTCACTGGAGGAAACAGCTGTGGGTGAATGAAGCGAACATTTAGGCTACTGTAGATTGGGAACCGATTGCTCCCCATGATATTTTATAATCTGTATTTATGACAAAGAGCTGAGCAGATGCAGATATTATAACAATATCGATAAACACACCTTGTCCTCTGTTTCTCGCTTTACACAACCGCGGCCTGCGGATTGAAGAACATGCTGAAAGATGGGGAGGAGCCGATCAAAGTCTGCCGCCGTTTTCATATGAAATTTAAAGGGGACTGAGGCGATCATGAATTCATAGTTTGTGGAGCTAATCGCAAAATTTAGGGGGGCTGAGTCGTCATTTTAGAAGGCTATAGCCCCCCTAAAAATGGCCTAGCGACGCCCATGCCCGTCGCCACAGTCGCTGTACCACCGCTGAGCTGCCGGGTCACCGGTTCGGCTCCTCAGTGAAAGCATGAATTAATGTGGTGCATCTGCTGCCTCTTATACTCACGCTGTGATCAGCGGCAGCTGGATGCAATAATCACATGCCAATGTCCATTGGCTCGTTTAGTTACACTCGAAGTCTCTCTGGCAAGATCCCAATTTCGTCGGTCATCTGATGTGACGTCTCCGTTCCCTCCTTCAGGGAACAAGGGTTACATAGGTAACCAAGACGTTATCCTCATTATTCCTTTATCATTATTCTTTTGTTTTATTCAGCCATTATTAGCCTTTATTCTGGCATTTCAATGTTTACCAAGCCACATCGCTTCAATCCCAGTATACATTTACCCAACTATTATCAGAAATCTTATTAAAAGAATACAACAAAACATTTTCTTGTGACCTTACGTGAATTATTATGACAAAATGCATTATGAAGAAGAACTGCACCTGTTCTGCAGCTGCATTAGAGCTAACATTAGCATCAAGCTACATAAGACAATTTATGAGATTATTAGTACACTTTAACACAAAACTCACTTTAAACCACCATCGAGTGTTTGTAATAATTTCTTTTTGCAATCACATGTGGAATTTGGTCGTTTACTGTTGTTTAAATAAGCTATTTATAGCCTTTTATATCGCTGCACAAATTAGCATTCCATATGTGCATATTAGTTATGGTTATCAAAATACCCCAAATCTCAAGAAAATCACGTACAAACCATATCCTATCGTAATTGTGTGTTTATTATTTGGATATTTCATGGGTACAGAGGTTTCTATGTGTATGCTGTGGTCAGATATCAACATGGAAGAGTACAGGAAGTGTGTGACAGGATTAAACGGGGCGGGATATGAGAGGCAGTTATGATTGATAAGCGACGGACGAATCAGGTCTCAGAGAGTCATAGCGCGAGCACGGAAGAGTAAACACACAGAGACAGCGCTGGGAGCTGCTAATGCTCATCAGTCGCGTAAATCAGTGGAAAATGAATAGAAATGATGATTCTGTCTGAAGAAATATGACTGTAAACATGAGTAAATATATCTATATTTCTCCGTGTATATGCATCTTTGGACTATAAGGCCTTATTGATGCTGTTCAGTGAGTCTATGTGAACACAAATAAACCACTGCTGATGTGACTGAATATGAATGCGTCGTGAATTTCCATTCCAAAAATGACACGTACAGATTTATTATTTTGCACTCCTGAAATAAATTACTAAATTACTGTCACTGCAACAATGTTTTATCAAAACAGTGGTCAAATATCGAAGCTAGAGTCTTAAATCTTTCTACTGATGCACAGTTTGTCCAGATCAAGTAAGAGTGTGATGTTTAACGTGCTGTTAAAGTGAAACATCATTAATCTGGGGTCGTCGCCGATCTTTGATCGCTAAGGGGTTAACCCCAATAGAGTTCAGAATGTCTATAAATGCTCATCTTAATGCATCTTTTTCATTATCAACATGGATATTAAAATCACCAACAATTAATACTTTTTCTTCAGCCAGCACTAACTCAGATAGAAAATCAGCAAATTCTTTAATAAAGTCTGTATGGTGCCCTGGTGGCCTGTATACAGTAGCCAGTACAAACATCTCAGGGGATTTATCATTAACACTTGTTTCTCTGGATAACATTATATGAAGGACCATTACTTCAAACGAGTTATACTTGAAAACCAACCTCTGAGAAATACTGAAAATATTGCTATAAATTGTAGCAACACCTCCCCCTTTGCCTTTTGGACACGGCTCATGTTTATAACAGTAATCTTGGGGGGTAGACTCATTTAAAATAATGTAATCAGCTGGTTTTAGCCAGGTTTCTGTCAAACAAAGCGCATCTAGTTTATGATCCGTGATTGTATCATTTACAAAAAGTGTGTTTGTAGAAAGGGACCTAATATTCAATAAGCCAAACTTTATCAATTGTTTCTCTGTATTATATACATTTTTGTTGAACATCAATTAAATTGTTACTCTTAAATTGGTTTGGATGTTTTCTGTTTTTTCTAGTTCGGGGAACAGTCTCTATAGTGTGATATCAAGGTGAAAGAGTCTCTATGTGCTGAGAATTAGCTGACTTCTGTGACGTGAGGCGGCTAGCAGATGGTTGGTTTAGCCAGTCTGTCTGCTTCCTGACCTGAGCCCCAGTTAGTCAAGTACAAACTCTAAGACTATGTGCCATATTTCTAGAGAGAAGAGCGGCACCACCCCAGGAGGGATGAAAACCATCTCTTTTCAACAGGTCAGGTCTGCCCCAAAATCTCGTCAAATTGTCTATGAAACCTTTGTTATTCTGTGGGCACCACTTAGACATCCAGCCATTGAGTGACAACAGTCTGCTATATATCTCATCACCACGTTAAGCAGGGAGGGGACCAGAGCATATTACAGCATCTGACATCGTACTTGCAAGTTCACACACCTCTTTAATGTTATTTTTAGTGATCTTCGGCTGGCGCAGTTGAACATCATTAGTGCTGACGTGAATAACTATCTTACTGAATTTACATTGCATTAGCCGGCACTTTTAAATTTGCAAAGATGTCAGGCGCTCTGGCTCCCAGTAAACATTGGACTATGCTGGCTGGTGTCTCTATTTTCACATTCCATACAATAAAATCGTAAATAACTAGAGCACTTTCATCAGGCTTCTCAGTGGTTGCGCCACTGAGTGGGGAGAACCTGTTTAATGTTTTGATCAGAACGGAAGAGCGATGTTTTGTCCCGTGACTATGCCGCCTCACAATCACCCAATCGCCCTGCTGCACGGGCTCTAGAACCGGAACCGAACAATGTACATGATTCACTAAGCTAGTTGCATCCAAAACCGTATCTAAGGCCCTCACACTCTTACTGTCCTCAATTAAAGTTACGTCGTAGTAGAGATCACATCACAGCTGTTGACGATACCCCCACTGACACAGGAATAATATATCAGATTGTACCAATCATCCTGCAAATCGGACTATTTTATACTGAAACTATTTCTGTATATGTGAACTCCCCCAAACATATGATTATTATGGGGGTTCCATGGCTGGCTATTCACAATCTATTCATTTCCTGGAATCGAGGTGAGCTTACAAAATGGTCAGACCACTGTTACTTGAACTGGCTTCATGTCACAGTTTCCATGTCACGTTTGACAACCAGTATAGAAAGCCCAGATATTCAAATGGAAACAAAAATCCCTGTTGAATATGCAGAATTCTCTGAAGTTTTCAGTAAATATTGTAGCACGGCCACATAAGAGGGAGCTATTTCTAAAGCTGTTGATATACAGTATAATGCTACTCTGGTTGTTGATATATGACAGCTGTGATTGTTGTCCCTTTGTTTGTATTGCCCTGTCGAGTGTTGTTGACCCTGTTTTCTGCCGTGATGTGCCAATGAACCCCCGACATCATCTGAATCAACTGATCTACAGTTCCGATAAAGGAAGCCGGCTTACCTGCGTTTAGCAGCAATGCTCTTCATGCTCATGCTTTTGAAGTTTGGTCGATCGCTCAGTTCTCCTTGGCTGTCTTCTTCTGTGACTGTTGTATCTCACCTTGTGGAAATATTGCACTTGTGGAATGCTGAACTTGTTGGATTGCTTCACCTTGCCAATTCAACACACACACACACACACACACACACACACATTACATTGGACTTGAAAGGACAATATAAACGCTCTCACCTACATTTTGTACATATTGATTATTTATTTATTTTTTTCTGTGTTTTCTTGTTTAATACACTTTGGGTTGGCATTTATTCCTGATTTCTGTAGTGTTTATTGTGACTGCACTCATTCAAACATGCTTTTAAGAGGTAAAAGGACAAACTTTATTTGTGTTACAAGCTAAATCAACTCCCTCCTCACCATCCCTGAGACTGTGCTATTGGGACTGGGACTGTGCACTGGGACATTTGTTCAGCTCTTGAACAACTTCAGGAGGCATGCATTTACACCAGCTTAATTTAAGAAGTCCTTACAACCTCATTAGAATCAGAAAAGGTGAACGAATGGAAAACAGCATTCATCGCCACTAGGGGATACTATGAGTACCAGGCAATGCCATGTGGGCTGGACAATGAACCTGTGGTCTTCCAATTGTTCATCAATGAAATATTCCATGATCTCCTTAATCAGTGTGTAATAGCCTACATCAATGACATACACTCACAAGATAAAGACAACATGTACAATTTGTAAAACATCCTCTCATGCCTCCAACAACACCACCTGTAAGCAGCACCAAAGCAGAAAATTTTGAATCACAGTACCCAGTGTAAAAATTTGTAAATAAGTAATATATAAGGGAAACAAGTCAATTTAGCTCAAAGGAAATCATTTATGATTTTATAGGGAATTTGAACAGTTTCACGGCTGATCACTGAGTCGGCAGTGAGTCACTGAACGAGCCGTATAACATCAACTCAGCACTGGATATTAAAATCCAAAATATAGTGAAAACACTATTAATAAGCACAGTAACAAGATCGACAGATTAAGACATTAACTTGTAAGCACAAAACACAAGATACTTCTCTTTTCAATATAAATAAGTCTTTATTTATATAAACCTAAGACATGTAAACTAATCTAATCTGACACATGAACACAAGCATTCACACATTCACACGTTGCAGAAAGGGAGAAAGTGAGGAAAGGATGAGTTTACAGAATGAAAATGTGAAATCCCAAGTTTACAGCAATATGTGCAATTGCCTATAGACCTGAACCATCAGTCATTTGACCCTCGCATTGAGTTTCTCAATGAGGCTAAAATTTATATTAAACTGCACCGACTCAGCAAAAGTCTGGAGGTTGTACTTGCTTGTGTTGCCTTAAGGAATTCCCTTGTGTCCTTGTCGTCTTTGGAGAAAGGGGTTTCCCGAGGTTGCTGATTGGCTGAGTTCAGTGGTCTTTCGTAGTGATGTCTTGGGCATTGGCTCTTGATGCGGAGTTGGTCTGGTTGAAGTTTGAGGCGGGTGCAGTCGAAGCTGGACTTTGCGGCAAACTTAACTTAACGAAACTCTCACGGAAAGACAAGAAATTAAAGTAAAAGAATAAAAGAATGTAACGAGACTAGGTGGGTTTTCTTCTCATTGTGTTGGCAGCTGGCACGTAGGCCAGAGCACGCTCAAAGAGCAGCGTCAAAACGTGGTGGCAAAAGAGAAGAGATCTGAGAAGCAGAGGAAGAGCCAAGAGAGCTAAGAGAGCTAAGAGCTTTTGATGGTGTCCTGAGTACTTAAACTCGGCTTCTAGACCGTCCTATCTGGACGTCTTGACCAATTACCATGAGCCGCGTTCTCTGTGAAGATGGGGAAGCACAAGGAACCGAAGGATAAACAGATTTCCAGCCACTGTATTACAGGTCTCTAGACTCATTCTTCCCACTGGTCGCACTTGTGCGACTAACTTTCTCAGTTAGTCGCACGATCACATCATATGGTCGCAATTTTTTATTTTTATTTATTTATTTATTTTGATACAACATTTGATTAATCAATGCATGCTGATGAACTTTTATCATAGTTTATAGTTATATGGTAACGAAAGTGTTCAACATTCAACCCGTTCTTTTTCATCAGTATTATTTGTGATTTAAATTTTGTGAACAGGAATTCCTTTTTTTGCTTTCACTTTCACTTTCAAATTCGCGATGTGTCACGCTTTACAAGAAAAGATAATTGTCTGTTTTGCTTATATCTATACACCTTTCACTTTTTAAGACTAAAACAAAAGATGGATTCATTGTTGTTCTTAATTAAAAAGCACAACAACAATAAAACAGTACGTTACAATGACAAACTAGCTTAGGCTACATAACATTTATCAACAAAAACGAATAAGACGAGGCATGGCATAGGACACATCACATGCTTTATTATATACCGACTAATAAATTACAGAATGTTTAGCAAACACTGAGGAATCAAATAATAATAATAATATAAAAAAAAAATTAAGGAAAGCCTCCATACCGTAACGTGAGGTAAACAGCAAAGATAACTAGCTTTTCAAAACGAAAACAAAAAAAAAAGTACAACTAAACTGTCTGTTGCTGACAGGACTTGCATGTTCCCCCCCCCCACAAGAATACCAGCACGTTCTCCTTCTCTGGTTTAAATCCTCCGCTGCGCTCCGTCCGCGGCGCGCACCAGGCTCTACACCTGAAGTGCTCGCGCTGAAAGCGCCTCTCTTGAAGTGATCAGTGAAATCTGACTCCTGCTACAATGTGCCGCGGCTCTGCAGCGCGCGCTGTATGAAGCAGACGCTTTGGAGCAGCGCAGACCATGCACTCGCACAGGTGCGACCACCTCAAATTTTTACTCGCACACTCTCAAAAAATGGTCACAAATGTGACCATTTTAGTCGCAGTCTAGAGCCCTGATATTAGCTTTACTGCTATATATATGTTTATGGAGATGAAAACTAGCTGCCCCAGAACAGCTATCAGCGTGGACCATAGGCACCGATCACGTTATTATTGCAGAGCGCATATTCAGTCCGTGAGTAGCCTAACCTCTCCGCTTGGATAGCAGGTGGATTATTTCCCTCACTATATATGAGAGAGAGCGCCGCCGGTGAGTCCAGTTTTATGTGAACAACACTGGATGCTCTCCCTCTCTCTCAGATATTACAAGTGCGCTTTATGCAGTGTGAACAATGGGCACCGACCGGCAGAAACATAAATCTGCACCTCTGGCATGGAGGACGAAACAAAACCTTGTCAGAGACGTAATGCAGCGCAGAAGTGTGCAGTGTGTGTGCTTGCCGCGCGTCTAGATTTGAAATAACGAACCTGAGCGCACAAAAGACGCGATGTGATTGTGAACGGCTATTTATTCACATGGTGCTCTGTTTTTATGATGAGAAGAGTAGAAAGGTTGAGAAAGCACTCCATGTAAATTTTGAAATGTACCAGGTTTATATTACATCTATTTATCTATCTATCTATCTATCTATGTTTAATAAGCAGTTAAATGTGAATCGCAGTATTGTGATATTATCGTTATCGTGAGCCATGTATCGTGATTATATCGTATTGTGAGGTACCCTGCGATTCCCACCCCTAGTCACCATACTTGACAATACATCACGACTTTCACTTCACTTTCACTTTTGTTTCCCTCAAAACCAGTTTCAGGACTGCACCTGTTCTCAAGCACCCAGACTGTAACCTCCCATCTGTTGTGTCATAGCAATCCAGGCAAACTTTATCCATGTGCTTTCTTTTCTGGGAAAATGAATGCAGCTGAAAGAAACTATGACGGTGGGAATAAAGCGCTACTGTCAACGAAGGCTACTTTAGACGAATGGTGTCACTGGCAACCTTGAATACCTTAAGAGTTCCAAAAGTCTCAACCCACACCAAGCCTGATGGTCATTGTGTTTTACTACATTCTAATTCACAGTGACCAACCACCCTGCATACACTCTCACGCAGGTATGATCCACCTACCACATTCGAATTATTGCCACCTTTGTTCATCATTGCACTTATTACCTGGGATATCATGGAAGAAATTCAAAGAGCACAACAGTCAGACCCTGCACCACCTGAATGCCCACCAACTAAACACTACTTGCCTTGGAGTCTGCACCAGAGAATTATTCAGTGGGTCCTTACTTCTCTGAGCACAGGAAACCCAGGTATTCAGAGAACTGTTCATTTTGTACACAATTCATTTTGGTGGTCATCTCTAACCAGTGACATTACTGCTTAAGTTAAATTACATGAAACTTGTGCTTAATCTAAGGCACCCAAGGAAATGCCAGCTGGCCTGCTCCAAACATTACCTATCCCAAAGAGACCATGGTCACACTTATCTATTGACTTTGTCATGGATCTACCTAATTCCAGTGGTTTCACCACTATTCTAATTATCATAGACCACTTCACTAAATAATGCCTACTTATTCCCATGAAACATCTATCCATGGTCATGGAAACTGCTAATGCTCTGTTTCATCAAGTTTTCAGAATCTATGGCTTCTTAAAGGACATCAGATCGGCGGCCCCAGTTCATCTCCAGATGCAAGCAAGTAGACATCAATGTAAGCTTAACTTTAGGATATCATCCACAAGCTAATGGCTAAAGACTTAATCAGAAAATAGGTAGATATCTCATGTCATATTGCAGTGGAGAACAACAAAGGTTGAGCAACTTCATTCCATGGGCTGAATATGCACAGAAGTCCCTCACTCATTCCTCTTCTGTACTCGCTCCCTTCTAGTGTGTGCTGGGCTATCAATCCCCAATGTTCCCTTGGTCAGGTCAACCTTCTTCGGTGCCACCGGTGGATGATTAAATCAGGCAGAATGAACAAGTGTGAAACAGTGCGCTCGTTCGGCTGCAGCAAGCTGTATGAGCTCAAAGAATCCAGGCTGACAGATGAAGATGTCCCCACCCCAACTATCAACCTGGTCAGAGGGTATAGTTATCCACACATGACCTCAAGGTGTGGCTACCCAATAGGAAGCTCAGCCACAGGTATGTGGGTCCTTTCAAAATCTTATGTCAGATTAACCTATTTAAATACTGATTAGAGCTTCCCACTAATTATCCCACCTCTCCCCCCCTGCTGAAACCGGTTCACTCAACATCTGGCTCCAGAACCACGGATCATGTACTTCCACGTCTTTTGGACATTGATGGAGCACTGGCATACATGGTCAGAGAGATCATGGACTCGAGATATAGAGGGAGCCAGATACAGTACCTGGTGGAAAGGGAGGGACATTTTGAGATTGAATAGCTGCCAGAGATATATTAGACCTGTCACTGATCCATGATTTTGACCGAGTACACCTTGACCGCCGAGCACCATGGCCAAGGGGGCGTCCCCACAGAAGAACACTGGGAGTTGTTCGTAGAGGCAGGGTTCTGTAACAACTGAGGTTGATAATCAATCAGCTGGCCACCAGAGGATGCCCTGTCTTGTATACTGATCATGTACCATTTCTTTTAGGCCTACTTCCTGTTTGTCATATGTATTTAAAGCCATGCCTTACCTGTATTCATCTATTTTCTCACTGCCTTACTGAATGTTTTCATTGCCTGCTGTGTTGATTCTCATTCCATGATCATTGTGCCTGTCTTTTGGATATTGTATTTTTGGATTATTGTTCTGGTTTGTTTGCCTGGTTGGGTTGTTTCTTACATTACAGGACTTTTGCTTACCTCTGCGACCATGCCTCTTTGCCTTTCTATTTGGGTTTATTTGCTGTGTTTGTACCTAATAAAGGATATGCTGAAGAAGGTCAGTCACATACAGTACATCCTGGATGACATGATGGTAAGAAAAGGTCCCAGGTTACGTATGTAACCATGGTTCCCCGAAGGAACGAGATGCTGCGTCGGAAAACGCTAGGGGAATCCCTTCAGCGATACCATGCTCTGAATCATATGTGTAATCAGTCCAATTGATGGGTGA
This sequence comes from Spinibarbus caldwelli, assembly GCA_039654775.1. Classification (NCBI taxonomy): domain Eukaryota; kingdom Metazoa; phylum Chordata; class Actinopteri; order Cypriniformes; family Cyprinidae; genus Spinibarbus; species Spinibarbus caldwelli. The sequence continues at coordinate 180,393 of CM077249.1, read as the reverse complement.
GACATCACGGGCGGGTGACGTAATGACCAGGAAGCTTAAAAGCACGTGAGGTGCAACCAGTGTTAGCTTTTAGCAATGAAGCAAGCTCTAGTAGGGATGCCAGAATTATGGCCCTGAGGCGCAGCATCTCGTTCCCTCAGGGAACCATGGTTACATACGTAACCTGGGACATTCCCCTTCAGGAACTCGAGCTGCGTCGGAGAACGCTAGGGGAATGAGATGCCCACGCCGCCAGACTTGCAAATCCCTGCCTAGTGTGGAAGAGCACAGCTATGGCAAGAGAATAGAAGAGCCAGGAGTGGCTCGCAAATCTAGGTCATAGAACCTGACGAACGTGAGGGGCGTGGACCATCCCACATCATTGCAGATGTCCTACATAAGCACACCTGCAGAAAGACCTTGAAGGCCGCCATACTACGAGTCGAGTGAGCCTTGACCCCCAAAGGTGAGGGGAGATCAGAGGACTCGAGGCTATGGAATAGCATCCTGATCCACCACTTAGCATAAACTTCTCTGGCCAGAGGCCTTAGCCTCATCACACCACGGTGGAAACGTGTAACTAGAGGGTTCTTGCCTACTGAAAGGCCACCAAGAGGGGCGTGGTAGGCCGCTATAGGCGCCATGTAGACCTTCAGGGTGGAGTGGGTTAACCCTGCGGAGAAATAGGCCTGCAAAAACTCCAGCACTGTACCAATCGGGCTGTTAACTGGGTCAAGCTGGCGATCTCCGCACCATGAAGTGAAGAGTCTCCACTTCAGGTCGTACAGTTTCCTCATTGAGGGAGCTCTGGATTGGAGGATGGTCTCAACAACCTCAGTTGAGAGACCAGAGGCTATGAGTTGTGCCCCCTCTGGGGCCACACCCACAGCTTCCACAACTCCGGGCGGGGGTGAAAGATCATGCCCTCCGCCTGTGAGAGGAGATCCTTCCTGACGGGAATCTCCCATGGAGAGCCGTTGAGGAGAGAAATCAGGTCCGAGAACCATACTTGGCCTGACCAGAACGGGGCTACTAGCAGTAGACGGACCCCGTCCCGGCACACTCTCTCTAGAACTCCCGGGAGCAGAGCGATTGGGGGAAAGGCATACAGATGAAGCCTCGACCAAGTCTGTACCAAGGCATCCAGCCCCAGTGGAGCTGGATGAGTCAGAGAGAACCAGAGGGGACAGTGCGATGTCATCTGAGTTGCAAACAGATCCACCTGAGCCTGGCCAAAAATTTTCCATATCTGCTTCACCACCTCTGGGTGAAGCCTCCATTCCCCGGGCCTTGGCCCCTGCCTCGACAGGATGTCTGCTCCCATATTGAGATGCCCAGGAATGTGCACTGCTCTCAGCGAGAGGAGTTTGCCCTTGGTCCACACAAGGATCTGGTGCGCCAGAGGTGCGAACAAGAGGTGTGAACGCAGACCTCCCTGGTGGTTGATATAAGAGACCACCGTAGTGTTGTCGGTGCGCACCAACACATGACGATCTCTCAGGTCCGGGAGAAAGTGTTTCAAAGCCTGAAACACGGCCAGCATCTCCAGGCAGTTGATGTGCCACGTGAAATGACGACCGCTCCACAGACCGCGGGATAGGGTGGCCACTCATGACCGGCCCTCTCTCACTCTCTTGACTGAGGTGAGGATCGACTCGATCCGAGCAAGGGACATACGTGCCTGCATCATGGTCGAATCCCACACCACGCCCAGATAAGTGGTTCTCTGTACTGGAGAAAGCACACTTTTCTGGCGTTAAGTCTTAACCCCAGCTCTTTCGTGTGAGTGAGAACGACATCTCGATGCCGAACCACCATCTGCTCTGATTGAGCTAATATCAACCAAATGTCAATGTGGTTGAGTATGCGGATGCCCTGGAGTCACAGTGGAGACAGAGCAACATCCACACACTTCGTGAAAGTGCGGGATGAGAGTGCAAGGCCGAAGGGAAGAACCCAACATTGGTACGCTTTGCCCCCAAAGCAAACCTCAGGAACTTCCTGTGATGAGAAAGGATGGAGAAAGGAAGTATGCATCTTTTAGATCGATCGTGACAAACCAGTCCTTGGACCTGGTCTGAGACACGACCTGCTCGAAGAGAGCATCCTGAACTTCACTTCAGATATAAAATAAATAAATTACTTAGATATAAAATAGGATGCAACCCCCCATCCTTCTTGGGAACAATGAAGTACGGCTGTAGAACCCAGACTCTCTGTCAAGAGGAGGGAGCACCTTGATGGCCTCCTTCCTCAAGAGAGTATTCACTTCTTGTTCCATTACCAGAGCCTGCTCGGGACCCACCAGTGTGGGAATGACCCCGTTGAAAGGCGGCAGCGGAGCGCCAAACTGAATGTGACAGCTTCCTTCTACAGTGTGCAGGACCCATCGAGACACATCTGACAGTAGTTTCCACACTGCTAAATAGTCTACTAAGGGAACCAGTCTCTCGAGACTGGCCTCTGGTGTGCTTAGAGCTGCTAGCTCGGTTCCCTGAAGTGGAGGGCCGGCAGATTACGGCCGCTCTAGCTGTTCTTGAGACCCCCTGCTCTAGGGCGGCTAGTCTCTCAGTTCCGCTACGTTTCTGGGCAGAAGAGACTGAGAGAAGCACTCACTGGAGACCACTGCGCCCTGGAATACTGGCAGGGTTGGCAGAACGATCTTCTGAGGGCACTGAGGAAAGACGGGCACCGTGTAATTCGGTGTACCCCGCTCTTCTCCAGAGGGGCCTGCACTCAGAAGTCCTGGGCCATAGGCATCAGAACGTTCTAGCCAAAGACTATTCAGCGAGAATGACGGTCCACAGATCCGCTTTCTGCTAGAAGCCATGTCCCGGGAGCGCCACTCTGACTCCAAAATTCAGGGGAGTATGAGAAGTGACATTCTCTGAATGAGGCGCTGGATCACAATTGGGGCTGCTCCCGCCCAGCATCCCCTGCTGACCACCTCAAGAGGGGAAGAAAGGCAAACATCGTGCTCTCACTCGAGGAATTATCCCAAGAGGCTCCTGTATACCATATATATTATTGTGTGTGTGTATATATATATATATATATATATATATATATAACTTCTCATAGTCAGATGAAATACATCATTTAATCCCTCAAAATTAAACGCAGCCAAACAACCAGACAAGTAAACACTGTGAAAAGATTCATATAATGAACTGAGAATGACCGTAATGCACGCATTGCCTTGGCAACACGTGAGCCACTCGGATATAAACACAATATCAATCTCCTCGGAGAAAGATAGCTGCAGCAGCGTGCTCTCACTCAAAGGGGGAAGAACCGCAGCGCGGGCTTCCGAAACCCGAGAGAGTGCTAGATCTGGGGAATGCAGTTGGAGATAGGGCGAGCCCGTCTCTAGCCCGTCTCTAACCCGTCCGCCAGATCCATGTGTGATCCCCGAGATCTCAATCGCCACCGTACCTCAGCAGCAGTGGAACTGGAACCGCGAGATAGCATATTCCGGGACCGGAACCGGAGCGGAACATATTGCAATGGGGAAAGAACAATCAGCCCCTCTCCCTTTTTCTCTCGAGAGCTGACTGCGTGAGCTCCGCTCCCCAGACATGCTGCTCATAATGATATTAGTTCACAATATGCTTGTGCAAACACTATGCTTGTGCAACTGCATAGCTCATCGACATCCTCCACGTCCACCTCCTCAGAGGAAGACAGGCAGAGCCACTCAGACTGCGGTCAGTCTGCCCCCTCGAGAGCCATCTCTGCGTGCTTCGCTCCCAAGCAGACCACACACAAACTCAGGAACAGGAGCCCTCCGTGGACTAAACTCAGGAACAGGATCCCTCCGTGGGCTAAACTCAGGAACAGGAGCCCTCCATGGGCTAGACGGGGCAACAGCAGCCTTCTCACGACTCTGATCAGGGGCTAGAGCCATCTCTCGACTCTGGTCAGGGGCCAGAGCCATCTCTCAACTCTGGTCAGGGGCTAGAGCCATCTCTGGACTCTGGTCAGGGGCTAGAGCCATCTCTCGACTCTGGTCAGGGGCTGAAGCCGACTCTGGAGCGAACTCTGGGGCTGGAGCTGACACTGGAACGAACTCTGGGGCTGGAACCGACACTGGTGTGAACGCTGGGGCTGGAGCCGACACTGGAGCGAGCTCTGGGGCTGGAGCCGACACTGGAGCGGACTCAGAGGTGAGTATGAGGGCTGTGCACAGTCTTTTTCTTGTCATCCTCCTCGTTTGACTAGGGGCGAATATGATAGCCGGCGGGCTTGACGTTGCGGTGGCCAGCGGGCTTGAGAGTGCCGCTGCCGGCGGGCTTGACTTGGGTCAGCCAGCGGGCTTGAGAGAGCCACAGATGGCGGGCTTGACTTGGGATTGGCCGGCGGGCTTAACTTCGGAGCGGCCGGCAAACTTGACTTGGGAGCGGCCGGCGGGCTTGACTTGGGAGCGGCCGGCGAGCTTGACTTGGGGTCGGCCGGCGGGCTTGAGAGAGCCGCGGCTGGCGGGCTTAAGCTAGAAACATGGCTTTCAAAGAAAAGACTGCAATGAAATAGCACACCTAGGTTCCTAACTGATGATGAAGAACTGACAGAGCAGTGTTAGACCGTGTTCTAGGTTATTACATGTGGAGGTTTTTGGTCCAGTAGCACTAATAGAGAGATACAACCATGATCGGATGATAAGAGCAAGTCATTTGTAACTGATGAGAGCAGTCTCAGTACTATGAAACAGTCTAAATCCTGACTGGAAATCCTCACAGATACCATTTTTCTCTAAAAAAAACATAGTCGTGAGGATACTACCTTTTCTAGTATCTTTGACAGAAAAGGGAGATTTGAGATCGGTCTGTAATTAACTAATTCTTTATGGTCAAGTTGTGTTTTGTTTTGTTTTTTTAATGAGAGTCTTAAAAGCCAGTTTGAAGGTTTTTGGGGCATATCCTAATAACAATGACAAATTAATAATATTCAGAAGAGGATCTATGACTTCTGGAAGCATCTCTTTTAGTAGCTTAGATGGTATAGGGTCTAACATACATGTTGTTGGTTTAGATGATTTAACAAGTTTATACAGTACCGTTCAAAAGTTTTAGGTCACAAAGACTTTTTTTTAAAAGAAGTCTCTTATGCTCATCAAGGATGCATTTATTTGATTAAAAATACAGAAAAAACAGTAATCTTTCAAAATGTTATTACAATATAAAATAATGGTTTCTATTTTAATATACTTTAAAGTATAATTTCTTTGATGCTAAGCTGAATTTCCATCAGCCATTACTCCAGTATAAAGTGTCACATGATCCTTCAGAAATCATTCTAATATGCGTATATGAACAGCAACAGAAAAAAACAGAAGATTCTCCACCCAGCCCTCCTCCAGGGGAAGGAGCAGCGTTGTCTCCGCCGTCTCCTGAGAAAGAGCAGCTTCCCACATCTCCGGGTTGCCCATGTCAGGGCGACTTCGTCAACTTCTTAGAAGACTTAGTGGCCGGCTCGGGGGGCCACGTGTTGGATGCCCAGACACTGAAGACAGCGATCGTGTCCGTCACCGGAGGACAGGTAATGACCGCAACCAAGAGGACACGGATAGAACGGCATCTTTAAAAACACGTCTGTGTTTTGGAAATCTGCTCTTTTAGATTGAAGTGCCCAGGGGAATCACTGATGACAGGGTCACCGCTGTTCGCACCATACCGCCAACCAAGAACAGCTTCCAGTCAGTTGAAGAAAGGCTTTGTGGAGAACAGTACTCTTCATCCACTCAGCTCCGAAGCAAAAATCTGATGAGTGGATGTACCTGACGCCTATTTATACCCGTATGCACGGGGAGTGGCTCAGGTATGCAAAATCCACTAGCCAATATTCATTGGTGTTTTCTCTTAAAGTCAGAGATGATTGGGGCTCCCAAGTGAATCCCCATAATGTCGGTCGACATAACTCGTAGTGACCGACAGATAGGGAACCAGCATCAACCACCTCTTCCTCCTCTCATGGGAGACATGAGATGCAGCACTAAGCAGCTGTCGGTGCTTGTAATGATTTGTGCATTTATCTCTGACGGTTTTAAATGCCTCCACACTGCTGACATGTTTGCTGCATTAGTGCGTGTCTCTATTTGATCTCATCACGTCATTGTTCGGTACAATTTATTTGGTCTTTTTGCTTATTTGGCCAAACACAGAAAGAGCTTTTTTTGATATTTTCATCAGAATAATTTCGGTTGCCGAACATGGTGTATCCCTAGCCCAAACATTGTCTGTTGCCTATGTATTAGCCAACAGACAATCAGATGAGAAACAGGGCCCATGACCGATCTAAAGTATCCAGATAGAAATTTGTTATATTATAGAAATTTGTTACCCATTGTCAATGGGAAAGTGCCCACGCAATATTGCTCAAAAAGTTGCCCCGTGTATAATCAGCCTACGAGTGTGTGTTTAATTTGTCGCCTTAGAATTCATGTTTGATGTGATGTTTCATTGTGGTGGCCGTAAATATTTGATATGGATCCGTCACTAATATAGGTGCAGTTTATAGCTAAAAAAACAATCACAGACTTTTGAAAACCAACTTAAAGTAAATGAGCACATTACACTAATAATATTTAATTTGTTGTGTCATAGATTAAATAATTTAGGAGATTTTACATGATTTATTCAGGTAGATTCCATTAAAAAAAAAGCAAGTATTAAAAACTACTCAAAAATATTATGTGTAATATTGTTTCCATAATTTTTTTAAGTAGATAGCCTAGCTCATACCGTTTTTTACAGTGTGTGTTTTTCACACTCTTTAATGTGGCGTGACAGATCACTGTATTCGCCTCAGTTAAATCTGCATGTGAATCAGTCATCTTTTTGATTACAATGATTCATTTGTTTCATTAAGTTATACCTTTTTTTGTGTGAAAAGCACAAAGCTTATTGTTATTATTGGGGGGCAGGTGCACTACAAATAGTAAATGCAATTGAAGATGTGAAATTTCCAAGCATACTGTCCCTGCTGCGAGTATATGACACATGCTATGATTTCTGCTAATAATCCAACAGTCAAATCAGTTGCCAGGCCACTGGAATTTCTCACGGTACTTCCAATCTGGGCCATTTCTGTCAGACTTGTGTTTTGTGGCTCCCCATGTGCTCTCTGTGTCCATATTTGGTTATTTTCCTGTTCCTGTCCTCATTGTGTTGATTTGGTTCCAGCTGTTTTATTAATTAGCTAGTTTGGCCCAGTGTTCTTAAAGGGATAGTTCACCCAAAAATGAAAATTTGATGTTTATCTGCTTACCCCAAGGGCATCCAAGATGTAGGTGACTTTGTTTCTTCAGTAGAACACAAACAAAGGTTTTTAACTCAAACCGTTGTAGTCTGTCAGTCATATAATGCCAGTCAATGGGCACAGAATTTTCATTTTTGGGTGAACTATCCCTTTAAGCCCTGTGTTTACCTGTCTCTAGCGTCCGGTATTGATATTGAACCTGTCTTACGTGTGTTCCTGCTTGTAAGTCTTCATTGTGGATAAATAAAGAGTATTGAACGTTAATCTCCTATGTATCCACGTTCCTTCGTCTCCTCGTCTCCAACACAGTAGGCAGACCATGACAATTTGCATGCGCAATTCTCTCAAAATATTATAACTTTAATCTCTAATTGCTATGACTTCATTCTTGTAATTTAGCCTTTACTCTCAAAATATTTAGACTTTATTCGCATGTTGCTGCAACTTTATTCTCATAATTTTTTTTTTCTCAAAATATGAATTTTTTTTTTTTTTTTACATGGCACTAAAATGCCGTCATTCTCAAAATATTATGACTTTAATCTCATATTGCTATGACTTTGGTGTTTAACTGCAGAATGTTAGTCTGGTAGGCTACATTTGCTGTCTAGTCATAAACAATAAAGCATCATGTTTTATAATATTTTGGCCAAATGAAAGAAAAACTGTCAACGGTTTAAATGTGTGTCTTCTTCCAGAAACGACAAGTAGCCGAGGTGAACTTGACGAAAAGTCTTCCTGCTTTGTGTACAGAGGTGATGTGGGCATTTACATCTCCACGCGTCTCACGTGGTCAATTGTAATATCAACAGCAAAAGTAGCTCGTGGGTGTGGTCACATTAGAGATAATGAAGTCAGACGGGAAAGACTGGACATCATATTGGTTTCATACGGATTACTTTGTTACAGAATATTTGTTTTCGACAAGACTTCATTTAAAAGTAGACATGTCAAGCTTTCTATAGATATATCTCTCATTTATGTGTGTCAGGTATTCGCTGAGTTTCAGTTCATTTTTGTGATGCATTTCAAACTGAAGATCACGGAGAACGAGGCGGCTGAAAGCACACCCTGTTTGTTTTCTAGGTGCTGATCCACCATCTGGTCTGAATACAGACTAGATCTGGGTGGCTACAGTGACCTCGGATTAAGAATGAAACAGACTAATATTGGCATAGATGTTATTCTTCTTACAATGTAACAAGTACATCGGGAAGTGTTCCCGGTTTTGGGTTGACCTAATTAATGCAGCTTGAAAATCCTTTAATGAATCTGAGTTATAGAAATGAAATAATGTGATAATCTAAAGGCCTTTGTAACCATTTTCTTTATGACAGTAATTAATTCTGACTGGAGGGAACCAAACTCCCAAGTGTCTTATTTTAAATAAGACAACAATTATGCTTGTAGTGAAAAGGCTTCATGAACTGGTCACACTGGCTCCCAGTTGTTTTCCCAGTTGCTTTTCACGATACAAATTGTTGCAAAAGGCTGTACAGAAAATTAAGTTTATACAATATATTTAGTAGTAGCTTATCATTGGTGACTATGTCAGTTAATGTACATATGGCAGAAATGTACGGGAAAATAAATTAAAGACAATCAAACAGATGATGAACACTATTAACAACAATTATATATTGAAATCAAACTTATAGCATGGTAGAAGACTAGTTAGGTATGCAGGAGCTAAACCATTAAGGGCCTTATAGGTAAGTAATAATATTTTGTAACTGATACGGAACTTAATAGGTAGCCAGTGCAGAGACTGTAAAATTTGGGTAATATGATCATATTTTCTTGATCTGGTAAGGACTCTAGCCGCTGCATTTTGGACTACCTGTAGCTTGTTTATTGAAGATGCAGAACAACCAGCTAGCAGTGCATTACAATAGTCCAATCTAGAGGTCATGAATGCATGAACTACTGTAGCTTTTCTGCATCAGAAACAGGTAACATGTTTCATAGCTTGACAATGTTTCTAAGATGGAAGAATGCTATTTTTCTAACATGGGAAATATGATTTTCAAAAGACAAGTTGCTTTCTAATATAACACTCAGATTTTTGACTGTAGAGGAAGTAACAGTACATCCGTATAGTTGCAAATTGTAATCAAAGAGATTCTGTGTACTGTTTTTTGGTCCAATGAGTAATCTGTCTTATCTGAATTTAATAGGAGAAAATTATTGGTCATCCAATCTTTTACATTTTTAACACACTCTGCTAGTTTAGATAATTTAGAAGGTTCATCTGGTCTTGTTGAGATATATAGTTGAGTATCATCAGCATAACAGTGGAAACTAATCCTGTATTTTCTAATAATGTTACCAAGGGGCAACATGTATATTGAAAATAGCAGAGGACCTAGGACAGATCCTTGTGGTACTCCATACTTTACTGGTGATAATTGAGATGATTTAAATAAACAAAGTGGTAGTGATTGGACAGGTAGGATCTAAACCATCTTAAAGCCTGCCCTTGAATACCCGTATAGTTTTGTAATAGATCTATGAGTATGTCATGCTCTATAGTGTCGAACGCAGCACTAAGATCAAGTAAATCTAGCAATGAGATGCAGCCTTGGTCTGACGCAAGAAGCAAGTCATTTGTAATTTTAACAAGTGCTTCTGTGCTATGATGGGGCCTGAAACCTGACTGAAATTCTTCATAGAGATCATTATTTTTGCAAAAAGGAGCACAATTGAGTAAACACAACTTTTTGTAGAATTGTAGACATAAACGGAAGATTTTAAATGGGTCTGTAGTTTGCCAGTTCACTAGGATCTAGTTGTGGTTACTTAATAAGAGGCTTAATAACCGCCAGCTTGAATGGTTTTGGGATGTGACCGAAAGATAATGACGAGTTAATAATATTGAGAAGCGGTTCTTCTGCTACAGGTAACAACTCTTTCAGTAATTTAGTGGGTACAGGATCTAATAAACATGTTGTTGGTTTAGATGCAGTGATTATTATGCAGAGTTTATTTAGCTCTTCCTGTCCTATAATTGTAAAGCACTGCATTTTTTCTTTGGGTACGATGAATGAAACTGAAGTATTAGATGCTGTAGAATCTACATTTGTTATTGTATTTCTGATGTTATCTATTTTGTCTGTGAAGAAATTCATCACTACTAAACTGTGAGGGAATATTTAGATCGGGTGGTGTCTGGTTATTTGTTAATCTAGCTACTGTGCTAAATAAAAACCTTGGATTGTTTTGGTTATTTTCTATGAGTTTGCGGATATGCTCGGCCCTGGCAGCTTTCAGAGCCTGTCTATAACTGGACATACTGTTTTTCCATGCAATTCTAAAAACTTCCAAGTTAGTTTTTCTCCATTTGCGCTCAAGATTACGAGTTTCTTCCTTGAGAGAATGGGTATTACTGTTGTACCATGGCACAGTACGTTTTTCTTTAACTTGTTTCAATTTGATGGGGGCAACAGCTTCTAATGTATTAGAGAAGATAGTGCCCATGTTGCTAGTCATTACGTCTAGCTCATGTATATTTATGGGTACACAGAGCAGTTGAGATAAATCAAGCAGGTTAGTTCTGAATCTGTCTTTAGTGGTTGGAACAATAGTTCTTCCTGGACGATAACGTGGAGCCATATAGTTAATATCAGTAATACGCAACATGCACGATACAAGAAAATGGTCAGTAACATCATCACTTTGACGTACGATATCTATATCAGTAAGATCGATTCTATGCGATATAATTAAATCTAACGTATGATTAAAATGATGAGTGGGCCCGGTGACGTTTTGCTTGACTAAAATCGATTATTATCGATATTGAAAATCATCAACAACGATTCTCATTATCGATTAGTCAGGTCTGCCCACAGTGCAGGTCCAACTTCAGCCGGTCGCGTCAAATTAACGTTACAGCACTGAATAACGCATTTCTATGGCCAAAATGCATCTAAATATAGTGGAGGAAATAGAATGAGATGCTGCAGGAGAAGTACGTGATCCAAGCTGCACAAAACATGAGAATTGTTTATTTTAAGCTTTAAGCTAATGCATTAGCGCAATAGCTTGCCCTGTCAGGCGCTTTGACAGATGCGTGTGCATCCTCAGCACAAAAACGTTCAGTTTACGGTCATATCCTTATCTGTAAATGTCACAAATTCACGCGAGCATTTCTATTTTTGCATAAAGTTCCGTCCTGAGAGTCTGTGTTAAATTTAAATCTTTACTGAATGAGCGTCGGCGCGGCGGGCGTGTGAACGCGCATCAGAGAGGGATTAATATTCAGCACAAAAACATTAATTGTGTTGAAATAACTGTTGTTGAACGTTAAATTAAGGTTTACAAGTCAACATGTAGTGCACGTATTTTATGAGAGTAGGAACTGCGTATAGTCATCTGAATATAAATATCAGATGCTCCATAGCCTCCTTTTACGGGATAAAGAAATTAACTTTACAGAGTAAACGTGACTGTGATCAAAAAGTTGGTTAACACTGAGTTTGTGTTTTTATTTGTCTTTATTATCTTTATTATTATCTTAATTTTTGATGAAGAGATTTAAACTATAGGCCTATATACAGTGCTTAACAAATTTATTAAAACAAATGTATTTAAGGTTTATAACAAATAATGTAAGCTTTGTTCCACTGCTGCTCTAAACAGTATTGGTGTTTACTAAAATCATTTTTTAGCTATCTGTATTGGTTAGTCCTCCAATATGCGTAAGGCCTTTAGTAACAGTAGGCTATTTCTAATGCTATAATATAATTATTTCTGTTATCTATGAAAAAATGAAAGATCTATGAAAGATTTTTTCAGATACCCAATTACAGTCAAAAAGTAGCTAAACAATGCCAGCAAGAATGCATGCTGTTATGAAAGGCAGGAGGCTATTTTTTTATTATGTGAATAAATATTTAGTTGTTTCAGTTTGTTATTTTCCAAATAAATGACAATATATATATATATATATATATATATATATATATATATATATATATATATATATATATTTTTTTTTTTTTTTTTTTATTTAAACAATTGTTTGACAGATTTCTAAAATATTTGTTTTCTCTTTATTATGACAGGCAGTCTAATAAATTGTTAAGCACTGTATGTTTTCATAGCATTCAGTTGGCACGTTTGTTTGAAGGACATTGGGCAGAATGTGGAAGTGTGTTTGTCAATAAAATAAAAAAAAGCTAAAAATTTAGCTTTTTTATCTGATTAATCAATTAATCGGAGAAAAAAAATAATCGGCCAACTAATCGATTATCAAAATAATTGTTAGTTGCAGCCCTAGCTTGACTCCAAAAGAGTTTATTAGGTCAGTAAACGCAAGTCCTAATGCATCATTTGTATTATCAACATGAATGTTAAAATCTCCGACAATTAGCGCTTTATCAACAGTAACCAATAGGTCTGAGAGGAAATCTGTAAATGCTCTTAGGAAATCTGTATACGGCCCTGGCGGTCTATACACAGTAGCCAGAGCAAGAGATATGAGAGATTTCTTTGGCATATCTGACAGTGTAACATTAAGCAGAAGTATTTCGAATGAGTTAAACCTGTATCCTGTTTTCTGAGTAACATATCACTATATATTGTTGCAACACCACTGCCACGGCCAGTCTGACGGGGCTCATGCTTATAACAGTAGCTTGGTGGAGTAGACTCATTTAGACCAATATAATCATTCGGTTTGAGCCAGGTTTCAGTCAAGCAGAGCACATCAGAACTATTATCTGTGATTATTTCATTTGCAATAACTTCTTTGGGTGCGAGTGATCTAATGTTTAGGAGCCCAAACTTAAAATAGTTTTTGTTCATTTATTTTGCATTTTTCTGGATTAATCACGATCAGATTATTTCTAGATCCTGCATTAAATTTTTGCCTCACTGTTCGGAGAACAGACAGTCTTTATAGATTGGACAGCACAAGTACTTCTATCATTTAAGTGGGTAGAACAAAAGTCATCATAGCAGTTATTTGGGATTTGACTTACTAGTCATATGGAGCGTAGAGGCCTGGAGGTGTTGTCCGACAGGAGTTCTGCTCCGACTCTGCTGGGGTGCAGGCCATCAGCGCGGAAAAGCCTAGGACGCTCCCAGAAAAGATTCCAATTATTAACAAAGAGCAGTTTCTGTTCTTTACACCATGACAATAACCACACATTTAAAGCAAAAAGTCTACTGAACCTTTCGTGTCCTCGTCGATACATAGGAAGCGGTCCTGACATGATGATCGTCGTTGCGGGCGATGTGCTGCGCACCATCTCGTTCAGATTTCTGAAGTCCCTCTTCAGTGTCTCTGTCTGCCGCAGCCTGGTGTCGTTCACCCCCGCGTGCAGGACGATCGCGCCAACGCTCTCGTCGTCCTTCAGAATCGCGGGTATCTGCGCAGAAACATCGAGAACATTACCTTCAGCTAATGTAGCATGGACGTGCCGGACGATGCAGTCTCCAAAGATCACAGCATTGCATTCCGTCTCGCGGAGGGGAGCGAAGCGGTTCCGGGTGGCTATATCAGAAGTTAAAACTGATATGGCTTAAAGACGCATGATTTCAGTGCGATAGACATGATAATCAAAAACAAACAGATGTTTTTTGGCAGAGTATCTGTAAAGTACAAGCTGTAAAGGCACAACCCTATTCTGGAAAAGGGGGTGGGGAGCAGCTGCTCATTTGTATTTAAAAATACAAAAACAGCGTGTTTCTGCTTCAACAATTTTCAAAATGATATAATAAATTATCTGTGCAATATTTTAAGCTGAAACTTCACAGACACATTCTGGGGACACTTGAGACTTATATATGTTTCTTACGCATACATGTCAGTGATCACATCAAGTTCTTAGAGCCATACTTGCATTTTAAATTCAAATTTTGGCTACCTCTGGAATGGGTCAAACCATAGGTATTACCTGAGAAGTTCTTTCAAGCTGTCTGAAATGGATGTGCACCATTCAACTGAATGATAAAGTTTACCCTAGGTTTATCTGTCCATTGAAAGCACAAGAAAGTTGTGTTCGTTACTATAATATACCCCCCCCCCCCCCCCCCCCCCCACCCCACCCCCCACCACCAGATCTTAACTTCGCACAGGGCCTTGCACTCCCCTCGCGATGACCCTGCTTGTAGGGAATACCTTGGGAGATTCCATGAAGGACATATGTGTTGTCACAGGCATGGAGAAGCATTTGGGTCCTCTTGCAACAGAAGGATTGTTGAAAAACAAAAAGAATTAAATTGGAGGGAGTTAAATTGGATTGGAGTTTGTCAGCAGACTAATCTAAACGGTTTGTCACAACTTGTAGAGCCTTTTATCAACACAAGGAAAACTCAAGTGAAATAAAAGGAATGTTATTAATAATTTAAAAAAAAATGACAAGAGTAACTAACACAGTTACTAAATGAGTACCATAAAATGATAAGTAAAGGGAAAAAGAGACATGCAAGTAATTAAGTTGGATGTCACAATAGTAAGGTAAAGAAACTTATTCCAAATTCAACAAGTGAATTATTATGTGATTATTTGAAAAGCATTGTGTCTGTTAGGGTGAACAGTAGCTGTAGTGTCCTTGAACTGCAATTCTACTAGGGTAAAATATATTAATTGTTGCTATATTAAGAACTTTCAGTTCAAGTTTTAGTTTACAATTTGTATGCTTTGAGCTTAATCAAAGTAGGTGGATTCAGCACTTGTTGAGGTATATTAAGTGGCCGCTTTTCAGTGGCTACAGGAGAAGCATTTTGTCACTTGAGCTGAACAGTAGCTGTAGAGTGTTTGCTGTTTTTGTTGATCTAGATTATCAATTGTTGCTATTAAAGAGTTTGAACTGAACTTCCGAGGCTATGTTTCAGACTGCAAGCAAATCAGATTTTATTTCTCAAATCAGAACTCTTCAGGCAGACTGTACACACTATTAATTACAAGTGATGAAATCAGATTTGTTTGTCTGTTTTGTAGCTTGTCGATGTACAGTAACAGCCAGATCATCCAGACTGAGATGCATCTGTAGAAATATGATTGAATTGCATTTTAAACCACCTCCACATGTGGTTTATTTTATTTTATTTTATTTTTTATTTTTTTACTGTCACGACTTCCAAAAACCTGTCTAGATAAAATCTGGATATGCTAAAAAAAAAAAAAAAAAAAAAAAAATGGTAGTATGAGCATAGTGTGAGACTACTAGGGAAAGATCTGTTCGTTATTGCTAGTTTACAACCCCAATTCCAAAAAAGTTGGGACATTTTGTAAAATGTAATAAAAATCATGAATCTTTGATTTGTTAATTCTCTTTAACCTTTATTTAATTGACAGAAGTGCAAAGAAAATATTTTCAGTGTTTTCTTCATCGACTTCAAAATCAAAATTTGTTTACATTTATAAAATACAATTTATTTTGTAAATATAAACAAATTGTGATTTTGATGGCTACAACACACTCCAAAAAAGTTGGGACAGAGGCAAGTTTAACATTGTCACATCAACTGTCCTTTTAATTACAATGTTACATTGTTTGAAAATTGAGGATACTAATTGAGTGCGTTTACATGCACCCTCTTAATGCGATTATAATGAGATTTTGGCAATATTGCAATTAAACTTTACCTCATGTAGACGCAATACTTCGATTTAAATAATGCGATTAAGCTCATAATCGCAGCAAGCATAATCGTATTAACATAGGTGGCGTACGCCGATTTTAATCGAAATATACAGGCATGTAAACACCTTAATCGCAGTATTGCCGCTCTGACCAAAGTGCGCATTCGCTGGTGACATACATGAATGACGTGACACACACCTGTAATAAAACGGAGATTTAAAACAATGGCGGGGAAGAAAGCATCGCATTTCTGGGGAAAACACAACTCGCTGCCACCAGTCTCTGTTCCTTACCCTCATACAGAAACGGCGAGTAGAACGCCACGGCAGCGTAAGCAAACGAATTGCCATCACATTTCTATGGCGCCAAAAAAGCGTGGAATACAACTAGGGCTGGACGATATGGTCAAAATTTATATCACAATATATTTCTTAATTTCGGTCGATACGATACAATTCCGATATCGATATGAACACTATTAAAAAAAGCCTAATAAAAACTGCCAAGAATGCCCACAACAGATGTCTGTACCTACAAACTTATGAAAAATGAATTTGCAAGTCTATGAGCTCCTCCTATAAAACTATATATTTTAGGGAGGGGAAAAACAGCACAAATAAATTAATGTTCACCTTTTATTTGTATTTAGCCTTCATACAAACAAGAAATGTGAAATCACTGTAAAATAAACATCTCAGACTCATCTTATTAATATTAATATCTTTAACTTCAAACTACAGGCTAACATACACTACCAGTCAAAAGTTTTTGAACAGTAAGATTTTTGTTTTTTTAAAGAATTCTCTTCTGCTCACCAAGCCTGCATTTATTTGATCCAGAATACAGCAAAAACAGTAACATTTTGAAATATTTACCTTTTAAAATAACTGTTTTCTATTTGAAAATATTTTAAAGTTATTCCTGTCATTTCAAAGCTGAATTTTTAGCATCATTACTTCAGTCACATGATCCTTCAGAAATCATTCTAATATTCTGATTTGCTGCTCCAAAAACATTTATTATTATGTTGAAAACAGCGGAGTAGAATTTTTTTCAGGTTTCTTTGATGAATAGAAAGTTCAGAAGAACAGCATCTATCTGAAATAGAAATTGTTTGTAACATAAATGTCTTTATCATCACTTTTGATCAATTTAAAGCATCCTTGCTAAATAAAAGTATTAATTTCTATAATTCTATAAAAAATGCAATCTGATTCTCTCCAGCAGGAGGCGCTTGGAGAGCGGAAGAACTAGCGGTTTCTCCAGTAATGGCTGTAATCTAAGCAGCTCCTCTCATGAACACTACTTTATCAGATAAAATGAAAATGCCATCAAAACTTTTCTGAAGGCAGTCGGTTCCCTTCAGAGATACATTCATATAAAACACCTGCGCCGCATTTTGATTTTGAAAGGTTCAGTGCTCATGTTTATTCAACGAAGTCAAACGCCACAAATAAATCAATGTATGGGAAACACTGGTAATATTTATCGAAATATTGGAAATGTGTTTAAAAATCATATCACTGTTATTGAAAAAAATTATATCGCGATACATGATATTGAATTATTGTCCAGCCATAAATGCAACCATACAAAAGTGTTTTGTATTAGAAGTAAATAAATTAAAACAGTGGCCAGTAACACACCTGCTCTTTCTGAGTCCATCATTTGTGCTGTGCAGTGGGGTATGTGAATAATGGCAGTAAAAAAATAAATAAATAAATTCTTAGCGAATAATAAGAATAATAGAAATTGCATGTAAACGGGAGTAAGAGCTTTGCTCTTGACATGTAAACATCATAATGCGATTAAGTCCTTACTCTGATTATTGGTAAGTGCGCATGTAAACATAGTCATTGTTAAAGTCTTGCATGCAAAAATTTTTTCCAATCTTGTTTGATACAGCTACTTAACAATCCGTAGTTGCTATTGTCTGATTCTCCTTTTCATGATGGGCAATACATATTCAATAGGAGACAGATCTGCTGGCCAGTCAGTCACATTCACATGTGTTTACAAAGCCACGGTGTTGTAGCACATGCAGAACGAGACCTGGCATTGTCTTGATCTAATAACCATGGACTACCCATAAAAGACATCATCTTTGTCAGCAGCTATCACTCCGCAGCTCTCGCCCGGTGACCCACTGAAGCTAAGCAGGCTTGAGCCTGGTCAGTACCTGGATGGGAGACTTCCTGGGTAAACTAGGTTACTGCTGGAAGAGGTGCTAGTCAGGCCCGCTGGGGGTGCTCACCTTGTGGTCTGTATGGGTCCTAGCGCCCCAGTATAGTGACGGGAACACTATACTGTCAAAAAAACCACTGTCTTTCGGATGAGACGTTAAACCGAGGTCCTGACTCTCTGTGGTCATAAAAAATCCCAGGATGTCTTTCGAAATGAGTAGAGGTGTGACCTCGGCATCCTGGCCAAATTTGCCCATTGGCCTCTGATCATCATGGCCTCCTAATCTTCCCCATTTCTACTGATTGGCTTCATCACTCTGTCTCCTCTCCACCAATAAGCTGGTGTGTGGTGGGCGTTCTGGCACACTATGGCTGCCGTCGCATCATCCAGGTGGATGCTGCACACTGGTGGTGGATGAGGAGATCCCCTCTCATAATGTAAAGATGCTGAGTGCATAGAGAAGCAGAAAAGCACTATATAAATGTAATGTATTATTATTATTATTATCTTGATGGCAGTATATGTCTCTGTACAATCCCAATATATGCCTCCATGTCAATGGTACCTTCGCACATATTCCAGTCACCCATGCCGTTTGCACTGATGCACCCTCATACCATGACAGACGTTTGCTTTTGGATCTGTCGTTGATGTCCATAATTTCCCAAGAACAAGCTGAAATGTGGACTCATCTGACCACAGCACACATTTCCACTTTTTGACTATCTGAGATGAGCTCTGGCTGAAAACCTGGTGGCATCACTGCATCGAATTGATGTATAACTTTCTCCTTGCTTTCTCAATTATGGTTTAAGGTGGTCCTTAGCTGGTCATGTGCTGGTCCTAAGCTGGTCCTAAGCAACAATCTCCTGCAAAAACCAGCAGCCATGATTCAAAACATACCTAACCAGTATATGTTTTTTTTTTTTTTTAACAGGGATTATCAATAATATTGCTTTCTCCAGTGCAACAATACCCATTCACTGCAGAGGTGGGAGCGAAGCGAGGCCGGTGGAACGAAGGTTAATGAGTGAGGCACAATGGTCTCAAGTCCACTGAAGGAGCTTCGGAAGGATATAAGGGGGGGGGGGGGGGGGGGGGGGCAGACAACTGTGGAAGACGAGAGAGGACCAGACCTGGGACATTTACGCTACTGTTGGTTTTAGTTTATGTGGCAGTCGTCCATCTGGTGGCTTAATTTAATTTTTGTTCTTTGTTTATTTTATGATGAAAGTTTACATTAAATGTTTGCTGGTTCCCATCTCCTTATTCTGTGAACATGAACTTTGTTATCGTGACTTTCTGTGACCTATACAGACCTCAAGTGACTGACTTCCTAGCTCTTCTGGCCTCATTCGACCTCCCTGCGACACACAAAGCAGGCGAAGAACTAGACCTCATCCTCACACGCAACTGTACCACTTTCATCATCTTGTTACTCTATTACATTTCTCAGACCACTTATTTCTCCAGTTCTCCTTCACTTCAGCTTCATGCTCATCCCTGACTCTTCCTTTGCTCTTCCCTGCACCCCTTTTCTCACTTTTCTCAATGTCAATGAAGCATTTGACCCTCTATGTTTCACCTTAACATCCTGCCTTGATTATATTTGTCCTCTCACCTTCAGGGCAGCACATGTGACACCTTCCAACCCTTGGCTCACAGATGTTCCTCATGAACACAGAACCAGTAGTCTTTCTTCTGTAGTGTTTTTGTTGCCAAGATCTCGTAGTACCAAAATAAAATCAACAGTGCCTCGGAAACTGAGAAACTCCTGACAGCATTTTCCTCTCAACTCTGTCCTCCTCCAGTTCGTCCAATCTCTTCTCTGAATGACTATTTCATCAGGTGGTTTCATAAGGTGGCCACCTGTTCTCTTCATCACTTACCCACAGCCATCCTCCACCCAACCCATCCCACTTTTTTCTTCCTTCTCTACTCTCAAGGAGAACGAGTTCTCGGTTCAGACATTCTACTCCCCCCTTCTACAGGAGATCTCACCAGCATTGCTACCCACTCTGACTCATATATCCACGTATCCCTCACTATTTGCAAAACCACCATCAGGTAATCACTGGGGTGCCTCAAGGTTGAGTGCCTGCTTTTCTTTTCCTTTTCTTTTCTCCATAGTCAGGGTCTGAAAGACACATTCAGAAATGTTTCAAAATGACCACACTGACACTATCAGATGAGAACAAAACTTGGACTGAATTAAGCTGAACGATGGCACTATTGTTTTCTGTAGAGCTGCTTTACAGCTGAATCGCATCAACTAAATTGAAACATCATTGAACTGACTCAGCCCGAATAAAGAACAACATTGCTGGCTTTTGTATTTTGTATAACTGCTTATAGCTAAATTGTACTCATATCAAAATTGATGAACATCACACTGCTACTTAGGGCTGCATGATAATGATTAAAAATATAAGCACACTTAATCTGAATTATTGCACTTTCACATAAGCATGAATCAAAAGATTGTCAACTCGCATGGTTTACTTGCAGCAAATAGTGCAAACAACTGCTTGAAAGAAAACAGGCTGGCTGCATTACTTTTTTTTTTTTTTTTTGGATATTTGAGTAGAATATTGTGGTGAATGGCACATTCCAAGGCCCAGTTTATGGTGGGGCCCCTCTCCGACCACAATAGTGGAAAAAGGTTTGCTACATTTGGATTGGATCTTGGTGGACTAACATAAACAAACTGTCCAAAGCCATCAGATGAGCTGTTGATGGACAAATTAATGCATGCATGGCAGTTCAAACTTTTTCCATCATGTTCAGACTTAATGTGTTTGTAACATTGCCAAAGGTATTCTGGTTGTGGTTAGGTAAGTGAATAATGCATCGGTAAAACTTTAGCGACACTTTTCTAAATGTATGTTTGGACTATGCAAATAAGTTCCACAAGAGGGAAGAAGCTCTGATGGAAACAGACAATCACAGTGCAGAAATTGATCTCCTCCTCATCGGAAAGAGATAAAGGTACCCTTTCAACAGACTCTCCTTGTTCTGAGTCTTTGGCCTGCAAGGATGAGACAATAGCAGATACATCATTCTGAGTCTCTGGCCTGTTACAGGGAAGAAAGCAACAGATACATTAATTCTGAATCTCCAGCCTGTGAAGGTCAGACAGTAACAGAAATAACAAGTTCCGAGTCTCTAGCCCATGAAGGAGAGATGTCAATGGATAATGCTCTAAGTCTCCTGCTTTTGAGGCAGCAACAGATACAACCATGTTCTGAGCCTCCAGCTTGTGAGGAAAGAGATACTCTATGTACAGAGTCTTTGTCCAGTGAGACAACAACAGATGCAGAAAGTCCTGAGTCTCCATCCTAGAAACAAAAAGTGGATTGAATTCTGAGTCTCTAGCCCAGAGAGGCAGAAAACATATAGACATTTGCAACAAGGTTAAGCTTTGGCATGCAAACCTTCACTTCAAGGTACTTTCGTCTGCATATTCCAGACTGAGTACCTTCTGCACCTACTCCAGGGCCACGTCTGTGTTCCAGATTTTAGGATCCACTGGTGCTCCAGGAGATCATCATCCTACAACGCTTCGTGTTCAAGGCTGTTGAAATGGATTCCTGCTCCTTTCCCAAATGTATTGTTTCCATCACAACCAGTGGAAGACGTCACCGCCACCGGACTGCTCACTGGACCCCAGAGAAAGTAAATATGAACTAGATAGTAAAGTTCGTAGACAAACTTTAAGTTGGCTTGAAAAAGCCTAGCCAGAAAGTTTGAAGTAGTTTTAATAGCTTAAAGTTTGAAGGTTTTCAGTTTTAACTAGTTTGAAGTTTAAAGCAGTTTTAAAGTTTGAAGTTTTAAAGTTTTGAAAACCATACAATTTACCAGAAAAACATATAGTCACAGACAGATTAGCAAGTTGCTAGCATGTTTCTAGCATTTTGCAAACATGACGAGCAAGTGACTAGCATATTGTTAGCATGACTAGCAACTGACTAGCATGTTGTTAGCATGATTAGCAAGTGACTAGCATGTTGTTAGCATGACTAGCAAGTGACTAGCATGTTGCTAGCAAGAACTAGCAAATGACTAGCAAGTTGCTAGCATGACTAGCAAGTGACTAGCATGTTGTTAGCATGATTAGCATGTCGCTATCATGTTGTTAGCATGATTAGTATGTCACTAGCATGTCGCTAGCATGATTCTAGCATGACTAGCTAGTAACTAGCATGTTGCTAGCATGACTAGCAAGTGACTAGCATGTTGCTAGCATGACTAGCAAGTGACTAGCATGTTGTTAACATGATTAACGAGTTCCCAGTATGTTGTTAGCATGTTTCTAGCATTTTACTAGCATGAGTAGCAAGTGACTAGCATGTTGTTAGCATGACTAGCAAGTGACTAGCCTGTTGTTAGCATGATTAGCATGTTAATAGAATGTTGTTAGCATGATTAGCAAAGTTACTAGCATGTTGCTAACATGATTCTAGCATGATTAGCAAGTTACTAGCATGTCGCTAGCATGTTTCCAGCATGATTAGCATGTCGCTAGGATGTTGTTAGCATGATTAGCATGTCGCTAGCATGTTTCCAGCATGATTAGCATGTCGCTAACATGATTCTAGCATCATTAGCATGTTATTAATATGTTTCTAGCATGATTAGCATGTTTCTAGCATGATTAACGTTGCTAGCAGGATTTAGATTAGAAATATTAGAAATATTAGATAGAGTGGAAGCTTAAATGAGTTTAAATTGATTAGAAATAGTACATAGAAGAAAAGCTTAATTGAGTCCAATAGGCTTCAGTGTGTTTACATTTGAAAGTTTGACAGTTGGTGTTTGATGAGTCTTGGCTCATCTGAACATTCCATCAATGTAAGTCTATGGGATTTTTCCCAGTTTTAATCATAATTTTTACAAAAACCGTAAGCCGGATCAGTTAGAAAAGATATAGCAACCCGAGTCAGACCAGTCTGAAGGTCTGGGCCGAGTTTGGTGGTTGTAGCTTTAAAGGTCTAGGAGGAGATACATTTTAAAATTTGGTCTCAGAAGAAGAAGAAGAAGAAGAAGAAGTTTATATAGGATTTCAGTAAGATAGCTTTTTCAAGCCAACTTAATTATCCAAACCTCTTCCAGAGATGCATAGCTTATTATCAGTATATGATCGATATCGGTTTTTTGGGGGCCGATACCGATATTAGGGCGTAAAAAAGGCCAATATCGATATATCGGCCGATAGTCTTTGTGTATATTATAGTACAGTACCAGTCAAAAGTCACTTTCCCATTCCTGTGTCCAAACTTTTGACTGGTACTATATATAGAATACTATAGTATCTACATAAACAGAATATATATATATACATAAACACATTTATTGCAACGATTACTCAAATGTGGTAATCAAACACTTATAATGACGTGACAAAGATATGTAATGGAGGCAGGGCATTTAACAATTTAACAATAAACTTTATTATCCAAAGTGAGTCTGACATCAGTGCACTGAACAGTAAAGGTGAAGTTTATTTAACTTTATTTCAATTCAATTCCATTCAACTTTATTCCGTTGAAGTTTATTTCAATTCAGAACATTCATTCACGGATTTGCGCTACTGTCTTCACACACAGATGAAACTTACTAGAGAAGTGTGAAGTATGACACAATATACCACTGTAAATAAATACAATTTAAATTCACATCTCGCGCACTTTAATGCCCTTTGAATGTAACTTGTACGTTCTCTTGGAACTGGAATCATGGCGGAATATCATGTGAAGTCCACTTCGCAGGGCACTTACGGTCGAATAAGACAACGCTTGAATGCTGCAGCCTGAACAAAAGACCTCTTTACTGAAGTTAAAGTGTTGGCTGATGTCATTATCTCGCGAACGCGGCGGCGGATCTCCACCAAATTCGGGGGATCCCTTCAGCTCGAGGAGCCCTCTTGAATGCCACCCTCCGCGCCTCGGTAGCCCCCCGGGATCGCCAGATCGGTCGGCGCCTGACCGTGAATTTAACCGCCCGCAACTCCCGGACGCCGGGGGCTATCGATGTGGGGGTAGTCTCATTTGAAAGGGGGCCTCGAGACATACACTCGATTCGCCGTTCGAGAGGGTTCCTCGAGCTGAAGGGATCCCCGAATTTGATACAGATCCGCCGCGCTGTTACAGAGATATGGCCGTTCAAAGTTTCAATGGTATTCCATACACTTAAGCTTTAAAGCGTTTCATCCAGATCGCCAGTAGCAAACAATGGAGCGCGCTCTGCTGGACAAACTTTGTAATTACACCATATACAAGCATTTTATCTGCGTTTTATGTTCTGCAAAAAAATTTTCATATCGGTGGCATATCGGCGGCATATTCGCCAATACCGATATATCTGTGACAGGCTCATATCGGCCGATAAAATCGGCAAAACGATATATTGGTCGGGCTCTAGAACAAATAATATTTCATTATTCATAATAAGGTTCATCGCCTTAATAGTTACAGTTTATCTTTTTATAAGATAAAGCAACTCTGCCATAGCAACACTCAGCTGTGAATCACTTGCATTTTATGCATCTTATGCATTTTATTCCTTTTTCATTTATGGTATTCATTTAGTAGTTGTTGATTACTCTTGACATGTGATCCAAAAATTATAACGTCATTGGTGACGTGAGTACCCATCACTACACTATTTCGCCTCCCTAGGTTGGCAAAAAGAAAATCACTACAATATCTCCATAGAGATCACTAAACTCCAACTTACGTGTTTGCCAATGTTTACAGCTCATCAGCACTTTTTCTGTATTGTAGAGAGAGCACATTGCATGGTTGCCAGGTTTGGAAAATTAAGAAAACCACTGGCAGAAAATGTATTGATTTAAAAAAAATAAATTAAAAAAAAAAAAAAAAATCTCTGTCTGGAGAATTTAATCTGTTGACATCTGGCAACCACAACCATGAAGACTTGTGGTGGCTTGTTATCAATGCAAGATAACACAAATGGCAAATTAAAATGAAACTTTTTCTGAATGAATAATCAGTGGGCAAATATCGAAGGTGATTATGCTTAATAAAAGCAGAAATCGTGATTCACAGTGCAGACTAATCTTTACCAACACTGAACTGACTTGATCTAAATAATGACACTCCCATCTTTAAGAGCTGTTTTACAGCAGAATCTGAACTGTCTCCATTTTTGAGTTTCCATAATTGATTTTGCTACTTTCCAGTTTATCACTGTAAAGCTTTGACATAATCTGAACTGTATAAAGCGTTCTAGAAATAAAGGTGACTTGACTTGGCTTGGTGCAATGTCATGGTCATAAAGGCACATGGCTTCTCCTACCACTGCTGTGCAGATGATATGCAGCTTTATTTATCATTTCAACCTGATGGTCCCACTTTCACAGCTTTTATCTCTTCCTGCCTTTGAGACTTCTCTGGATGGAACATAAACTCCTTATAATCTCTGCAACTGGGGTCTGCAACACCAACTAGGGCATAAAGGTACCTGCAGGCATTCAACAATCAACTGAGCTTTTTAACAATTGCCTGGTAATGCAGGTTTGTGCTTTATGACATCACAAAAACCAGACCCTTCCTGTAAGGTTTCTCATTTCAAGACTGGACTAATGCAGTACTCTACTGGCAGGCCTTCCAGATCCAGAATGCTGAAGCACATCTAGTCTTCAGTCAGCCAAAGAGAAACTGTCACATCTCTTCTGATTTCAGTTTTCAGAAAGTCACTTTTCAAAACCTTCACCCTCTCTTTTCTTCTTTGGCGGAATGAGCTGCCAACCTCCACACAAACTGCAGAGGCCATCACATCTTTCAAGAAGCAGTTAAAGACACACCTCTTCCAAAAGCACTGAACTACCCCACACCCCTAAACCAATGCACTTACAAACACACATACACAAATCAATTTCTTCTCTGTATCTTCTCTGCTTCTTCTCTAGCTTGCTTCCTAATCTAGTTTTCTAATAAACCCGCCATTGTATATTATGAATATTGTTGGCTTTTTGACAAATTTCTTTTGTTCCTCTTTTGTAAGTTACTTTGGATAAAAGCATCTCCTAAACGAATAATGTAAATGTAATATAAAATGCTATTATGTTTACGGCTATGCAACATCTAATGCAAATTAGAAAATCATACGCTGACAGTAAACACTAATGCCAAGGTCCCTGGAAAGAGGTTAAGTGATATTGACATTCTGCAAGTGATGAGTCTGATGGCAGCTACATCATCCATTGGTTGTTTTGGGCCGCATTGCAGTGGAAGTTCTGTTTTACCAGCTTTGAACTCACAGTGTTGGGGATTTCTGAACTTGTGGAGCACCTAGAAGGTCCTTCTCCATTTTGTGTCTTTTTTGAGAGCTATACTATAATAGTAGCACACTGTTTGTGGCGTTGTTTTAGGAGGATGGCCACTGTGACTCTGATTTGTGATATTATGGCACAAAAATGAGTTGACATGCTGCAACTGTATGTCAGCTGATTTTTAGTTGGTCAACAATTTTCTTTGAGGAATCTCTGGCAGCTGTTTTTCATGTGGGGCTACGATGTAGACATGGAGATATAACCCAAAGGTTCAAAACTGATAAAGTTCTGATGTTCACAGATCATTTTATAGCTATGTAGATGCACTGGAAATCACAGGTGTACTCAGTTTTGTTTCAATGGCTATAGGCAGGGCCACTGGCGAAATGGGTCCCCTAAGCAGAATTGTATTGTTGTGCCCCGTCCCCCAAATATTATGGAAGTAAAAAAAACAAAAAAAAAAACAAAAAAAACAAACACACCTACTATAGGGGTCAAATAGAACTTTAATAAAATATAAAAGTAAATAAATTAATTAATTGTAATTAAATTGTATTATTTATAAATTATAAATGTAGCACTAGACAGTTACCTATGGCTATGATTTTATTAATACAGTTGTCTGATTGATTTTATTGTCTCAAGGATTCAGAAATCACACAAAAGAAAATTAAGCAGTTTTATGATAAAACCATGGTTAACTTTTGTAAAGGCTGTGATGTCCATATGTTTTTGTTGAAGAAATAATAGAGGCTGTAGCATTTCTATCGCAAAAAGGTGGCCAAAAATTAAAGAGTAAGTGGATATTGAATTAAATGTTTGGTCAGTATTAAGCAAGGATTTGATGATTCATTCATTCATTCACCTTTATTTATATAGCGCTTTTAACAATACTGATTGTGTCAAAGCACTTAATAGTATCAAATTGGAGGATAGAGTGTCAGTAATGTATAATAATATTAAACACTCAATTTTCAGTTAAAGGCATTTCATTATTGAATTCAGAGATGTCATTGTCTAGCTCAGTTTAGTTTAAATAGTATCTATGAAATCAAATTGACGATAATCGTTAGAAATTAAGTGTCCCCAACTGAGCAAGCCAGAGGCGACAGCGGCAAGGAACCAAAACTCCCTCTGTGACAGAATGGAGAAAAAAACCTTGGGAGAAACCAGGCTCAGTCGGGGGGCCAGTTCTCCTCTGGCCAAAAAAGCCCAAGATGATCATCCTGTAAGTGTAACAACAGCAATTACCAGGCCTTTCGCGCCTTTTGCGGGCATTTGTAATAATATGTAATGTGCATAAATTGTTTATTTTGTATTGTATTATGTATTTTAACAGTGCTATTCAATGAAACCATAAGATTATTATTAATTAACCAATCATTATTGCCTCATTGTTTTTATATAATGCATTTTAAATCATGGAAACTAGAATATTAAGGCAGATGCATTGGTGGTGGTAAAATTATTACGTTACTAATGTCAAAAATGTTTCACAGGATTATGAATGTAAGTTACCTGAAAGTGATGCACGGGCTTCATCTTGGGCTTTTTTATTTTTCTTTTCTCTGCACCGGACTTCTGATGTCTTTTCTCAGGCATAGTTGTCAATCAATTATGATCATTTGCATTCAGCCGCAAACATGAGGTGAGGGCAGGCGCGGGAGTGGGCTCAAATGCGGGAATGGCGCGTCACGTGTGCTTAGCCTACTGCATTGACCATAAAATGCGTTTTTTTATAATTATATAAATTTATTCATGTATAAATTTTTATTTATGTATATGTTAATATTAATATAGAATGAAAGTTTTTTTGTTGTTGTTTGTGTCAGCATTTTTGTCAGTGATCACAGGTTTATTTATTTTTGTTGGACTGAGTTTCTACTTTAGGACCTGTAGTGGTAATATAGTTATCCATACACATTTAACAAATATTTTTAAAGTATTTTTTTTTTTTTGGTTGTTCTCAAGAGGAAATATTCTACTTAAAAATAAATAAATAAAGCCATTATTGAGGTGTGATACAATTTTTGTGATATTGAACACTGGTGTACTCACTTCTGTTGTATAATGTAAAAAATGACTGATGAAATAGGACAGATGAAATTATGTATTATAGTAAAATTTATCCAATGAGACTAATGATCATTACAGTCTGAATAGACTATAGGAATGAAACTTTTATTACGCCCCGAGTCTAGGGAACGAATGGGGCATAATGAAGATAAGGTTGGTAATGGATTCCCAAACTAATTAAAGAAGAAATCACTCCGGTCAGGGACCAAACAAGCACATCGTTCATGTAAGCAACAAAACGTTTATTGAAAATTATGAGTGAAACATGAAGAGCATCTCTTCGGGGTGGCCACAAGCCAAAACAACAAACAAAAAAGTCTGAAACAAAAGAAAGAAAGATTAAATAACCTAGTCAATTTGTAAAAATAAAAATACAGCCGGCTTACCTAACTCCCTAACCAAAAACAAAACCCAAACAAATTCACAAAAGAAAATATTCAGGACAACCCTACGCTCTGTTTCACAAGGTAAGAAGTTTTAGCCACAATAGCAGGTGTTAAACATTAGTTTGGCCGCCGGCCGGAGGAGGAATCCAGGAGCTCCGAACCCATTCGTGTTCTCACCAACAAAGAGCTCCCCAACTGCTGGCAAGCGGCGTTCTTAAAAGACTTCGCCTTAATAGACTGACCAATTATACACTGACACCACAGCATCATGTAACCTATGAGAGAGCAGAGGAGAGAAAGAGGGAAAAGAAATAATAAACAGAGCAATACAATACAAATATATATATATATATATATATATATATATATATATATATATATATATATATATATATATATATATGTGCGTGTACTGTATATATATATATATATATATATATATATATATATATATATATATATATAGGTAAATATAAAATCTTTTGGTAAATATAAACACACGTATATATTTACCAAAAGACACGGTCGTAACACTTTTAAGGGTAAAGAGTAAACAGTTTTAAGAGTAAAACGTAAAATGTGTGAAAATAATGATAATGTCATAATAAATATTACATAATGCCACAATGCAAAAAAATCTTGGTACTAAAATAGGATTCATTAGGATTCATGTTGTTTATAAAACAGAATTTCACTTTTTGTTCATTTGGTTTCCTGGATTGATTGATTGATTGATTGATTTTATTGATTGTTTTTCAGAATCACCCTGCTAATTCACAAAGTGAGTGACCACAAGTATGAGACAGTGAAGAGTTGAAATTTAATGCAAAGAATGCGAGTGGGGCAAATGGAAAGCAGAGGACTGTGAGTGATGATTTAAGGGGTATGGGTTTGCACTCTCTCACTGATAAATCTGTTGTGGGTATGCTTTCTTGCTCTTGAATCTGCACAAGGTTTCCACGGAGACTTGTCACTGCAGAGAGCTCCATGGCGACCAGAGCACGAGCACCGTTCACTGGAAAGAGACAAAGCCAGCATCCTGCTGTTAGTTTGAATGATTAATGTGTTCACGGTCAGTGAGAGCACTCCAAATGCTCAAACATCTTTGTGTGTTCCTGTGCAATGACAAGGAGGCTGTAAAGGTTCATACAATGCTATGCGTGCTTTAGAATCAATAAAATTATATCTAAAATTATGCTAAAGCTATGTTTTGTCCGTAGATATGGTTTGAGACCCTCTGTCAATGCATCCTCTGTTTATTTATTATGGCTAGCCATGTGAAAAATCTTAAATTTAGAGGGCATGCAGGAAAATATTGTGCTTTTCATTGGAAATACTGACCTGCTTATGTTTGTATTGATTTATTTTATTGTTAATATCCTTACAACTGTAAAGCAGCATATTCCATAGATGAACTTGTTTACCAGTAATGGTGCATTTAGCATAGCTGAACATCTCAGCTGCTCTGTTTCCACAAATTGGACTAAATTATGTGTAAATATAGACTGCTAAATATTAACTGGGCTCTTCAGAAAAAAAGGACCCTTTACGAACATATAAAGTAAGCCCAGTGCGTATCATTTTGTCATTAACACATAGTGACGTGTAGCCATTGCTGAGGCTTAAT